>AWOL01S0000968.1:672884-780049 GCA_000715115.1 Nicotiana otophora
ACACACACACACACACACACACACACACACACACACACACATTTGTGGCGTGCAATCCAATCTACATATGCAATAATATTATTGCGACATGCAACCCGATCTACATATATAATAATATTGTTCTGGCGTGCAACTCAATCCACATATATGATAATACTAATGTTCCAGCGTGCAACCCCATCCACATATATAAGAATACTACCGTTGTAGTGTGCAATCCGATCCACATATATAATAATAATATTGTTGTGGCGTGCAACCTGACCAATATATATAATAATAATAATACCAACTACGGTAGTTCTCACAACGTATCATAAAAGGGAACTAAAACGCATAAATTCTCCAAGACGATCCAATACAGCAGAGTAGAGTGGAATAGGAGGCAAGTAACAACAAAAGATAGGTAAAAGCATCTATCTAATAACATGGAAGAGTATATAATAAATAAAGGCGGACAATAAATAAAGGCATGAGTAAGTGGAAGCATGTAACAAATAAAGACATGTAACAAGTGAAGGCATTTAATTAATAAGTAAAGACATATAGAAAGTAAAGCACATAACAAGTAAAAATATGGAATAAATGAAGGCATGGTATAATTAAAGACATGCAATTAAGTAGTACACCTCGCATGCTTGAACCTGTGGCAATGCATATATACTCGTCAACTTGCATATACCCTGACCCCACACATAAATCATATAGTAAATAGACCAATCAAGTCCTAATTCGCTCATATCAAAGTAAACCACAATACTTACCACTTTTCGAAACAAGGTCAATAATCCAACACGTCTTTCCATTTGGAACAAGCCTCCAAACAACCCGGATCTAGCCAATTATTGTTCAAACAAGTTGAAACTAGATTTAGACACTACCCCATACGATAAAGGTTCAATATTTAATATAATTGAAAAAGTCAACTCGGGCCCACGTGGTCAAAATTCATAATTAAGACCAAATCCTGATTACTCATTCACCCCCGAGCCCGAATATGTAATTTGTTTCAAAATTCAACCTCAATTTGAGGTATAAATCTAAATTTTATAAAATCCTTAAATTCTACCCATGCAAAAGTAATGAAAACAAGTTAAGAATACTAACCTATGAAGTTTGGAAGATATTGCTCTCCAAAAATCGTATCTATGGAGTCTAGGTCTCAAAAATGGTGTAAAATGAGCTAAGTCCCAAAATCCCAATCTTTTACCCTAATGCAGGTATTGCAAATGTGATCGGTTCCTAATCCCTTCTGAAGTCGCAAATGCGTCAAAACCTTCGCATTTGAGAAGTACCCATCTATCACAAAAGCGGTCAAAGCTTCGCATTTGTGAAGTTGTTCCAACCCATTTCAGTGTCGCAAATACGACACAATTGCTACAAATGTGATGTCCCCTATCTCTCAAATGCAACAGTTCCTTCGATATTCCCAGTCCCAACCCCAAATCGGAAATACGAGCCTGACTTTGCAAAAGCGAACCTCGCATTTATGAACAGGTCATCACAAATGCGAGACCTGCAGGCCATGAACATCAGTAGTCTTCTTCAGCTGCTAAATTCCAAGGAGAGTCGGAACGAAGTGTAGTATAAAATTACTTGAAGACAGTATAAGTAAAGCCCTTTAAAACAAAAACTTATAAGAGTTGTATTGACTGAACCTTAAAAACATTGCAACGGGAAATAATACAGAGGGGAGAGGTCTTAGAAAATTGGAAAAATTTTCGGTGCCTCTTACCATGGGGAATGGGAGTCTTAAATAGACTAAGAGAAAGATGTCTTTAATCTTAGGCGTACAATTGTGCGGTCTGATTTAATCGACAATCAGTAATGGGTGGTCCAATCTTTTTTTAAAGTAAACAGTAAAAGTTGTCTTCTTTTTTAAAGGTGAATAGTAAAAGGATGAGATTCCTTTGCTGATAGAGACTCTGTCGTTCTTTGCTGATGGAGACTTTTTTGTCTTGGATGGTGAGACTTCATTAGTCGTAGCTTGGGTCCACGTACGCCAATGCAATTCCTTTTGGATCGCACATGTCCCCATTACTGCTTTCTCCTATAGAAGCAGCATCTTCAATAAATTGTCTGATTTGGTTTTCTTCATAGTCTTCTATGTTTTGTAGAGCTTGTTTTAGCTTTTCTTTGAGAGATGTCTTGGAAGGTGAAGCTTTCTGGAAGCTTTGTTGAACATTCTTCGGAACCTTAGGGACTTGCTGCTTAGGAGTCCATCCCTTGATATTGACTTCTTTAGATAGATATTTGATTCTATCAAATTCTGCCTTAGTGAAGTTCCAACTGACAATGAAGGATATACGTTTCTGGATAAAATATTTGCACATCTTAATGTGCTCTGGTAGAGTCGAAATGGCCTCTTTGGTCTGAAAATCGTCAAATCTGTTGAGGAATTGTTGAGGGAGGATTTCTTTGTTTCCTCTAAATAAGTTCCACCATTCGTAGAACCATCTCAGAATTACAGCTTTAGTAATATCTAAGCTATATTTGACAAACCAAGTATGTCCTAGCCTAAGATACATAAAATTAAACCATGCTGCTTTGTAATCATACCAGTTATAAGTATGGGGACGATGTGTCATGGTAAGTGCAACTGGTGTGTGCAAATGATCTGCAAACCACTCAAAAAGTGATAAGATATTTTTAATGGTAAACCTAGAGTAATTAATAAACCCTGGTCTATTATCACATAGAGTATGTTCTACTTCAATTGAATCTGTATCAATGAGGATGGCTTCGTAGAATCTCCTCGTCTTGTATGGACTATCAGTATCCACATAATTGAAATCCGTAAAATATGGTTTGATTAGGTCTTCTAGTCTGAGACCTTCATACTCCTTATCTAGGGCTAATATGGGTAATATCTGGATGGTGATGTACTCAAACTTTTCTTCTTTGTGAAGATCTTCTTGTGGTGCCTCTTTTACTGAAGGGTTGACTGCTTCTGCAAAAGTCTCTGGGACTTTCATGGCGTAGCTCTCTTTAGTCTGAACTGTAGAGCTAGATGCTGATCCTTTTTCTAAAGGTTTAGGTTGGGGGTTGGTAAGTTTCTCTGAAGGAACTGGAATTGGTGCTGGTAATTTTGGGTATTCAGTTAGAGCTGTATACCAGTTTGGAAAGAAAGTGGTGGCCTTTGAGGGGCTGATGTTTTAGTAGGAGTAATGGGAAGAGGGACAAATGGTCTAGCCATTTGAGGTTTATTGCTCTCTCTGGTAGGAGCATTAGGTCTGAAGGGCCTCATTTCTTCCCTTTCAAAAATTCTCTTGTTAGAAAATCAGGTAAAGAGTTTTCTTCTCCTTTGATAACTTCAATTTTAAAATCAAATCTATACAGTAGAGCTTGCCATCTAGCAAATATCTGTTTTGAAACCAGATTTTTGACATCCTTTTGAAGAATTTCTTTAGCAGATTTACAATCCACTCTGACCAAAAATTCTTTGTTAATAAGATCATCTTGGAATTTAGTGATACATAGCACTATAGACAAGACTTCTTTCTTAATAGTAGAATAATTTTTCTGAGCAGAATTCCAGATTCCTGAAGTAAAGCGAACCAATTGTTCAGAAAACTCAATGGAAATCTTTTGTTTAAGGATACCTCCGTAACCTATATCTGAAGCATATGTTTCTACTATCATAGAAGCTTCTGGGTTAGGGATTCCTAAGCAAGGAAGGTTTTGAACAAGTCTTCTAACTTGGATGAGAGACTGTGTTTGTTCTGAACTCCAGGGGATAGGATTCTTCCTAAGTCGTTTGAAAAGAGGTTCACAGCAGTATGCGTACATAGTATGAGCTACTAAGTACATATACTGTCTAGGGCATGGCAAAATGACTTTTAATTATGGTTTTATAAATATTATTTATGCTTATATCTATTGCATACAGTCTTTTAAACTCTTGATCTAAATTGTTTTAAGGTTTTGTATGAGGTAATTATTTTCTCTATAAGTATGAGGTAACCGATTAATCTCCGGCTTAGACTTTGGCTAGCCTTAAAGAAATAGGTCGCAGTTGCCGAGGTAGGCGTTTAGACCTTTCTAGGTGATCCAGTCGTCAAGATGGCTTTAGAGAAAATGATGTAAAACCAAGAAGACACCACTGAGAAACCATTAGATCTAAGATGTTAAGGTACTGTATCAGTTAAATATCTGCATATTTACTATTTATATTTACAAATTGAATAGTTATTTTCACCCTATAAGCCCCTAGATTGTATTTTCAAAAACAAAATGAATTCAAACCAGCATGTTTTAAATAGTGTTAATTTATCTTCTGCAGCAACTAAGATTGCTAAATTAGAAACTGATTTACAAAATTGGAATATACCCAATGAACCTTTTAAAAAGATTTATGAATTAGAAAATTTCAGTTTCATTAAGAAACATAACATTAAGACTTGTGAGTCCACTATTGCTATTAATAATTCTTTGAAAATTATTAAATTACTTTCTGAGCAAGATTTGAATAGATATAGAAGTCAATTCAATTATCTGCATATTGGTCTTGTTCAGATTACTGTCAAACCTCTCTTTAGGAAAGGTTTAGACGTACCCATCTGCGTCCTTCTGAGAGATGCTCGTCTTTTTAACTTCGACGATTCTCTCTTAGGAGTCCTTCAAAGTAACATAGCCAATCGCCCGGTATACTTTAATTGCTATCCTAATTTCTCGATAGATATCAATGACCCTAACGTCATGGATATTCTGACCTTAAACATCAAAACCAAGAATATGAATAGTAAAATCAATACTCGTGAAGTAGCTATCATTCACAGAGTCTATTATAGACATATGGACACTACTCTTGCACCCAGAGCTCGAGTTGAAAGTGTCAAAGGAGTCACTATGCTTATGGAAGCAAATACTGACCATAGTACGGTATTTGTTCCTAGACTCCTTAATTGGAATGATATACTTACTAGTGATGAGTGGCACTTCGATGCCATAACTCAACCTTCTACTTCGAATCTTGAAAAATCTCAAATTGAACAGGTAATTCAATTTCCTGATGGATCAATTGATCTTAAATTCTCAGGAATAAGTTCTAATCTCTCGAGCAGAACTAGTTCCTTTAGAAGAAGGACTACTATTCCTTCCGTACCTTCTTCTTTTAAACCCCCGGAAGAAGACGTAATTGAAAACGTCGCTACTTTCGTTCCAACTACTGATAACGACAAAGGGAAAGTTACGGGAGTAGGTTTCTCCCATATAGTCCCAAAAATTTATTACCAAAATCATCCCACTAGTCCAACACCTAGCGATATGTATCCTCCTCAGGAAGACGTCCCTAAACATCTCAAGATGATCAGATCTGGTGATCCTTATAAACTAGATCAAAAGAAGATCGATCGTCAGTGGTATCACCCTGATAACATATCTAAAAGAAAATGGTATGTTGCCACATATTCTCTTGAACAGAGAAAAGATTTTAGAGATTGCTGGATATCAGACATGAAAAGAATGAGATGTGAAATCAATTTCGTTAAGTGGTTTGACATATCTGGCAAATACAAACATCAGAAGGACTGCCTGCAAGTCCTTATTAACAAATGGTATACATCCAACAACAAAGTTGTTGAATCTGTCACTCCTCCTCTAGAAGGAATAAAAATCCTAGTTTCCAACGTTGTTGTCTCTGCTTCCCCTTTTAAAACCAAAAGTGAGAAACCTACAAATATAGTTGCTTGTTCTGATCTCGATCGAGTTATTGAACAAAACAATTACTCGAATCAACTCCTTCATGTTATTTCTAAACAAATAGAAGACTCCAAAGAAAAGTCTCTATTTAGTGGAAAGCCAACCTTTTCACAAGCAAGTTCTAGTCAGAACATTGAATCAAATCCAGGCTTCAAAATCACTAAGTTTTCTAAAGACAAATATCCAAAACTCAAAGATACAGTTGAAGTCAGTGGTAATGTTCTCGACAAAATCAACAAACAGCTGGCCAACTGTAATATTTCCAAAGAAATACCCAAAGACGGTAAGATATCCACCATCCAGGAAAAGGAAGATCCCCTCCATAAGCTTACAAATGAACGCTTTCATAATTACAAAAATTATCATAAGCGTCCCTCATTCCCAGATATCCAATATGAGGAAAATTACTTTCTTGCCTCTACTTCTCACGAAGGAAGAAGCATAATCGAGTGGAAAATTCATGCTCTAGCAGAGCACCAAATATACCATAAACTCCATGAAATGGGAGTTTGTATTACAGCATACAAGATAAGAGGATCTTCTGATAAGGAAGCCGCCTCTATGATTGTAGCTGGATTCACGGGCATGTTGAAACATTGGTGGGATAATTATTTCACTGAAGATGTTAGACAAGCCATCTACTCTGATACGGCTGTTGAAACCGTAGTCAAAACAGAAGGAACTACCTCCACTGCTATGGTCATAGGTGGGACTATTACCCCCATGGAAACCACCTCACAAATAACTAGAGAAGATGCCTGCACTACCCTTCTCTATCACATAGCAGAACACTTCATCGGAGAACCTAAACTCTGTCAAGACAGGAGTTTACAAATTCTGAATAATCTATCCTGTCCATCTTTAGATGACTTTATCTGGTATAAAAACCAATATATCAGCAAGGTTATGATTAGACCTGACTGTCATCTGGATTTCTGGAAGGAACGTTTCATTAGCGGGCTTCCTCCTTTATTCGCTAGCAAAGTCCGCACCAAGATTCAAGATCGTTGTGAAGGTAAAATTCCTTACCATCAAATGACTTATGGTGACATTGTTAGCATCATCAACATTGTAGGTCTAGAGCTTTACACTGACATCAAGCTCAAAAATTAGCTCAAAAAAGAGCAGCACTATTCTAGAAAAGAATTAGGAAGTTTCTGTCAAGACTTTGGTTACACAAACATTGTCGCTCCTTCTACACATTCTTCCAAGAAGGACAAACCTTACAGGTCTTCCAGAAAGATCCGTCGCCACAAAACTAGGAGAAATCTTGATGATCCTCCTAGAAAGAAATCCAAATTTCGAAGACCTTCTTCCAGAACAAAAGATGTCTGTTGGAACTGTGGTAAAACCGGTCACAGGGCAAACCAGTGCAAATCAGAAAGAAAGAAGAAGAAAATCAATCTTTTAGAAATCAGTGAAGATACCAAAAAAAACTCTTCTCCGTCCTAGAAGAACCAGATTCAGATGCTTCTCCTCACTATTCTTCAGATGAATATAGCGATGAAGAGGATATCAACATCGCTTATAACTCTGACTCAAGCCAATCTGGCAATGAATGCCATTGTTCTGGAGCCTTCTGTACTTGCGATAAAACCCAGGTTTCTATCAAAGTACTTTCAGATAGCTCCAAAGAAGCTCTGTTTGATATTGTCCAACATATCGCAGATGATGAGTCTAGAAAGAAATACTTGATTGAACTCAAGAATATTATTCTCACTCATCAGAATGACAGACCTAGGCCTAGGTCAGTTATTGAACCATTCAGCATGAAGCAAGTCATGGCTCGCTTCGACAAACCAGCTGAACCTTCAATTTCGAACCTGAGACATGAAGTCTCAGACCTTAAAAATGAAATCAAAGATATTAAATCTAGACTTGGAAAAGTTAAGGTTGATATCTTAACAGAGCAGGTTCTTAAACAAGCCAAGACTTATGCATATAAGTCAGAAAACGAAGAAGAACCTAGACTTCATGAAGATGAGTATCATTCTGAAAATGATGACTCTATCGACCTTCGTCTTACCAAAGATAAGACTTTATCATCTCAAGCTCCTGGCCTTACGGTCATCACAAGTATCAAACCTCAGAGTTGCCATATTCCTATCAAGATTGTTATTAGCAAACACTTCGCTATTAACAAAATCGCTTTACTTGATAGCAGTGCAGATCGTAACTGCATCATGAAAGGCATTGTTCCAACCCAGTACTTAAAGAAAAGTACTTCCAAATTATACCCCGCAACAGGAGAACAAGTTCGTATTAATTATAAGCTTTCAAAAGCTCATATTTGTAATAATGGTATTTGTTTAACAAATGATCTTATTATTACTCAAGATATTAATGAAGATATCATTTTGGGAATTCCTTTTATCACTCAGATAAAACCTTTCATTACTGGCTTCGACGGTATTTCTACTCAAATATTAGGAAAAGAATTATATTTTCCTTTTGTTAAAACTCTTTCACAAGATGAAAGTAATTTCATTAGAAAAAATACTGTTTTTCGTATAAATAAACTGTCTCAGCATATCACCTTTTTAAAGGATGAAATAAAAGTTAAGAAAATCGAGCAGATTTTAAAAATCCCGGAGATAGTTACTAAAATAGCTAATCTTCAAAACAATTTTGAAAAAGAAATATGCTCTGATTTTTCTAACGCTTTTTGGGAAAGAAAAAAGCATTTAGTTGAACTCCCTTACATTGAAGAATTCAATGAACAGGTCATCCCTACCAAAGCAAGACCTATTCAGATGAATCTTGAAAAAATGGAAATTTGCAAAAATGAGATTTCAAATCTCCTCAAAAACAATATTATTCGTCCCTCTAAATCTCCTTGGAGTTGCTCTGCATTTTATGTTAACAAGAGTGCAGAAAAAGAGAGAGGTGCCCCCCGATTAGTTATAAACTATAAACCATTGAATGTTTTCCTTAAATGGATTAGATATTCCATCCCCAACAAAAGGGATCTCTTAAAAAGAACTTACAAAGCCAATGTTTACAGTAAGTTCGATATGAAATCTGGTTTCTGGCAAATTCAAGTAGCTGAGAAAGACAGATACAAAACGGCTTTTAATGTTCCTTTCGGTCAATACGAATGGAATGTAATGCCATTTGGGCTCAAGAATACCCCATCTGAGTTTCAGAATATCATGAACTCTATCTTTAATGATTAAAGTTATATGTCTATTATTTATATAGATGATGTTCTTATATTTTCTGATAACATAGATTCTCACTTCAAGCATCTCAACACCTTCCTGAAAGTTATTAAGAGAAACGCTTTGGTAGTTAGCGCCCAGAAGATTAAGCTCTTCCAAACCTCTATTAGATTCTTAGGACACGACCTTTACCAAGGATCTTATAAGCCTATTTGCAGAGCCATTGAGTTCTCTTCCAAATTTTCTAATGAAATTACTGATAAAACCCAACTACAGAGATACTTAGGAAGCCTCAACTATGTTGCTGATTTTATCCCTAACATTAGATAGGTCTGTGAACCTCTTTTCAAATGACTTAGGAAGAATCCTATCCCCTGGAGTTCAGAACAAACACAGTCTGTCATCCAATTAGAAGACTTGTTCAAAACCTTCCTTGCTTAGGAATCCCTAACCCAGAAGCTTCTATGATAGTAGAAACAGATGTTATAGATATAGGTTACGGAGGTATCCTTAAACAAAAGAATTACATTGAGTCTTCTGAACAATTAGTTCGCTTTACTTCAGGAATCTGGAATTCTGCTCAGAACATTTATTCTACTATTAAGAAAGAACTCTTGTCTATAGTGCTATGTATCACTAAATTCCAAGATGATCTTATTAACAAAGAATTTTTGGTCAGAGTAGATTGTAAATCTGCTAAAGAAATCCTTCAAAAGGATGTCAAAAATCTTGTTTCAAAACAGATATTTGCTAGATAGCAAGCTCTACTGTCTAGCTTTGATTTTAGAATTGAAGTTATCAAAGGAGAAGAAAACTATTTACCTGATTTTCTAACAAGAGAATTTTTACAGGGAAACAATGAGGCCCTTCAGACCTAATGCTCCTACCAGAGAGAGCAATAAACCTCAAATGGTTAGACCATTTGTCCCTTTTCCCATTACTCCTACTAAAACATCAGCCCCTCAAAATCCACCACTTTCTTTCCAAAATCGGTATACAGCTCTAGCTGAATACCCAAAATTACCAGCACCAATTCCAGTTCCTTCAGAGAAACTTACCAACCCCCAACCTAAACCTTTAGAAAAAGGATCAGTATCTAGCTCTACAGTTCAGACAAAAGAGAGCTACGCCATGAAAGTCCCAGAGACTTTTGCAGAAGCAGTCAACCCTTCAGTAAAAAAGGCACCACAAGAAGATCTTCACAAAGAAGAAAAGTTTGAGTACATCACCCTCCAGGTATTACCCATATTAGCCCTAAATAAGGAGTATGAAGGTCTCAGACTAGAAGACCTAATCAAACCGTGTTTTACGGATTTCAATTACGTGGATACTGATAGTCCATACAAGACGAGGAGATTCTACGAAGCCATCCTCATTGATACAGATTCAATTGAAGTAGAACATACTCTGTGTGATAATAGACCAGGGTTTATTAATTACTCTAGGTTTACCATTAAACAAATCTTATCACCTTTTGAGTGGTTTGCAGATCATTTGCACACACCAATTGAACTTACCATGACACATCGTCCCCAGACTTATAACTGGCACGATTACAAAGCAGCATGGTTTAATTTTATGTATCTTAGGCCAGGACATACTTGGTTTATCAAATATAGCTTAGATATTACTAAAGCTGGAATTCCGAGATGGTTCTACGAATGGTGGAACTTATTTGGAGGAAACAGAGAAATCCTCCCTCAACAATTCCTCAACAAGTTTGACGATTTTCAGACCAAAGAGGCCATTTCGACTCTACCAGAGCACATTAAGATGTGCAAATATTTTATCCAGAAATGTATATCCTTCATTGTCAGTTGGAACTTCACTAAGGCAGAATTTGATAGAATCAAATATCTATCTAAAGAAGTCAAGATCAAGGGATGGACTCCTAAGCAGCAAGTCCCTAAGGTTCCGAAGAATGTTCAACAAAGCTTCCAGAAAGCTTCACCTTCCAAGACAGCTCTCAAAGAAAATCTAAAACAAGCTCTACAAAACATAGAAGACTATGAAGAAAACCAAATCATGCAATTGATTGAAGATGTTGCTTCTACAGGAGAAAGCAGTAATGGGGACATGTGCGATCCAAAAGGAATTGCATTGGCATACGTGGACCCAAGCTACGACTAATGAAGTCTCACCAACCAAGACAACAAAAGTCTCCATCATCAAAGACCGACAGAGTCTTTATCAACAGAGGAATCTCATCCTTTTACTATTCACCTTTAAAAAAGAAGACAACTTTTACTGTTCACTTTAAAAAAAGATTGGACCACCCATTACTGATTGTCGATTAAATCAGACCGCACAATTATACGCCTAAGATTAAAGGCATCTTTCTCTTAGTCTATTTAAGACTCACATTCCCCATGGTAAGAGGCACCGAAAATGTCTCCTATTTTCAAAGACCTCTCCCCTCTGTATTATTTCCCATTGCAATGAGTATATTTTTATATTTCAGCTTATGTTAGCTTTAGCGGCTTTCCAGATTGTACAGATTATCGGCTATGATTATGCTTGTTCAGTTAATCAGTTTATATTCATGATTAGTAGATTATCAGCGGGTTTAGTAATGATCGGCACTTAGTGTCGGTTAACCGTCGTGGCCCTAGGCTGGGTCGTGACAAGATCAAATATGCAAAAACTCAAACTTGGTCAACTCTTTCAATTTAAAGCTTATAAAATGAGAATCATTCTTCCAAATAAATCCTGAACCACTCTAAAAAAAAAACCAATGATACACGCATGTCATAATACATCATATGAAGCTACTCAAAGTCTCAAACCACCGAATGAAATGTTAAACTCAAAATGACCGATCATATTGTTACACTCGAGAGAGAATTACGATAAGTCGAGTTCTTACAATCAGTATGTAATACTTAGGCAAAATTATAAAATGAAATATAGTGAAAAGAATTCCCACAATTGGAAAAAGCATATCTCTAGGATTTTCCAATCTTGTCTCCAACCCTTGGTATCTTTAGTTGATAATTATTAATGCTTTAATATTTGTTATTTAATTAGTTAGAAATAAAAATCACAATATTTATAACTAAAAAATCATTTGAACTTTTGTTTCTTAGTGATATTGAATAGTTGTAACTAAGTTTTAGTTTTATGTGAGATTCAACTCCGACCTCTAAGACCGAATTATATTTGCAGTAAGTGCTTATCCTTTTTAGGACTAGAGTTGGGCATGATCAAATTTTGGCGCCATTGTTGAGAAATTAAAGGAGTAGTTGTAGCTATAAATATTGCTAGGTTTTAAGTTAGAACTTTTATTTTATTTTATTTTATTTTATTTTACTTATATTTTGTTCTAATTGTACTTGCTGATTTGAGAAACATGGCATCGTGGAATTATGAGAGTTTGGGTGTTGGGAATTGTACTGTTGAGCGTCCTTATGCATATTGTGAAGCAAATCACACATGGAAAAGTTATCAAAATATTTCCGGGAGCGAGTTATGTGCACCAACTCAATCATATAAGGGAAATATTTGTAATGTGCATGGCGGTCAAGATGGTCACTTTTTTAGTTGTACTTATATTTGTTATCCTCCCCCAATCCCTTATTATGATGGTTCTACTTTTTCTTATGATGCTAGTAGGAACAAAGAACCAGGGGAAGTTGTCACAACCCAAAATCCCAACCATGGGGCCATGATGACACCTAGCATTCGGTTGCTAGGCAAGCCAACATTAGCATTAACTAAAGCAGTTTTACATTAAAAGAGACATTAGTACTAGTTAAAGGGTGAAATAGCATAAAGATATAATGAGAGTACAACCAACGTTGTCTAAGACTATCCCCAGAAACTGGTGTCACAAGTGCATGAGCTACTAGAATAGTACATACAAAGTCTAAAATTCAAATACATCACTGTCTGGTGCAATAAACAGTAGATAAAGCTAGGAAGGGGACTCTAGGGTGTGCAATTTCTAAGTAGTACTACCTCAAGTCTCTTGGAACAAAGGGTCCGAGCTATCACCTATGTACGTTGCTAGGAACAACATCGGGATTAGCACAAAAAGTGCAGAAGTATAGTATGAGTACAACTGACGCTATTTACTTAGTAAGTATTAAGCCTATCCTCGATGAAGTAGTGATGAAACTATGACAAGACATTCACTATAAACTTGAACGAGTAATAAGCAGAAAGCAAAAACGAAATAGAGAAATGACTAACTACATGATAATCGCAATAAGGAATAAATGATAGAGGACCCCAGAATATCATCATATTACTGTCTTACAACTCAACATGGTAGCAGAATTACAACCAAGAATAACCACAATACATCATCTCCATTGCGGCGCGTACCCCGATCCACATATCAATACCAATACCATTGCAGCGTGCAACCTGATCCCCACCCCCATCCCCCAAACACACATTTGTGGCATGCAATCCAATCTACATATGCAATAATATTGTTGCGGCATGCAACCCGATCCACATATATAATAATATTGTTCTGGTGTGCAACTCAATCCACATATATGATAATACTAATGTTCTAGCGTGCAACCCCATCCATATATATAAGAATACTACTGTTGTAGTGTGCAATCCGATCCACATATATAATAATAATAATATTGTTGTGGCGTGCAACCTGACCAATATATATAATAATAATAATACCAACTACGGTAGTTCTCACAACGTATCATAAAAAGGGAACTAAAACGCATAAATTCTCCAAGACGATCCAATACAGCAGAATAGAGTGGAATAGGAGGCAAGTAACAACATAAGATAGGTAAAAGCATCTATCTAATAACATGGAAGAGCATATAATAAATAAAGGCGGACAATAAATAAAGGCATGAGTAAGTGGAAGCATGTAACAAATAAAGACATGTAACAAGTGAAGGCATTTAATTAACAAGTAAAGACACATAGAAAGTAAAGCACATAACAAGTAAAAATATGGAATAAATGAAGGCATGGTATAATTAAAGACATGTAATTAAGTAGTACACCTCGCATGCTTGAACCTGTGGCAATGCATATATACTCGTCAACTTGCATATACCCTGACCCCACACATAAATCATATAGTAAATAGACCAATCAAGTCCTAATTCGCTCATATCAAAGTAAACCACAATACTTACCACTTTTCAAAACAAGGTCAACAATCCAACACATCTTTCCATTTGGAACAAGCCTCCAAACAACCCGAATCTAGCCAATTATTGTTCAAACAAGTTGAAACTAGATTTAGACACTACCCCATATGATAAAGGTTCAATATTTAATATAATTGAAAAAGTCAACCCGGGCCCACGTGGTCAAAATTCATAATTAAGACCAAATTCTGATTACTCATTCACCCCCGAGCCCGAATATGTAATTTGTTTCAAAATTCAACCTCAATTTGAGGTCTAAATCTAAATTTTATAAAATGCTTAAATTCTACCCATGAAAAAGTAATGAAAACAAGTTAAGATTACTAACCTATGAAGTTTGGAAGATATTGCTCTCCAAAAATCATATCTATGGAGTCTAGATCTCAAAAGTGGTGTAAAATGAGCTAAGTCCCAAAATCCCAATCTTTTACCCTAATGCAGGTATTGCAAATGCGATCGATGCCTAATCCCTTCTGAAGTCGCAAATGCGTCAAAACCTTCGCATTTGAGAAGTACCCATCTATCACAAAAGCGATCAAAGCTTCGCATTTGTGAAGTTGTTCCAACCCATTTCAGTGTCGCAAATACGACACAATAGCTGCAAATGTGATGTCCCCTATCTCTCAAATGCAACAGTTCCTTCGCTATTCCCAGTCCCAGCCCCAAATCGGTAATACGAGCCTGACTTTGCAAAAGCGAACCTCGCATTTATGAACAGGTCATCGCAAATGTGAGACCTGCAGGCCATGAACATCAGTAGTCTTCTTCAGCTGCTAAATTCCAAGGAGAGTCGGAACGAAGTGTAGTATAAAATTACTTGAAGACAGTATAAGTAAAGCCCTTTAAAACAAAAACTTATAAGAGTTGTATTGACTGAACCTTAAAAACATTGCAACGGGAAATAATACAGAGGGGAGAGGTCTTAGAAAATTGGAAAAATTTTCGGTGCCTCTTACCATGGGGAATGGGAGTCTTAAATAGACTAAGAGAAAGATGTCTTTAATCTTAGGCGTACAATTGTGCGGTCTGATTTAATCGACAATCAGTAATGGGTGGTCCAATCTTTTTTTAAAGTAAACAGTAAAAGTTGTCTTCTTTTTTAAAGGTGAATAGTAAAAGGATGAGATTCCTTTGCTGATAGAGACTCTGTCGTTCTTTGCTGATGGAGACTTTTTTGTCTTGGATGGTGAGACTTCATTAGTCGTAGCTTGGGTCCANTCAAAGTAAACCACAATACTTACCACTTTTCAAAACAAGGTCAACAATCCAACACATCTTTCCATTTGGAACAAGCCTCCAAACAACCCGAATCTAGCCAATTATTGTTCAAACAAGTTGAAACTAGATTTAGACACTACCCCATATGATAAAGGTTCAATATTTAATATAATTGAAAAAGTCAACCCGGGCCCACGTGGTCAAAATTCATAATTAAGACCAAATTCTGATTACTCATTCACCCCCGAGCCCGAATATGTAATTTGTTTCAAAATTCAACCTCAATTTGAGGTCTAAATCTAAATTTTATAAAATGCTTAAATTCTACCCATGAAAAAGTAATGAAAACAAGTTAAGATTACTAACCTATGAAGTTTGGAAGATATTGCTCTCCAAAAATCATATCTATGGAGTCTAGATCTCAAAAGTGGTGTAAAATGAGCTAAGTCCCAAAATCCCAATCTTTTACCCTAATGCAGGTATTGCAAATGCGATCGATGCCTAATCCCTTCTGAAGTCGCAAATGCGTCAAAACCTTCGCATTTGAGAAGTACCCATCTATCACAAAAGCGATCAAAGCTTCGCATTTGTGAAGTTGTTCCAACCCATTTCAGTGTCGCAAATACGACACAATAGCTGCAAATGTGATGTCCCCTATCTCTCAAATGCAACAGTTCCTTCGCTATTCCCAGTCCCAGCCCCAAATCGGTAATACGAGCCTGACTTTGCAAAAGCGAACCTCGCATTTATGAACAGGTCATCGCAAATGTGAGACCTGCAGGCCATGAACATCAGTAGTCTTCTTCAGCTGCTAAACCCATCCACAACGCATCCGAAACTCATACAAGCCCCTCGGGTTCCAATCTGAAAGTTCACACAAGTGTAATACATCATAAGAAATCGCTCACAAATTCAAATCATCAAAATTTAAGAATCGATCATCTAAACTTAAGATTTTCAATTTCAAAACTCAATTTTCTAGCTTTTACATAAAGCGCTGACACAGCCTCGCGTCACCCTGGACCCCAACCAAACATGCGTATAAGTCCAAAATAATCATGCAAACCTACCATAAACGTCAAAACACCAATCCATTGTCGTTTACTAAAAACGTTTATTGTGGCCAACTCTAGCCATTTTTAAAGTTAAAAATCATATTTTCCTTTAAAATTCACATATAAACTTTTTGAAAACAGACATGGATCATGCAGGTAGCTCATAAATTATCATATTGAACTATGAAAGGTTTGAAACACAGAAAGAAGAACTAGTACTCAAAATGACCTATCGGGTCGTTATATTCTCTACCTCTAAAAGAAACGTTCGTCCTCGAACGGACATAGAAATATACCTGGACGGGTAAAAAGGTGTAGGTAACTACTCATCATGTCGGAATCAGAGTTGCAAGTAGCCTCCTTAATTGGCCAACCTCTCCAACGCACTTTCACATAAGGAATATCTTTAGATCTCAACTTTCGAACATGTCGGTCTAGAATAGCAATCGACTCTTCCTGAAAAGTCAAATTCTGGTCAAGTTTCACTGTGCAATGTAAGCCTATAAGCAACCTCCCCAACTCTCTCCAAGATCTCAAACAGGCCAATAAACCTCGGTCTCAACTTGCCCTTTTTCCCAATTTGCATCACGCCCTTTACAGGTGACACTCAGAGAAGAACCATCACACCCTCCATGTAAGTTATATCCCGAACTTCCTGTCCGCATAACTCTTTTTCTTGGACTGTATTGTACGAAGCCGCTCCTGAATTAGTTTAACTGTTTCAAAAGCATCACGAATCAAGTCTATGTCCAGCAATCTAGGATCACCAGGATCAAACCATCCAACTGGAGAACGACATCACCTCCCATATAAGGCCTCATATGGAGCCATCTGGATTACTCGACTGATAGTTGTTGTTGTAGACAAACTCTGCTAGAGGTAGAAACTGATCTCACTGACCCTCGAAATCAATAGAGCATGCCCCCAGCATATCCTTCAAAATCTGAATGGTTCTCTCAGACTCCTCGTCCGTCTGAGGGTGAAATATGATGCTCAGCTCAACGCACGTGCCTAACTCACGAGGTATGTCTCTCCAAAAGTGTGAAGTGAAATGCGTGCCTCGATCTGAAATGATAGAAATGGGCACACCGTGCAGGCAGATAATCTACCAAATTTAAATCTTAGCCAACTGCTATGAAGAATAGTATGTCATCATCAGAATAAAGTGTGTGGACTTAGGCAACCGGCCCGCAATGACCCAAACAGTATCATACTTCCTCAAGGTCCATCGTAAGCCTACCACAAAGTCCATAGTGATGTGCTCTCATTTCAACTCCGGTATCACCAATTTATGAGTCAAGCCACCCAGTTTATGATGTTCATACTTCACTTGTTGAAAATTCAAACACCGGGAGACATGTTCAACAATGTCTTTCTTTATCTTCCGACACCAATACTGCTGCTTCAAGTCACAGTACATCTTCGTGTCACCTGGTAAATGGAATACCGTGAACTATGAGCCTCCTCAAGGATAAACTTTCTCAACCCATCATCATTCGAGACACAAATCCGAACCTGAAGTCACATAACACCATCATCCCCAATCACAACCTTCTTAGCATCACCCCGTTAGAACCGTATCTTTCAACACCAACAAGTGAGGATTATCAAACTGGTGAGCCTTGATGCGCTCTAACAAATATGACTAGGCCACAACTCAAGCAAGAACCCTACTAAGCTCCAAAACATCCAATCTCAAGAACTTGTTAACCAAGGCCTAAACATCCATGGCCAATGGTATCTCCACTGCCAGTATAAATACCAAGCTACATATGCTCTCCGCCTTTCTACTCAAGGCATTGACCACCATATTAGCCTTCTCCGGATGATATAATATGGTGATATCATATTCTTTCAATAATGCTAACCATCTCTACTGCCTCAAGTTAAGATCCTTCTACTTGAATAGATGTTGGAGACTCCAATGGTTGGTATAGACCTCACATGGCATGTCATAGAGTTAGTTCCTCCAAATCTTGAGCACATGAACAATGGCTACTAATTCTAAATCATGCACATGGTAATTCTTCTCATGGACATTCAACTGACGAGACACGTAGGCAATCACCCTACCATCCTACATCATTACTGCGCCAAGTCCAATACGCGATGCATCACAATACACAGTGTAAGATCCCGAACCTGTGGGCATCTCCAATACTGTGGTTGTAGTCAAGGTAGTCTTGAGTTTTTGAAATCTCTACCCACACTCGTTGGACCATCTGAAAAGATCACCCTTTTGAGTCAACTTGGTCAATGGGGATGAGATAGATGAAAACCCTTTCACGAACCGGCGGTAGTAGCCCACCAAACCCAATAAGCTCTAACTTTCTGTAGTTGAAGTAGGTCAAGGTAAATTATGAACTGTCTCTATCTTCTTAGAATCCACCTTGATACTTTTGGAAGACACAACATGACCCAAAAAGGCAACTGAGTCCAACTAGAACTCACACTTCTAAAATATGGCATATAGCTTATGATCCTTCAAAATCTGAAGCACAATCCATAGGTGTTGCTCATGCTCCTCTCTACTACGAGAATAAACCAGAATATCATCAATGAACACAATTACAAAGGAACCCAAATAGGTCTTGAACACTCGGTTCATCAAATCCATGAAGGCTGCTGGGGCATAAGTCAAGCCAAATAACATTACTAAGAACTTGTAATGACTATATAGAGTCCTAAAGGCTGCCTTAGGGACATCTGATGCCCTAATGTTCACCTGATAGTAGCCATATCTCAAATAAATCTTGAAACACACCTTGGCACCCAGAAGCTGGTCAAATAAATCACTAATCATGGTCAATGGATATTTGTTCTTGATAGTAACTTTGTTCAACTACCAATAGTCAATGCACATCCTTATCGATCTATCCTTTTTCTTAACAAACAATACCGGCACACCTAAAGGCAAAATGCTCAGTTTAATGAACCCTTTATCATGCAAATCCTACAACTGATCTTTCAGTTCTTTTAACTCAGCTGAAGCCATACGATATGGTGGAGTAGAAATAGGTTGAGTTTCCAGGACCAAATCAATGCAAAAGTCAATATCCCTATCGGGTGGCATACCTAGCAAATCAGTAGGATCACCTTTGGAAACTGACTCACAATCGTTACCGAATTTGTAGAAAGAACCTCCGCACTAGATTCTTGGATATAAGCCAAATACACTAAACACCCCTTCTCGACCATACACAGAGCCTTCAAATCTGAAACCACCCTGCTAGTGAAATGACTAAGAGTCCCTCTCCACTCTAATCTAGACAACCGTAGCATGTCTAAAGTCATACTCTTGGCATGACAATACAAGATAGCGTGATACGGGGACAACTAATCCATACTAAGAGTGACCTCAAAATCTACCATATTCGATAATAAAAGATCAACTACAGTATCAAAGCCCCTATTTATTGCGTTCTTTATGTTCAATTGTGGTTATTTGACTTGTCGGGATAGGTTGTTTGGATTCAGATGAGTTTCGGAGTGAATTGGGACACTTAGTCCCAACGTTGGAAGCTTAAGTTGAAAGAGTTGACCGGAGTTTGACTTTTGTGTAGACGACTTTGGAGTGGAGTTTTGATGGTTCTAATAACTTTGTATGGTAATTTTGGACTTATTCGTTTGTCCGAATATTGATTTGGAGGTCCGTAGGTTGGTTTGAGGCTTTTTGGCGAAAGTTGGAAAGTTGAAGGTTTGGAAGGTTGATAGGTTTAACCAAGGATTGACTTTATTGATATCGGGCTTGAATGTTATTCTGGGAGTGGATATAGGTCTGTTGTGTTATTTGGGTCTTTCATGCAAAAATTGAGATTATTCGGAGTTGGTTTGGTATGATTCGACATTTGTTTTAGAAATTGAATGTTCATTTATTCAATAGGCTTTAATAGAGGTATGATTCATAGATTTGATGTTGTTTGATGTGATTTTTGGCCTTGAGTAGGTTCATTATGTGTTTTGGGACTTGATGTTTGGATGGGGTCCCGGGCACCCCAAGTGTGATTCAGATTGATTTCGGGTCCATTTTGGACTTGGGAAGATTACTAAAGAACAGCTGATTTGTGGTGTCATCGCACCTGCGGTGGGCTTACCCGCAGGTGCAGTTAGAGATCGCAGAAGTAAAGGGAGGCTGGCCTGGGGAAAGTCGCAGGTGCAGAGGTCCTTGCACAGGTGCGCATTCGCAAATGAGGGTATCTTTCGCATAAGCAGATTTTTGGTCGGTAGTCTCCGGAACACAGGTGCGGTCAGCTTCCGCAGAAGAGGAAGCACAGAAGCTCCCTTTGGTCTGCAGAAGCGGAAGTGCAAATGTGTTTTTATCAGCAAGAGCGTAATTCCCATGAGCCTTAGTTGAAGCCGCATCTGTGATGCATTTTTCGCAAATGCGGAGTCGTAGAAGCGACCAGTTGTCCGTATGTGCGGAATGTCTAGGCAAACATAGTGGAGATCGAGGATTTTGTTCCATTTTTCATATTTTGAGTTAGAGAGCTCGAGTTTGGGCAAGTTTTGGAGGGATTTTCAAGGATTGGATTGGGGTAAGTGTTTTTACTCAAATTTGCTTATTATTCATGATTCCATCAAAAATTTTATCATTTAATTAGTGTTTTTAGTTAGAGTAAATTGGGGATTTTGTAAAAACTTTCCTAAACTATAAATTGAGGATTTGAATGTCAATTTGAGGTCGGATTTGGATAATATTTTTATGGTTGGACTCGTATCGGAACGGGTGTCTAGATTTTGTGAGTTTGGTCGGGTTCCAAAGTGCGAGCCCGGGGTTGACTTTTTAATTTTCTTTAAAGTTTGCAACTTTATTATTCGTAATCATTTCCTATGGTTTGTATTTATGGTATTAGGTTATTTTGGCTAGATTCGAGCCGTCCGAAGTTGGATTTTTGCGGAAAAGTCTTACTAGTGGGTTGATTTAGATTGTTTGAGGTAAGTATCTTGTCTAACTTTGTGTGAGAGAACTACCCCTTAGGACTTGGGTTGAATTGTGATGTTTGGATTATGTGAATGACGTGTAAATGAGGTGAAAAGTGTGTACACGGGGTTATATATGGTATTTTGACCGGTTTAGGCTCTTAGACACTTTCATGCATTTACTTTGAAATTAAAATATCATGTTAGATCTTCCATTGTTAAATTGATCTTACATGCTTTACTTGATTTTGTTATCACATGCTCTATCCTTTATTATCAAACATGCTCTTATGTGGCCTAATTGCCTTTGTTATTTCTCTTATTGTTATGTTACCTCCTTTATTGTCGGTTATTCTTGTTTGCAGTTGTTGCTTATTGAGATATCTTTCCTTATTGAGAAATTCTCACTTATTTTGTTATTATTGAGATTTTTGTTCGTATTGCGTTTGAGTCGTAGGCTATATAATGTGGTATCTTTGGTACTGTGATTTTGGCAAGTTGTGGCATATGGGCACTTCCGGTGCGTGTTATTATTGTGTTGTGTTATTGATGTGCATGCGGTGGTATAAGGATGGGGGTTAATATGTTAGTAGTAAGGGAATTACTTGAAGCCACGCGGGGACATGAGGGAGATAAAATGTGTGTAGCTATTTCGGGAAAAATATATTCAAAAATAGCTTAATGTAAGGCGCGCGCGGTTGTATAATTAAAGGTTGTGATTTTTAATTGAGAAACGTACGTGGATACGAGGCGGTACCTCGGTTGTGATTCTTGTTGTTAATTCTATGTTAAAGAGGTTTGGTTGAGCAGTTATGTTGTATCTTTATTTGCCTTATTTGCTTTGGTCCATATTTATTACTTGTAATTCTTTCATTTGATCACTCCTTGTTGCCTTTATTTCTTTAAATTCCGTGTTAGCTTACATTATTGAACTGCCTTATAGTTGATTATTTCCTCGTCTTCCATTATTCGTTTATGCTACACCTTGTTCAGTTTCTCTTATCCTAGTAGGTATCTTGACCTAGCCTCGTAACTACTCTACCAAGGTTAGGCTTGATACTTACTAGGTACCGTTGTGGTGTACTCATACTACGCTTCTGCACATTTGCTTTGCAGATTCGGGTACTTCATCTCAGGCTAGGCATCAGCGATTTGGCTATACAATCCGAAGACTTCAAGGTATACCTTCTTGGCGCTCGCAGGCCTTGGAGTCACCTTCAGTCATTACTTTTACTGTTGTTTATCTTCTACTCAGATAGTGTGGTATTAAAGGTTTTATTGACTATCTGTGTAGAACTTATGACTCAATACTACCGGTTTTGGGAATTTTGATACATACTTTCTTTTTAAGTTATTATGATCTTTTATCGAATTATCTTATTATCTCGTTGTTAAATCCTGTTAAGTTATTCATGAATGTTAGGATTACCTAGTCTTAGAGACTAGGTGCCATCACAACTACCTTAGGTAGAATTTTGGGGTCGTGACAAGTTGGTATCAGAGCTTTAGGTTCATAGGTGCTACGAGTCATAAGCACATTTAATAGAGTCTTGAGGATCAATATGGAGACGTCTATACTTATCTTTGAGACGCTATGAAACTATTAGAAAAATTCCACTTCTTTGATCCTTTATCGTGCGAATTTGTTGATTTTGAAATTTCAGTTTTGTCTTTCTATTCTCTCACAGATGGTGAGGACATGCACTGTTGGATCTGATGATCAGACACTCGCGCCCCCTACTAGAGCAGTTATAGGTTGGGGCCGGGGTAGACGCTGAGGAGGGGCATGTGGTGCAGCTAGAGCACCTGTCAGGGCAGCGACTGAGGAGCCATCAGTAGTTCCGGCTTGGGGGAAGACACCCGAGATGCCTGTTGCTACCCCTGGACTTCAGGAGACCCTAGCACAGCTTTTGAGCATGTTCGGCACTCTAGCTCAGGCGGGATTGATTCCCCTTACACCACCTACATCTCAAGCTAGGGGAGGAGCTCAGACTTCCGCATCCCACACTCCAGAGCAACGGGTCCATGTTGATCAGGTCCCAGGCGTTATGCAGTACATCCTGTTGCTCTGGTTCAGCCTGAGTGCAGGCCAACATCATCTAAGGAGGAGAGGAGGAGACTTGAGAGCTTCAAGAAGTATGATCATCCTACCTTCAGCGGCACAGCTACCGAGGATGCACAGGGTTTTCTAGAGAAGTGCCAATGTATTCTATGCGCCATGGGTATTGTGTAGGTGAGCGGAGTTGCTTTTACTACATTTCAGCTGGAAGGAGCAGCATGTCAGTGGCGGCAGGCTTACAAGGAGGGCAGTCCAGCTGATGCATCCCTACTTACTTGGGCTTCGTTATCATATATAGTTCTAAGAGATTTTGTTCCCCAGACCCTTCGGGGTGCATGGCACATAGAGTTTGAGCAGCTACATCAGGGGGCTATTCTAGTGTTATAGTATGCTATCATATTCAGTGAGTTGTCACGACATGCACCTACCTTGGTTTCTACAGTCAGAGAGCGAGTCCGCAAATTCATCGAGGTGCTCAACTTTGGTATTAGATTCAGCATGGCTCGAGAGTTAGAGACAGACACTCCGTATCAGCAGGTGGTAGATAATGCATGGAGATTGGAGGGTATGTGGGGCCGAGAGAGAAAGGACAGGGAGGCCAAGAGGCCTCGAGGTACTAAAGGCTTTAGTGGTGGCCACACTGCAGCTACAGCCCGACATGGCAGGGAATATATGCGTCAGCCAGTTCATTCAGCACTTCCAACTTCTAGCAGTGCTCCAGCTATTTCTAGTCCCCAGGTTGCCTAATATGTACAAACACTTTCTGGTGCACCTCCCGTACGGGGTGCTTTCAGCGGTCAGTCCAGCCGACTAGGCCATGGTCAGTTTCAGCAGCCACCCACCGAGAGCTTGTTTTGAGTATGGTGATACCCGACACAAGGTGAGGGATTATCCCAGACTCAAGAGGGGTGCGCCTCCACAGATACATAGGCTCCACGTATTCCACTGGGTCCACAAGGTTCGCAGGCCATGGTTGCAGCTCCAGTTACTCCCCCGCCTGCACGTTCACATAGGTCACCCTAAACGGAGAGGCAAGGCTCGTTGTTATGCTTTTTCGGGTAGGACAGAGGCTACCGCTTCAGATGCAGTCATCACATGTATTATTCCGGTCTGTTTCGGGGATGCCTCAGTTTTATTTGATATGGGCTCTACTTACTCATATGTGTCATCTTAGTTTGCTCTGTATATATGGATATACCTCGTGATTCTTTGAGTTCTCCTGTATATGTGTCTAAGCCTGTGGGAGATTCTATTATTGTGGACCGTGTTTATTGGTCGTGTTTAGTTGTTATTGATGGTTTTGAGACCAGGATTGATCTATTATTACTCAATATGGTATAATTTTATGTGATATTGGACATATACTGGTTGTCGCCCTATAATGCTAATCTGGATTGTCATGCCAAGACTGTGACACTAGCTATGCCAGGTTTGCCGCGGTTGGAGTGGAGGGGTATATTCGATTACATACCTAGCAGAGTTATGTCCTTTCTTAAGGTGCAACAGATGGTAGAGAAGGGGTGTGATGCGTACCTAGCCTTTCTGAGAGATATTAGTGTTGATACTGCTACCGTTGAGTCAGTTCTGGTAGTGAGAGATTTCCTAGATATATTCCCAGTAGACCTATTGAGCATGCTACCCAATAGGGATATTAAGTTTAGTATTGATTTTGGGCTGGGCACTCAGCCCATTTCTATTCCATCATATCGTATGGCACATATGGAGTTGAAGGAATTAAAAGAGCAGCTTCAGGAGTTGCTTGATAAGGGTTTCATCCGGCCTAGTATGTCACCTTGGGGTACTCCGATTCTGTTTGTGAAGAAGAAGGATGGTACTATGCAGATGTGTATTGACTATAGACAGTTGAACAAAGTCACAGTTAAGAACAAGTATTCATTACCAAGCATTGATGACTTATTTAACCAGCTTCAGGGTGCCAGAGTATTCTCGAAGATTGATCTGTTTGGGCTTAATTTCGTGAACTTGAAAGCATGCCTAAATTTTTGTAATGTGAACGAGCTGAATATGGAGGTTTCTCTATGTTATTATTATCATTCTCTTTGGTATATCTGTGTTGTCATTATTTTGGTTATGACTGTATCCTTCTGAGCTCGTCATTACTTTCAGCACAAGATTAGCCCTGTAACTTATTGAGTATATTGGGTCGGTTGTACTCATACTACACTCAACACTTTGTGTGCAAATCCAGGTACATCTAGACGCGGTGATTACTAGATTTGGCGCTACTACATGCTCGGAGACTTTGGGGTAGCTGCTATAATGCCTGCAGTCCTTGACTCTCCTTCCTTCATTTTTATTCAGTATTGTTCTATTTTCTCAGACAGTTGTACTAGAGTTTCAGACTATGTTGACACTTAGTAGCTCATGTACTCGGTGACACCAGGATTTTGGGATGGTTGTAGTAGAGTTGCAGTTGTTTTTATTAGATATTTACGAGACTTTCCATCGTTGTGTTTATTAAATCATGTTTTTTATTCAAATGCGTAGTTGTTATGTGATTGTCAGCTTGCCTAGTAATGTGTTAGGCACCATCACAACAGGTTAGGATTTTGGGTCGTGACAAGTTGGTATCAGAGCACTAGGTTACTTAGGTCTCAGGAGTCATGAGCAGGTTTAGTACAGAGACATCTGTACTTATCTTCGATAGGCTACCGAACCATTAGGAAACTTCACTTTCTTGTACTCTTGTCGTGCGAATTTGTTGATTCTGGAAACTAAACATCTATTCTTCTATTCCCTCACAGATGGTGAGGACACGTGCGAACGGATCAGGCGTACAACCACCACTACCACCAGCTAAGGCCGCGAGAGGTTAGTCATTCAGTGCCCTCCCAGGTTAGTCATTTATTCAGTGACCTCCCAGCTCAGAGTTCATCCTGTGCTCCATCAGTTCAGGGTTCATCTGTACCAGTTTCTCCTAGTGGTTGTTCTAGTTCTCGGGGTCCGATTCAGTCCCCGCCGTCATTGTCAAATCAAGGTTGCTTTGAGTTTGGAGAGTTGGAGCATGTGAGGAGGTATTGTCCCCGTTTTATGGGTGGTCTAGTTCAGCAGCGAAGTCAGACTATGACTTCCACACCAGTTACTTCACCACTCGTTCAGCCATCTCTGGGTGGGACTCAGACAGCTCGAGGTCGCCCTAGAGGGGGAGGTCGTTCAGGTGGTGGTCATGCTCGACGTTTTTCTTTTCCTGCTAGACAAGAGGTCGTTGCTTCAGACGTAATGATCACAACTATTATTTTAGTATGCCACACCGATGTTTCTATATTATTTGACCCTAGTTCCATTTATTCATATGTATCATCATATTTTTCTCGTTATTTGGATATGCCCCGTGATTCCTTAGTTACGCATGTTCATGTATCTACGCCGGCGGGTGATTCTATTGTTGGGGACCGTGTGTATTGATCGTGTACGACGACTATTGGGGATTGGAGATGCGAGTTGATCTTTTACTACTTAGTGAGAGATGTTGGTGCCGATACCCCTTCTATTGAGTCTGTTACGGTGGTGAGATACTTTTTGGATGTGTTTCCTGCTGACCTGTCGGGCATGCCACCCAGTAGGAACATTGATTTTGGTATTGACTTGGTGTCGGCAACTCATCCCATCTCTAGTCCTCCATATCGCATGGCACCAGTATAGTTGAAGGAATTAAAAGAGCAGCTTCAGGAGCTTCTTGATAAGGGTTTTATTAGGCCTAGTGTGTCGCCTTGGGGTGCACCAGTTTCTATTTGTGAAGAAGAAGGATGGTACTACGCGGATGTGCATTGATTATAGGAAGTTGAACAAAGTTACAATTAGGAATAGGTACCTGCTGCCGCGCATTAATGACTTATTTGACCAGCTTCAGGGAGCTAGAGTGTTCTCTAAGATTGATTTGAGGTCTAGATATCACCAGTTGAAGATTCAGGACTCTGATATTCCGAAAACGGCATTCAGGATCCGTTATGGTCACTACGAGTTCCTTATTATGTCTTTTGGGCTGACCAATGCCCCAGTAGCATTTATGCATCTGATAAATAGTGTACTCCAATATATCTTGAATATTTTGTCATAGTATTCATTGATGATATACTGGTGTACTCGTACAGCCAGGAGGAGCATGTGCTGCATCTAAGGGTTATACTACAGACGTTGAGGGAGAATAAGCTTTATGCGAAATTCTCCAAGTGTGAGTTCTAGCTTGATTTTGTGGTGTTCTTAGGGTACGTGGTGTCCAGTGAGGTTATCAAAGTAGATCCAAAGAATATTGAGGCAGTTCAGAGTTGGCCTAGATCGTCTTCATCTACTGAGATTCAGAGTTTTCTTGGCTTGGCTGGATATTATCACCATTGTGTGGAGGGTTTCTCGTCCATTGCTACTCCTTTGACTAGACTAACCCATAAGGGTGCCCATTTAGGTGGTCAGATGAGTGTGAAGTTTGCTTTCAGAAGCTCAAGGCTACCTTGACCACAACTCCAGTTCTAGTCTTACCTTCAGCATTAGGTTTATATACGGTGTAGTGTAATACTTCTCGGGATGGTATTTGGTGTGTCTTGATGCAGGAGGGTAGGGCAATTTCTTATGATTCACACCAGTTTAAGACCCATTAGAAGAACTACCCCGTTCATGATTTAGAGTGAGCAGTCGTTGTTCATGCATTGAAGATTTAGAGGCATTACCTCTACGGCGTGTCTTGTGAGGTATTTACAGATCATCGGAGTCTACAGCACTTGTTCAAGCAAAAGGATCTAAATTTGAGGCAGCGGAGATGGTTGGAGCTATCAAAAGACTAGGATATTACCATTTTGTATCATCCCGGTAAGGCCAATGTGGTCGCCGATGGCTTGAGTAAAAAAGAGGTGAGTATGGGTAGCCTTGGATATATTCCTGTTGGTCATAGACCACTTGCATCAGATGCTCATACCTTGGCCAATCAGTTCGTGAGGTTAGATGTTTCAGAGCCTAGTCGGGTTCTAGGTTGCGTGGTTTCTTGGTCTTCCTTATTTGAGCACTTCAGAGAGCATTAGTATGACAATGCCCATTTACTTGTCCTTAAGGGCACGATATAGCATGATAATGCCAAGGAGGTTTCTATTGGATATGATGAGGTGTTGTAGATGTTGGGTCGGATTTGTGTGCAAATGTGGATGGGTTACGTGAGTTGATTCTTGAGGAGGCCCATAGTTCGCGGTATTCCATTCATTCGTATGCCGCGAAGATGTATCAGGACTTAAATCAGCGTTATTGGTGGAGAAGAATGAAGAAAGATATAGTGGAGTATGTGGCTCGATGCTTTAACTGTCAGCAGGTGAAGTATGAGTATCAGAGGCCAAGCGGTTTGCTTCAGAGCCTTGAGATTCCTGAGTGGAAATGGGAGCGTATCACCATGGACTTCGTTGTTGGACTCCCACAGACTTTGAAGAAATTCGATGTTATTTGGGTGATTATGGACCGGTTGAATAAGTCCACACATTTCATTCTGGTCATGACTACCTATTCTTTGGAACGATTGGTTGAGATCTATATATGCGAGATTGTTCGTCTTCACAGTGTGACGTGTCCATTATTTTTGATCGAGGCACATAGTTCAATCGCAGTTTTGGAGAGCGGTGTAGCGAGAGTTGGACACACGGGTTGAGTTGAGCATAGCATTGCACCCCCAGACAGAGAGACAGTCCGAGCACACTATTCATATATTGGAGGATATTCTACGTGCTTGTGTTATGGATTTTGGGGGTTCTTGAGATCAGTTTGTACTGCTTGTAGAGTTTGCCTACAACAAAAGCTACCATTCAAGTATTCATATAGCGTTTTATGAGGCCTTGTGTAGGAGGCACTGTCGTTCTCCCATTGGTTGGTTTGAGGCGGGGGAGGTTAGGTTGTTGGGCACAGATCTGGTTCAGGATGTCTTGGAAAAGGTCAAGTTGATTTAGGATCAACTTCGCACGGCACAATCTAGATAGAAGATTTACGTTGATCGAAAGGTTCAATATGTTGCATAAATGGTGGGAAAGAAGGTATTCCTCAGATTATCACCCATAGGGTGTGATGAGGTTTGGGAAGAAGGGCAAGTTGAGCCCTCGATATACTGGCACTTTTGAGGTGCTTGAGAGGATTGGAGAGGTGGCCTACAAGCTTTCATTGCCACCTAATCTATCGAGTGTTCACCCAGTATTTCATGTTTTCATACTCTGGAAGTATTACGATGATCCATCTCATGTTTTGAACTTTAGCACGGTTCAATTAGATGGAGATTTGACTTATGATGTGGAGCCGGTGGCCATTTTGGATCGGCAAGTTTGAAAGTTGAGATCAAAGAATATCACTTCAGTGAACAGGTCAGCCAGTCGAGAAGGCTACCTGGAAGACTGAGCGGGAGATGCGGAGTAGCTATCCACACCTATTTGAGACTCTGGGTATGATTCTATACATGTTCGAGGAGGAACGTTTGTTTAAGAGACGGAGAATGTAATAACTCGGCTGGTCATTTTGAGTATTGTAGCCCCCTTCCCCCATTCATTGCTTAATCTTTGTTCGTTTGTGGTTATGTGACTTGCCGGAGTGGTTGGTTTAGTTCCAAGGATGTATTGGAATGAATTGGGATACTTAGCCCCAAGGTTGGAAGCTTGAGTTGAAAGAGTTGACCGGATGTTGACTTATGAGTAAACAACCCCGGAATGGAGTTTTGATGGTTCTAATAGCTTCGTATGGTGAATTTGGACTTAGGAGTATATCCGGATATTGATGGGAAGGTCTGTAGGTCGTTTTGGCTTGAATTGGCTAAAGCTGGAAAGTTGAAGGTTTGGAAAGTTGAGAAGTTTGACCGAGAGTTGACTTTGGTGATATCGGATGGTAGGCTATATTCTCATGTTTTAGTCGATTATTACATTCCAATTTACTGCACTTTAGTTGAGTTTAAGCTTTAATCGCTAGTATTTTTCACTAATTGTGTGTTTTATGCTTTGTAGGAGTGATTCCGAGCTATGTAGATGTTGTGGAATGAATTCAAGTGATTTGGAGCTTTGAAGTCTGAGTAAAAGCCCAAGAAATTAAGTTGGGATCGTGTTCGGGGATCAACGGATGATAGAAGAACGAAACGAAGAATCGAGCAGGCATATTGCGCAGTGTCTAGTAAAATTCACATAACATTTCGGTCGGAACTCCGTTTGGTCTCCACAATATATTGTTGGAAATCTATCTCAAAGGGCTACAACTTTCATGCTTTACGTTTTTTTAAATTCCCAGTGACACATGGTGAACGATGCGTGGAAAGTGCGCGGCCGCGCACTTACAGCGCATATGGGGCCGAACAGTGTGAAAAGTGTGCCGCCAGGTGCGCGGGCACACTTCCAGGTGCACAGTCGCGCACGTCCAACTCCAGAAAAGTGTCCTATTTTGCGTAGGAGAAAGTATATTTATTTGGGGCCGACCCTACTTGGTATATATAAATGGAAAAATGATATTTTGAGGAATTTTGACACATCTAAGACCTTAGGAGGCTAAGGAGAAGTTGGAGATGGAAAAGCACAAGGAGTCCATCATTCAATCCCAACTCAATACAAGGTTTTGGATTGTTTTATGTTTTTCTTTACTTTAAACTTAATTGTGATGAATTACTCCATATCTATGGAGTAATTCTTCCTTAGGGATTGATGGATTTGGTGTTCTGAGAATTGTTTGTGGATATTAACTCTAGTTTTATGTATTAAATTATTTTGGGTGTTTTTATTATTTCATATATATTCACATGTTTATGTAATCGAAAGAGGCATAATTTGTGATGTTTTACATTATCTTGTTTGTTGAATTCGTTGATTCTTCTTAGTAATCGAAAGAGGCTAGTTGCATTATTGTTTAGACCTAGTTAGGAGAATAATCGAAAGATGTTCTCCCAAAGATTAACCCACTACGAATATATTGTCAGGTTGAGGCTTAATCGAGAGAGGATTTTCTTCTAATCAATGGAACTAATAACCAAGTGAATTCGAGAGACTCACTTGAACATTATAAGTAAATTGTCTAGAGTTAAATCCCAAACACTTGTCTTGCACCTATCCTATCAACCCTATCTTCTCCCAATTGATAACTTCCTTTGCTTAATACATGTGTTGATTATCATTAGCCAATAATTTAGACTTTTAGTTAATTTTAGTTTTAATTCACACAAATCTAAATTGTTGATCATTTTGGATAGCAATTAAACTAGAAGCTACGAAAATACTGTTTAAATCCAATCCATGTGGATACGATAATTTTATATACTATATTCGACTAGTGAGCATAATTTTGTATTGTATTTTTATCTTGTCAATACATGGCTCGAAATTTGGTTTCGGGAGTTGAAATAGGTCTGTTGTATTATTTATCAGTTTTGTGCAAAACTTTGAGGTCAATCGAAGTTGGTTTGGTGTGTTTCGGCATTGGTTTTAGAAGTTGGAAGTTCAATAGTTCATTAGGCTTGAATTTGGGTGCAATTCATGTTTTTGATGTAGTTTGATGTGATTTGAGGATTCGACTAAGTTCGTATCATGTTTTAGGACTTCCTGGTATGTTTGGATGGGGTCCCGGGGGCCTCGGTTGTGATTAAGATCATGTTCGGCTCATTTTGGACTTGTTGGACTACTGAAGTTGAGGTATCTAGTTTCCTTATACGCGTTTGTGAGGGAAGTCTCGTGATTGTGAAGAGTCTTTGGGCGACTGATGAAGATTATGCTTCGCGTTCGTGAGAACTGGGACCCGTTCGCAAAGGTTCTGGGAGTTGTGCATCGCGAACAGTTGAAGCATGTCGCGTTCACGAACAAGGGAGGTCAGGCTCTGGTGACAGGTGTTTGTTCATCGCGATCGCGAGGCAAGGATCACGATCATGAAGCTTCAAGGTAATTGTTCACCGCGTTCGCGATAGGGAAGTCGAGTTCACATAAGAGGATTTTTCAGCTGGAAAATTTTGTGCTTTGCGAACGCGAGGCATTTTCCGCGTTCGCGAATGAGGAGCACCTGGGTAGATTTAAAAACCCCAAATCGTGGGTTAGAGTATTATTTCATAATTTTACTTGTGGAGCTCGTCTAGGGGCGAATTTTGTGAGGAATTTCACTACACATCAAGAGGTAGGCAACTTTTGATCACTTTTATCCATTAATATTAATACCCATTGATTTTTCCTCATAGATTATGTGTTTTAGAGGTGAAATTTGGGGAATATTGGACTAGGTATTGGAGAGTAAGATCTGGGATTTTGAGGGTCGATTTGTGGTTGAAATTGAATGATTTTGGTATGGTTGGACTCGTTATTGAATGGGTGTTCGAATTTTGTAAATTTTGTCGGGTTCCGAGACGTGGGGTCATGGTTGAATTTATGGGTTGACTCTTTGAATTTGGTTAAAGAACTTAGCTTTATCGCCTGGAATCAATTCCTATAGCTTGTATTGATTATATTAAGTTGTTTGTAACTAGATTCGATTCGTTCAGAGGCCGATTCACGAGGCAAGGGTTTGTTGGAGCATTGAGTTGCGCACTTTGTGGTAAGTAACACTTCTAAACTTGGTACTGAGAGTATGAATCCATGGAATACGTGTTATATAGTTGGTGTTTGGGTGACGCACATGCTAGGTGACAGGCGTGTGGGCATGCACCATGGTAATTATGACTCAGTTGCTTCTGCGGTACTTTGCAGTTATTAGTCTTGTTTTGTCCGTGTAATTCCTATGTGTTAGTGTAATTGAGTTGTGATTCATGTAAATCATGTTTAGGCTTTATGCTTATTTTGTTGGGACCCACTGAGATTATTTTTACTGTTAAGTTATTTGCTTAAACTGCAGTTATGTACTCAGTCATGTTTATTCATATGCATATCATATCTCAGTCTCTGTTATCATTTACTGTTATATCATGTTATCATTGTTTGGGTTAAGTAGTATAAGACTTGCGAGCTCATGAGATTGAAGAGATTGATGACTGAGTTGGGTCTGAGAGCCGGATTGTGAGTGTTATTATGGATCGGATTGCACGCCGCAGCAGGCCTTATTCTCTTATTTATTATTGTGCATCGGGCTGCATGTCGCAGCAGGCCTCATAGGTTTTATATTAGCGCTTGGGCAAGATCCACCCCTCCAGAATTTGACATACTAGCAGCGAGCGCATGCACCGTGATATATATATATATATATATATATATATATATATATGGGGGGTGCGCGCGCGCGCGCGCTTTGGTGAAGGGAATTGATGCTAGGCACCCATACAGTACTGAGTGATTCTGTGTGCTGAGTGGGAATATGAGATCGACAGATTGAATACTCTGAGGGTGTGAGTACTTGGGAATATCAGTGTGATACATTACTTTTAACATACATATTTGACATGTAGGCATAAAGATGTAACATTCCTCATGCTAGTTGTACTTGGCAATTTTTATCAGTATTGGGCTTAAATTATTGAACTTGAAAGCATGCCTAAATTTATGTACCGTGAACGAGCTGAATATGAAGGTTTCTTTAAGTTATAACTGTCATTCTCTTTGTTATATCTGTGTTGTCATTATTTTAGTTCTGACTGTATCCTTCTGAGCTCGTCACTGGTTTCAGCCCAAGGTTAGTCCTGTTACTTATTGAGTACATTAGGTCGGTTGTACTTATACTATACTCTGCACTTCATGTGTAGATCCAGGTACATCTGGATGCAGTGATTGCTAGATTTGGTGCTAGTACCTGCTCGGAGACTTTGAGGTAGCTGCTATGATGCCCGCAAATCTTGACTCTCCTTCCTTTCATTTTTATTCAATACTGTTCTAGTTTCTCAGACAGTTATACTACAGTTTCAGACTATGTTGACACTTAGTAGCTCATGTACTCGGTTACACCAGGATTTTGGGATGGTTGTAGTAGAGTTGCAATTATTTTTATCAGATATTTACGAGACTTTCCACTATTGAGTTAATTAAATCATATTTTTAATTCAAATGTGTAGTTCTTATGTGATTGTCGGCTTGCCTAGTAATGTGTTAGGCGCCATCACGATTGGTTGGGATTTTAGGTCGTGACATACTGTTGTTTATCTTCTAGTCAGACAACGATGTATTAGATGTTTTTAGACTATCTCTGTAAAGCTTATGACTCAGTTCCACCAATTTTAAATATTTTGATATAGATGTTCTGTTTGGAGTTATTATGAATTTTTATCGAATTATCTTATTATCTAATTGATAAATTCTGTTAAGTTATTCATGAATGTTAGGCTTACCTAGTCTTAGAGACTAGGTGCCATCACGACTACCTTAGGTGGAATTTTGCGGTCGTGATAAGTTACTTGAGAACAAGCAAGAGTTTAAGTGTGGGATGGTGATAAATAATGGAAAGTTCATATTTTGAGTATGTTTGCATATTGTTTCTTATGTGAGTTGTGGGAGATCACATAGTTTTTGAAGCTAAAAGATGCCCATTCCGTGTCTTTTATGTGTAGGAATGAATTTGTATGGAAAAAGGATCATATACGAGAAAAATTGGTGAAAACTAGCTGAAGAGAAAAGTCCCGAACAGCGGAGCGAGATTCACTTCGCCAGGACTAGAACAGAATAAATCAGCAACTGGGAGCAGTCTGGATCGCTCATCTGGACGCGCCCCCAGCTTCTCCAATCCAAAGTACGAGAAGTCAAATCTGCCCCAACTCAACCCTACTTCATATAGATGTGATAGTTAGCTACTTTTTGAAGGGTGAAATACTACTTTGGAGTAAGAAAAGACTTAGAAGAGGAAAGAATACGTTTGGAGCAAGGAGAAGGATTCAACATCACGTTTTTCCCTCTTTCTTTCTCTTTTTCTATTGTTGTGATATCTGGTATTGTATTTTTACGAGTAGATAATTTCTTATTTAGGGTTGTGACTGAATCTCTTAGGGGATGAATTTTTTATACGTTAATATAATTAAGCCTTTTTACTTCTCTACTTGTTGACCTATATATTTATTGTTGTTGATTGAAGGGCCCTCAATTGATTGTGTCTATTAATTATATGTTACTCGAGAGAGAATTAGGTAGTTGTAGAACAACATCACTCCCAAGGCATACGAGAGATCGACACAACGGGTTTAAAAGTATGATTAGAGACGACGAAGCTTTGATGTGGTCTTAGTGAGCTGTGAAAAAGTATGAGCTAGCGTAATTCGAAAGAATATGACTAGTAAATTATTATAGTTGCGAGAGAGAGAGAGAGAGAGAATTACAATAAGTCGAGTGCTCACGATCAATAGAGAATACTTAGGTGATATTATAAAAAATGTAGCGAAAATAATTCTGACAATTGAAAAAATTATAACTCTAGGCTTTTCCAATCTTGGGTCCAACCTTTAGTATCTTTAGTTGATAATTTATATTGCTTTAATATTTGTTAGCTAATTAAATAGACAATAGTTAATTAAATAGACAAAAAAATTACAATCTTTATAGTTAGAAAATTATTTGAACTTGTGTTTCTTAGTGATATTGAACAACTGTAGCGAAACCTTAGATCTCTGTGAGATTCGATTCCAGTCTCTTAGACCAGATTATATTTACAGCGACCACTTGTATTTTTTTAGGACTAGAATTGAGCGTGATCAGTGACATTTCAAAAATATGTGTATAATTATTTGCATTACTAGCACTAGAAGAACTACCTCTTGTTTTTCTATTCTTACCACTACCATCCCCGCTACACGCTTTTTTGTTGCTCTAAGTATGTCTATTGTTCAAATTAAATTAAATTAAAAAAATATATAATTTTAAATAATAAAATAAAAATAAATACCAAAAAAAGATAGAGCTGGAACGGGTACAAGGTTTGTCTTATAAGACCGGACTGACCTGGACTATACCGGGATAAACTGGATAGTAAACGGGCTCGTCCGACCCAATTAACACCTTTAGGTGAAATCGAGCATCGTATATTGGAATTTGAACCCAGAACGGATAATATACTAAAAATCCAAAATCCAGTTCGCGACTTTTTGTAATGCCTTAGAAATGATAATATATCTTAAAATATAAAGATATATAACACCTAAACTTGACCGCACTGTACGAACTTCAAAATTTGTTATCTTATCAAGCATAGATCATCATATTCGGGTTTTCTGGTTCCGTCAAAAGTGAAGTGCTGTTTTGCTTGTGTATGAAGAAGGAAACCAAAAGCATTAAACTCAGCACTTCGTCTAATCTTGTATTTGTTAGTGCTTTCAAACAAATTTTGTGAAAGTTTGAACGCCATGAATTGTTACTAGAGCTTGAACTTATAAAGATTTGAAATCTATGAAGCAACTTGCTGGGTTTGAACTCCAACATACTATTTTGGGGTTCCACCGGTAAAATCTTCGAACTCTAGCATCAATTGCTGATTTGCTAGGATTATTTCATGTTTTAGTTAGGGGCAAATACGTCAATTTAGTTGGACCAATGGCTATGCTAATACTTTTAAAAGCTGGTTAAACATTAATAGCCGATCCAAAAAGTGGCTGAACCAACTAATTTTTATATTTCTAGTGTTAAAACAATCGATCAATTAATTTTGCCTTAATGCCAAACTAGTTAGTAGGGTTAACATGGATCGGGTTGGTTCGATTTTTATCAAAATCAAATCAAACCAACTATATTGGTTTGTATTGATTCGATTTTTCGGGTTTTTCAGATTTTTTTGTTACATGAATATTTTTCAATCTTACTTTATTAAAGTTATAGATAAAATTTTGATAAGTGAATATATATTTAGTAAAAATAAAAAAAGAATGACAAACATATGATCCCTTAAAATATTCTTAAAAGAGAATTATTTAGTAACACATGATAGTTATTTTCTTAGTTGTCTAACAATAATTTTTCATTAATGTGCGCTCTCAAAGTTAACCGAATTTAATAATTAAACGTAAAAATGAGGATGATCCCGAAATAATGATATATTCTATTTAATTTTAAATTATCAAAATACCATTTCAAATTCGAAAAAGATATAAAAAACTTGACATATGAATACGGAAGAATAAAGAGATGCTTGACGCATTTCAGTAACACTTTTGCTAAGAAAGTGATACAACCCATTATTTATAATAAATAAAAATAAATGCACTTCATAGTTCTATTAAATATTACATCCCGCGAGTGGGTCTCAAATGATTCTACATTTTTTTAAAGAAAATTCCATATAAAGTCTTAAATGCATATATTTTTATATATCGATTTGGTTCAAATTTTTTTACTCAATATCAAACCAAACATAATTGGATTTTTTAGTCGATTTGATTTGACTTTTCGATTTGGTACGATTTTTCGGTACGGTTTGAATACCCCTATAGTTAGGATCAACACACAAATCGTCTGTATCTATTCTATTCTGTTGAAGTCTATTTCGTTACTAACCTAAATAATATGTCGTTTAAATAAATAATAAAAAAAATGCACTTAAATAGCCATCCATCTAACCAGTTCAACAGAAAAAAAATTGATGAGTGTATTATATGTATAATTCATGTAAACACGTATATAATCGTGTATAGTTAATATATAATTTATGTATGACGGCTACAAAAAAATAAATAATAAATTCGACTAGAATTTAAAACAAAGCTCCTTACAAACACCCAACTTATTATGAATGCAATAACTACTGCATAGTTTTGATCCTAACTAGCTAGATGCTATCACTTATATGGATCATGTATTTTTATTGTATTTTGGTCTTAGGTAAAACAGAGCATCTCTATATTGGAGCATCAATCCTCATAAGCAATTAGGTGAAGAATGCATTTCAATCTGTCTTAATAGAAATTTTTGGCAGCTAAGTAAGATATGGGTATGTTTGCTAAAATAATTGCTACTTAGAAAAGTTTAGCTATCTTCCAAAACTTCTTTAATAAACCAAATTGCTCAGTCAAATACAGCAAAACATAACATGAACGGCAATTTTTAAGTACTCTTTTATCAGAACGAGCCTAACTAAATTGTTTATTGAGTTTCTAAACATTGTATATGCTAGCATTTTAAGGTTCTTGTATTTTTTCTTCCACTATCTTGAAAACTTTGACCTACTTCGTTTTGTTTTTTTTTAAATTGACTAGTTTCTGAAATCACATTGGACATAGGCACCATCAAGTTTTAATAGGTGTGAATTCGTTCACATTACCCCATTTCCTGAACCTCAATGTATCGGAATTTGTTTTTTAAAAAAGAAGCATCAGTACAAGTGCGAATAGTGATTTTAATAATTTCAAGAAAAAACTGGGTGCTTTATTAATTTCCCATTTGGTCCTCCTTGTGTCCCTTCTCTTTCTCCGATCTATCCTTGTAATAATGCTACTAGGGCTATTTTTTTATTTTTTAAGAATGAATTAATTATTTTTTTTATATTGTCTTAGAGTAAATAGTATTGATATATGTGGTAGAAGTATTTATATGAAAAGATAGTAAATATTAATATGGTCAATTTCATTGCTAATTAATATTAAAAGGTGAATTTGTTGAAAACAACCAAAAAAATCATTTTACTGGTAGTACTGGAAAGAGTAATAAATATCTCTCTTTTATTCATTTCACATTTTCCGAAGTCTATTGAGCGTGCAAATTGACCTCCACGGCTCCACCCCCACCACAAGAAAATAGAAACTAAAAGAATCTCTCATTATATATACATTACCAAGGAGAAAATAAACATAGTAAAGACAACATAATAATAAAAGAAAAGAAAGGAAAAGACACTCTTCCTTCTTTCCTCCTTTTGCTCTCTTCACCAAAATTCAATGGCTACTTCCCCAACCACTAGAACTCCAAGATATGGTCAAAGTGACAACACGTTATCAACCCCAATTTTCACTATTTCTTCTTCACCTTCTTACTCTTCCAATTCTTCCTTTGGATCACTTTCTACACATGATCATCATTCCGCTTTTAGCCCAAACGCTCCTTTTCAATTCTCTAATAAGGGAGTGCCATTTTCTTGGGAGTACATTCCTGGAATTCCGAAGCAACATATTTCAAGGAAAAATAGCTCTTCTTCAAGCCAACTTCTCCCATTGCCACCACCAGCTGGTAATCCTCCAAATTCAGCCAAGAAATTACAAAGGTTGCGCGACGAATTTTCTCCGAGAAAGAGTGCTAGTGACAGCTTCAGTAAAGATCCATTTTTTGCAGCATTTGTGGAGTGTTCCAAGGATCAAGAACATCATGAGAACTTTAGTGACATTTGGAAGAGTAGTACTACTTCTTCTTCAAAGGTAATGGCATCAACAAGAAGTTTAAGTGATAGATTTGGATTGATAAGCGTGTATGCATCTTGTAAAAGAACTTGTACTGTCTCAGAATCCATTGTTTATCTTCCAAGATCAAGAAATTATGATCTCCTTAGTACTCGTCGAACAAGCCGGTAAAAAAGGGTGAATTTGTCAACTTTAGTGTCATTGGCCAAAGGGTCATGACTCAAGTTCTACATCCTTAGCTAGATGGCTTTACTATTTCATGTACGAAATATTATTGTGACTTATTTGGAATTAATTAATATTTTTGTATATTTTTCTATGCTTTTATGTATTAGGAGTCCTATGAAATATGTGAGGACAAATAGTATGTCCGAAAATTATGCAGTGTAGTAGCTTTTTTTGTGATTTTAATATAGTAGGAGTATTATTTTACTTTGCAAGGAGAAAGTTTCAATGTGTTGTCACTAAGGCATGAGCAATTACACAATTTCGTCTCATGTGTTGTAACGATGTTATATGCAAATTCTATCCTTTCTGTATTTCATGTGATGACTTCATGGCATTTTGAGTAAAGGTTACACAAACCCCATGTGAGATTTTTTAAAATATTGAGAAAATAATCTTGAAAAAAATGATTATCGTGGACCACAAAACCACTGATAAGTGGACTCACACACAAACACTCATTAATTGCCAGACAATTTCGCAGAATTTGGTTTAGTAGGAAATTTTTACCTTCCTAGGAAAAGAAAGATTGGAAATACACTATTTTATGGTCAAATTGAATATATAAATAGTTAAAGATGATACTTGAGAAACTCTACCTAATATTTTCTGTCCTTGTTGCATCTAAGGGTATCAAACGGGCCGAGCTGGCCCGGTTTCGAACAGGACCGGCCCAATGGTAAGGGAGCCGGGCAAGGCTCGGTTGTGACGAGAACCGGCCTGTGCCGAAAATAATTTGAATACCGGGTACTGGACCGGTCTAACTCGGTAAGGTCTTGTCACTCGTGAACCGGTTAACCGGACCGGTCCGGACCGGTTCAATGGCTAGTTCAATTTTTTTTTAATAATCCTGACTGTTGGCAACGGTCAGCTGCCATTTTGACCGTTGCCCAACGGCTAATTTGTAAGAATTGTCCTTTTTGGGCATTTTTTTTCAAAAATAACACTTTTATTATTTACTAATTTAGCTCTTTGAAAAATTATAAATAGACCCCCCCTCTTTTTTATTTCTTCATTAATCTCTCAATTCTCAAACCCAAATACTCAATTGTCATTCTCTCATTCTTCACCTAAATTGCTATCAACTATTTGGCTCTCATTTGTTTTTAAAAATTTATTTATTGTATTATTTGAAGTTTGAACTTTGAACAATTGAAGTTTATTCGTGGTAACGTCGGAGTTGCGAAATTCAATTTCAAGACTTCAAAAATCATCAAGTGTTTAATTTATTGCGAAATTCAGTGCACTCGTTCCAACTCTTTCTCTTATTTAATATTTTTTTGCATATTTAATTTTTATTAATAGTTAAATTTTTACAATATGTTTAGTGCTGCAAATGAGTTTGTAATAAGGTTGACAATCGGAGTAATCAGGGAAATAGAAAAAAATGTGCTACTTTAACTTTTGATAGTAATTTAAATGACTTTACACATATTTTTGAATAATCACTTGATAATAATATAGATTATGAATAATTACAGGAAGATTACGGTATAGAAGAATGAATTAGAAATTGAAGATGAGACACCACCTACATCTAGTAGTGTTGGAGTTGGTAGAATGGGTGGTGGCCGTGGCACTAGTAGTAGACTACTTGTGGCCCCGCCTACTAGTCATCGGAGTAGGAGAAGTAAAGTTTAGAAATATTTTGAGGAAATAGAGAATATTGATAGAGTTAGACGCAAAATTTGTAAAGATGATTTTGAACATAAGACTGGAGGAAGTTTTGAGGGGACTGTGACACTTAGTAGATATCTGAGAATTATGCATCCTATAGATGAAAATCAAAGAACTCTAAACCCTAGTACTGGAGGACTTATGAAATATGATAATATAAAGGATGGTTAGGAGTTAGCAAAAATAATTGCTTTGGGTTATCTACCTTTTTCTTTTGCTTCTTCGTCATATCTTATTATGTATATTCAAAGGATTTATAATTCTTTATTTAAAGGTATTCCTAGAAGTACTTGTAGATCTTATATCTGTAGACTTCATGAACAATATGAGACATGCATACATTATTTGTTTGACCACCTTCCTTATAGAGTTTCTCTAACGTCTGATATTGGCCATGCTGTTAATAAAAATGATTATTTGACAATTACATGCCATTGAATAGATGATAATTATTGTATGAAAAATGTATTATCGCTTTTAAATATGATGAAGATCAAAGTCATACTGCTATTTTTATAAGTACTACTATTTGCGAAGTTGTTGTATTTTACAATCTTAATAAAAAAGTATTGTGTATGTCTATTGATAATGCTTCTAACAATAATAATATTATTTCAATATTAAGACTGCATTTGCAACCACCACTTGACAAAACTTTTCATGTTAGGTGTGCATGTCATGTTTATAATTTAATTGTTAAAAGTAGCCTTGATTTATTTTCGACTGAGATTACTCATGTTAGAAGAGAAGTTGGTGTTATACAAGGAAATAATTATCACGACCCAAAACTCACATGTCGTGATGGCGCCTATCGCAATACTAGGCAAACCGACATTCACAATAAACCCACGCATTTTAAATTTGGAAAATATAGTAATATAAGTTTGAAGGAAAATCCCATAGATATTGAATGGAAACACCGCAATTCAATACAAAATTTTCCAAAATCCGGGTGTCACTGAGTACATGAGCATCCTTACAATAACACAGTTTGACAATAGAAAAATTGTCTAGGAAAGTAGAACAGTATGAACAAAACTAAAGATAAAGAAGGAGAGTCAAGGTCTGCAAACGCCAAGGCAACTACCTCAATAATCTCCAAACTGATGAAGCTCCAAAAATCAGCAATCACCGTGTCCGGAAGTACCTAGATTTGTACACGAAGTGCAGAGTGTAGCGTGAGTACAACCAACTCAATAAGTAACACGTCTAACCTTTGGGATGAAAGCAGTGACTAGCTCAACCAATACAATCCAAATACATAATTTAACAGTATACAAATGATGGGAAATAGGACAATAATATCTCAGAGCAACTCATAATCTGTTCGTACATTGTACAGGAAATGTAGACATACTTTCAAGTTACAAATTAAGCTCAATATGAATAAAATATGCCAAGTCTGAATGATATTAGGAATATGACATTCTCTATATCTATATGCCAATATGCATATCATATGTGATGCAACAAAACGAAAGCCTCACGTACTCACACTCTCAGAGTACTCAACCTGACTGTCTCAATTCTAACTCATCACACTCAGTCACTCAATACTATACGGTACCCGATGTGGCGTTCAACCCGATCCTATCATGAATCAATAGAACCTGCGCTCACTACTTGTATGTCAGACTCCGGAGGGACGGATCCTTCCCAAGCGCTAATAAAACCTGCTACGACGCGCATGCCGATCCTATCATGAATCAATAATACATGTTGCGGCGTGCAACCTGATCCCATCATGAGTCAATAGTACCTGCTACGGCGTACAGCCCGATCCCATCAATATCACTCACAAACAGGCCCTCGACATCACTCAATCATCAAACCCTCCAGTCTCTCGGGCTCACAATACTTATGCGAAGCAGCCCAAATCAATGATACATGATGTGATAATATGATAACAGAGACTGAGATATGATATGCAATGATGAAAGCGACAAAGTACATAACTGCAAATTAAGAAAATAACTCAACATCAAAGAACGACTGTTGTGGGTCCCAATTCCATATGAAAAAGGTAAGTTCTTAATCCACAAACAACTCAATGCGATCAACACAAGGTATAAGAATCAATTCCATATGAAAAAGGTAAGTTCGTAATCAAAAGTCAACAAGTCAACTCATAAAAACAACCCCGAGCCCACGTCTCCGAATCCAACAAAAGTTACAAAATCCGAACACCCATTCAACCACGAGTCCAATCATACCAAAATTACTCAAATCTGATCCCAATTCGACCTTCAAATCCTCAAATTAAAGCCTAGGAAGTTTCTACAAAATTTTCCCAATGTTTCAACCAAAAACACTAATTAAATGATGAAAACAATGGTATATTCATGTAATTTAATCAAATCCTAGTTAGAATCATTTACCCCAATCACTCCCTTAAAAATCTCTCCAAGAATTGCCTCAATCCGAGCTCCCAAAATCAAATTATGAAATATGGCGCAAACCCTTATTTTTGATATTTTATATTCTGCTCAGAAGTCTTCAATCGCGATCGCGGAAAATGCTTCGCGATCGTGAAGCACAAAAACTAAACAACCAAGAATTAACTATACATGAACGCACACAGACCCACATGAATGCGAAGACCAAACATCCCTGACCTACACGATCACATACACTATTACACGATCGCAAATAACAACCTCACGTGAACCTAGTCTCCTCTTTCCCTCTTCGCGAACACAACTAGACCTACGCGTCCGCGATTCACTGCCTCACCAACTTACGCGATCGCAGACCCAATCTCACAAATGCATAGAACAAAAAAATCCAGCTGTCCCAAAAACACTTCGCGATCGCCTACAAAGACACTAGCACCAGCAAAATCAGCAGTCTTCCAAGTTCCAAAATGCACCGAACGTGATCCGAATCACACCCGAGGCCCATCGGGCCCTCAACCAAACATACCAACAAGTCCTAAAACATAATACGAACTTAGTTGATGCCTCAAATCACATCAAGCAACATCAAAAACACGATTTGCACCCTAATTCAAGCCAAATGAACTTATGAACTTCTAACTTCTACATTTGATACCGAAACCTATCAAATCAACTCCGATTAACCTCACATTTTTCACACAAGTGATAAAGGACACAACGAACCTATTCCAACTTCCGGAACCAAAATTTGAGTCCGGTAACCATAAAGTCAACTCTCGGTCAAACTTCCATTTTTTTAACTTTCGCCATTTCAAACCAAAATTACATACAGACCTCCAAATCACCATTCAGACACACTCCTAAGTCTAAAATCATCCTACAGAGCTATCGGCACCGTCAAAACTCCATTCTAGAGCCATTTACACATAAGTCAATATCCGGTCAACTCTTTCAACTTAGGCTTCCAAATTTGGGACTAAATATCCCAATTCATTTCGAAACATCCCCAGAACCAAACCAACCACCCCGGCAAGTCACATAACAAAAATTGAGCATAGAATAAGTAGTAAATGGGGGAATGGGGCTACAACACTCAAAAAGACTAGCCGGGTCGTTACATCCTCCCCCTCTTAAACAAACGTTCATCCTCAAACGGGTCTAGAATCGTACATGGAGTCTCAAATAGGCGTGAGTATGTGCTGTGCATCTCCTGCTCGGTCTCCCAAGTAGCCTCCTTGAGTGGCTGACCTCTCCACTGCATTTTCACTAAAGCTATGTTCTTTGACCTCAACTTTCAAACCTGCCGATCCAAAATGGCCACTGGCTCCACATCATAAGCAAATCACCATCCAATTGAAATGTGCTGAAGCCCAAAACATGAGACAGATCGCTGACATACTTCCAAAGCATGGAAACATAAAACACTGGATGAACGCTCGACAAACTAGGTAGAAATGCAAGCATATAAGCCACCTCTCCAATCCTCTCAAGCACCTCAAACGGGCCAATATACCGAGAGCTCAACATGCCCTTCTTCCCGAACCTCATAACACCCTTCATGGGTGAAACTCTGAGTAATACCTTCTCTCCCACCATTTAGGCAACATCGCGAACCTTCTGATCGGCGTAGCTCTTTTATCTAGACTACGTCATGCAAAGCCGATCCTGGATAAACTTAACATTGTCCAAGGCATCCTGAACCAAGTTAGTACCCAATAGCCTAGCCTCACCCGGCTCAAACTAACCTACCGGAGACCGACACCGTCTCCCATGTAAAGCCTCATACGGAGCCATCTGAATGCTCGATTGGTAGCTGTTGTTGTAGGCAAACTTGGCAAGCAGCAGAAACCGATCCCAAGAACTCCTAAAATCTATGAAACATGCGTGTAGCATATCTTCCAATAACTGAACAGTGCGCTCGGACTATCCGTCCGTCCGAGGGTGGAGTGTTGTACTCAACTCAACCCGTGTGACTAACTCTCGCTGCACTGCTCTCCAAACCTGCAATGTAAACTGCGTGCCCCGATCTGAAATGATGGACACCATCACATTGTGAAGGCAAAAAATCTCACGAACGTAGATTTCAGCCAGCCGCTCGGAAGAATAAGTAGTCCCAACTGGAATGAAATGAGCGGACTTGGTCAACCGATCCACAATCACCCAAATAGCATCAAACTTCCTCGAAGTCCGTGGGATCCCAACTATAAAATCCATGGTGATGCGCTCCCATTTCCACTCTGGAATCTCAAACCACTGAAGCAATCCTCTCGATCTCTGATGCTCGTACTTCACCTGCTGACAATTTAGGCGCCGAGCTACAAACCCCACTATGGCTTTCTTCATGAACAAGGCAGTTCTTCTCATGAGGCTTCAATTGGCGCGCAACATAAGAAATTACTCTACCCTTCTACATCAAGACACACCCAATACCAATTCGAGAAACATCACAATACACTGTATAAGAGAATGATGCTGAAGGCAAAACTAGAACTGGAGTTGTGATCAAGGCAGTCTTAATATTCTGAAAGTTCTCCTCACACTCATCCGACCATATGAATAGAGAACCCTAATGGGTCAACCTGGTCAAAGGTGTTGTAATAGACGAGAAACGCTCAACGAAGTGACGATAATATCTGGCCAAGCCGAGAAAACTCCGAATCTCAGTAACTGAAGACTGTCTGAGCTAACTCTAACCACCTCTATATTCTTTGGATCTACCTTGATCCCCTCAGTGGACACCACGTGCCCCAAGAACGCCACCGAACTGAGCCAAAACTCACACTTGGAGAACTTGGCATAAAACTTCTCCTCCCTCAACCTCAGTAGTACATTCCTCAAATACTGGGCATGCTCCTCCTGGCTACGTGAGTACACCAGGATATTATCAATGAATACTATGACAAACGAATCAAGATATGGCTGAAATACACTATTCATCAGATGCATGAATGCTGTTGGAGAGTTGGTCAGCCCAAAAGACATCACAAGAAACTCATAGTGACCATAGCGGGTCCTGAATGTCGTCTTCAAAATATCTGAGTCTCGAATCTTCAACTAGTGATACCCAGACCTCAAATTAATCTTAGAGAACACCCTCGCTCCCCGAAGCTAGTCAAATAGATCATCACTACGTGACAAAGGATACTTGTTATTGATTGTAACTTTGTTCAACTGCCTATAGTCGATGCACATCCGCATAGTACCATCCTTCTTCTTCACAAATAGAACCGGTGCACCCCAAGGCAACACACTAGGCCTAATAAACCTCTTATCAAGAAGCTCCCTAAGTTTTTCTTTCAACTCCTTCAACTTTGCTGGTTCCATACGATACAGAGGAATAGAAATGGGCTGAGTGCCCGGCACAAAGTCAATACCAAAGTCAATGTCCCTGTCGGGTGGCATGCCTGGCAGGTCTGCAGGAAACATATCCAGAAAGACTCGCACTACCGGGTCAGAATCAATAGTAGGGGTATCAGCACCCACATCCCTCACAAAGGCCAAATATGATAGACACCCCTTCCCAACCATCCGGTGGGCCTTTAGATAAGAAATCACCCTACTGGGAACATAATCTAGAGAACCTCTCAACTCGATCCTCGAAAAACCCGGCATCGCCAATGTCATAGTCTTAGCGTGACAATCTAGAATAGCATGACATGGAGACAACCAATCCATACCCAAAATCAAGTCAAATCAACCATACTGAGCAATAAAAGATCAACTCTAGTCCCAAATCCCCCAATGGTCACCACACACGTCCGATACACACGGTCCATAGTAATAGTATCGCCTACCGGAGTAGATATATAAGTAGGTGAAACTAAGGACTCACGGGGCATATCCAAATAACGAGCAAAGTATGATGCTACATACGAATAAGAAGAACCAGGGTCAAATAATATAGAAGCATCGTTGTGGCATACTAAGACAATACATGTGATCATTGTGTCTGAAGCAACAGCCTCTAGCCTGGTAGGAATATCATAGAATCGGGACTGATCACCTCCTGATCGACCTCCCCCTCTAGGAAAACCTTTAGCTATCTGAGCCCCACCCTGAGCTGGCTGAGCGGGTGATGAAGTAACTGGTACAAAAGTCGCAGCATGACTCCTATGCTGAACTGGACCTCCCAAAAGGCGGGGACAATGCCTCTTCACTTGACCAAGCTCCCCACACTCAAAGAAACCCCGCTCTGACAATGGAGGCAAGTAATGAAGCACACCCCGAGAAACAGAATTACTACTAGAGGGGCCTGACACAGATTAACCCTTAACTGATAGAGCACGAGATGAACTCTGGGCATGGAGAGCATTGAGAGATAACTGACCCGGGAGAGCACTGTATGAACCATGGCTAGCTGATGTACCACGATGAACTAGACGAGCCATCTGAGCGGGCCTATAAAGACGAACCCTGTAGTAGTGGGACTGAACCCCAGAAGAAATACCGCTGAAACCACCCAAACCACGAGGCATATTGGCCTCCCTCTCCTTACGCTCCTGACTATGGACAAGCTCTAGCTGCCTAGAAATATCAACAACCTCATCGAACATAGCACATGATACATTCTCCCGAGTGATAACAAAGAGCAGTCCATAGTTGAGGCCATCAATGAATCTCATAATCCTCTCCCTCTCCGTGGGTACCAACCAGACCGTGTGATGAGCCAACTCTGAAAATCTCATCTCGTATTGGGTCAAGACATGCTCTCCTGGCGTAGCTGCCCAAACTGCCTACGCAACTCCTCCCTATAGGTCGGTGGCACAAAATTCTCCAAGAAGAGAATGGAGAACTCGTGCCATGAAAGTGGTGCAACACCGGTTGGCCTGCTCCGCTCATAGGTCTCCCACCATCTAAAGGTTTCCCCCATTAGCCGAAAAGTAGTAAATGAGACCCTACTAGTCTCCAGAATACCCGTCGTGCGAAAAATCTGTTGGCACCTATCCAAGAAGTCCTGAGCATCCTTTGACTCTGTCTCACTGAATGATGGAGGCTTGAGCCTCCCAAATCTCTCTAGTCTCATATGCTCCTCATCATTCATAATGGGACCCACCTAGGTCTGAGCAACTACAACTAGCTAGGCTAGTAGTACCCCGATGTCTGAAGTCCCTGCACCACCTGCTCTAGAGTACGGGCAGCGGGTGACTGAGCACCTCCCCCGGCCTGAGAAGTGGCTGGTGCAGCCTGAACTGAAACTGCCTAAGAAAGGCTAGTGCAAACAGTCAATATATGGGCCAAAGCCTCCTGAAAGCCTGAAATCACAATAGGCACAGTTGGTGCCTGAGTTGGTCCCACCGGCTCAACTACATCTGGAATCTGCTCCTAAGTTGTAGAAACTAGTGGGTCTGTAGGTGCTGCTCTAGCTGCTGAGCCGCACCTCGGCCTCTACCGTGACCTCGGCCTCTCGTGACCCTAGCTGGTGGTACTGGTGGCTATCTGCCCGATCCGGTAGCACGTTTCCTTACCATCTATGAGAAAATAGAATAACAGAAGTTTAGTTCCCGGAATTAAAACATTTGCACGACAAGAATATAAGAAAGTGAAGTTTCCCTAAGGGTTCGGTAGCCACATGAAGCTAAGTACAGACGTCTCCATACCGATCCGTAAGACTCTACTAAACCTGCTCATTATTCGTGAGACCTATGTAACCTAGGCTCTGATACACACTTGTCACGACCCAAAACTCACATGTCGTCGCAATACTAGGCAAGCCGACATTCATAATAAACCCACACATTTTAAATTTGGAAAACATAGTAATATAAGTTTGAAAGAAAATCCTATAGATACTGAATAGAAACAAAGCAATTCAATACAAAATTTTCCAAAATCCGGGTGTCACTGAGTATATGAGCATCCTTACAATAACACAGTTTGACAATAGAAACATTGTCTAGGAAAGTATACCAGTATGAACAAAATTAAAGATAAAGAAGGAGAGTCAACGTCTGCAGACACCAAGGCAGCTACCTCAATAATCTCCAAACTGATGAAGCTCAGAAATCAGCTACCACCGTGTCTGGAAGTACCTGAATTTGCACACGAGGTGCAGAGTGTAGCGTGAGCACAACCAACTCAATAAGTAATACGTCTAACCTTTGCGCTGAAAGGAGCGACTAGCTCAACCAATACAATCCAAATACAGGATTTAGCAATATAGAAATGATGGGAAATAGGACAATAATATCTCAGAGCAATTCATAATCTGTTCGTACACAATACAGGAAATGTAGACATGTTTTTAGATTAACAGTTAAGCTCAATACAAATAAAATATGCCAAGTCTGAATGATATGAGGAATATGACATTCTGTATATCTATATTCCAATATCCATATCGTAAGTGATTCAACACAATGAAAGCCTCACGTAATCACACTCTCAGAGTACTCAACCTGACTTTCTCAATTCTCACTCATCATACTCAGTCGCTCAACAGTGTATGGTACCCGCTGCGGTGTGCAGTCCGATCCTATCATGAATCAATAGAACATGCGCTCACTGCTGGTATGTCAGACTCCGGAGGGGCGGATCCTGTCCAAGCGCTAATAAAACCTGCTGCGGTGCGTATCCCCGATCCTATCATGAATCAATAACACCTGCTGCGGCATGCATCCCGATCCCATTATGTGTCAATAGTACATGCTACGGCGTGCAGCCCGATCCCATCAATATCACTCACAAATAGGCCCTCGGCCTTACTCAGGCATCAAACTCTCCAGTCTCTCAGGCTCACAACAGTCATGCTAAGTAGCCCAAATCAATGATACATGATGTGACAATAAATGATAACAGAGATTGAGATATGATATGCAATGATGAATGCAACTGAGTACATAACTGCAAAGTAAGCAAAAAACTCAACAGCAAAGAACGACCGTTGTGGGTCCCAATAGTACCAGCACATAGCCTAATCATGATTTATAATATATATCACAGCTCAAGTGCTCTAACATGTGTGTCACCTCAACACCGGTCACATAACACGAAATTCAAGGATTTATACCCTCAGAACCAAGTTTAAAAATGTTACTTACCTCAAACTGTGTAAATTTCTACTCCAATAAGCCCTTTCTTCACGAATCGACCTCCAAACACCGGAATCTAGCCACAAACAACTCGATACGATCAACACAAGCTATAGGAATTAATTCCATATGAAAAAGCTAAGTTCTTAATCAATTGTCAAAAAGTCAAATCAAAAAGTCAACACTATATTGTACCCACTGCGGCATTCAGCCCGATCCCATCATGACTAAATATAACCTATGCTCACTGCTGGCATGTCAGACTTCGGAGTGACGGATCCTGCCCAAGCGCTAATAAAACCTGTTGCGACACGTAACTTGGTCCCACCATGAATCAATCATACTTGTTGCGGCGTGCAGCCCGATCCCATCATTAGTTAATAGTACCTGCTATGGCGTGCAGCCCGATCCCATCAATAGCACTCACAAACACGCCCTCGGCCTTACTCAGTCATCAAACTCTCCAGTCTCTCGGGCTCAAAACACTCATGCCAAGCAGCCCAAATCAATGATACATGATGTGACAATAAATGATAACAGAGATTGAGATATGATATGCAATGATGAATGCGACATAGTACATAATTGCAAATTAAGCAAATAACTCCACATCAAAGAACGACTGTTGTGGGTCCCAATAGTACTAGCACATAGCCTAAACATTATTTTTAACACAAATCACAACTCAAGTGCTCTAACACATAGAGTACAGTAATAATATTCAGATAAGATGACTACACAGTCCCACAAAATCGACTAAGTCATAATTACACGGTGTACGCCCACACGCCCGTCACCTAGCATGTGTGTCACCTTAAAACAGGTCACATAACACGCAATTCAGGGATTCATACCCTTTAAACCAAGTTTAGAAGTGTTACTTACCTCAAACCGTATAAATCTCTACTCTAATAAGCCTTTGCCTTGCGAATCAGCCTCCGTACGCCTCGAATCTAGCCACAAACATCTCGATACGATCAACACAAGCTATATGAATTAATTCCATATGAAAACGCTAAGTTCTTAATCAAAAGTCTAAAAGTCAACCCCATGCCCACGTCTCGGAATCCAACAAAAGTTACAAAATCCGAACACCCATTCAACCACGAGTAAAAGAATACCAAAATTACTCAAATCCGATCCCAAAGCAACCTTCAAATCCTCAAATTAAAGCCTAGGAAGTTTCTACAATTTCCCCCCAAATTTTCATCCCAAAACACTAATTAAATGATGAAAACAATGATATTTTCTTGTAATTTAACCAAATTCGAGTTAGAATCACTTACCCAATCACTCCCTTAAACATCTCTCCCAGAATCGCCTCAATCCGAGCTCCCAAAATCAAATTATGAAATATGGCTCAAACCCTCGATTTTTATATTTTATATTCTACCCAGAAGTCCTCAATCGCAATCGCGAAAAATGCTTCGCGATCGCGAAGCACGAAGACTAAGCTACCAAGAGTTAACTCTATGCAAACGCACACAGACCCAATCAAACACGAAGACCAAACATCCCTGACCTACGTGATCGCACACACTATTACGCGATCGCGAATAACAACCTCGCATGAACCCAGTCTCCTCTTTTTCTCTTTGCGAGCGCGACTAGACCCACGCGTTCGCGATTCACTGCCTCACCAACATGAGAGATTGCAGACCCAAGCTCGCGAACACATAGCACAAAAAATCAAGCTTCCCCTACAAAACTTCGCGATCGCGATCCTCCTCTCGCGATCGCGTACAAGGACACCAGCACCAGCAAAATAAGTAGTCTTCCAAGTTCCAAAATGCGCCGAACATGATCTGAATCACACCCGAGGCCCTCTGGGACCTCAACCAAACATACCAACAAGTCCTAAAACACGATAAAAACTTAGGAGAGGCCTCAAATCACATCAAACAACATCAAAAACACGAATTGCACCCCAATTCAAGCCTAGTGAACTTATGAAATTCTAATTTCTACATTCAATGCCGAAACCTATCAAATCAACTCCGATTGACCTTAAATTTTGCACACAAGTCATAAATGATACAACAGACCTATTCCAACTTCCAGAACCAAAATCCAAGTCCGATAACTACAAAGTCAACTCTCGGTCAAACTTTTCAGCTCTCTAAACTTCCATTTTTCCAACTTTTCCATTTCAAGCCAATATCACCTACGAACCTCCAAATCACTATCTGGACACACCTCTAAGTCCAATTCACCCTACGGAGCTATCAGAACCGTCAAAATTCTATTTCGGAGTCATATACACATAAATCAACATCCGGTCAACGCTTGCAACTTAGGCTTCCAACTTTGAGACTTCATTTCGAAATATCACCGGAACCAAACCAACCATCCCGGCAAGTCACGTAATAACAATTGGGCATAGAATAAGCAGTAAATAGGGGAACGGGGCTACAATACTCAAAAACGACCGGCCAAGTCATTAAAATAATAGAGAATCTCATTAGAAACTTTAAGTCTAAGTGTACCGAACATAACCTTAACCCCAGATTCATGTTAGATGAAATTGTTACTAGATGGAATTATACATACTTATTTTTAAGATGCTGCTAAAAATATAGATTGCCTATAACTGAAGTTGCTAATGCACATTGTACTTATCCAAACCGTATGTTAACAACTAATACTTGGGAGGCCATTAATGATGTTGTTAAATTTTTACAATAAATTTTATAAAGCTACTGTTGAGTTTTCTGGAGTTTATTACCCTACTATTACTATGACTTTAGTACATATAGTTGAAATTTCTTTTCTACTCTCTGATTTCAAGAAGAAAGAAAAATATAAGGATGTTGTTGAAAAAATTTAAAAAATATTTCTTTCCAACTCCTCCTATTTACTTAATTGGTGTTGTTTTAAATCTTTCTATTAATATGTCTAATTTTCACCATATACTTATATGGAGATTGGACCAACTGAAACCCCAGATATATATTGTTGTATGAACAATCTAAATGATTATTTATAGCAATTATATAATTATTATACAAATATAATTGGTGATGCTGTTAATAATGTAGGCAATGTTAATCCTAATTTTCATTGTACTTGTAAAGACCCAAATCCCATAATAGGTCGCGATGGCACCTAAAGCCTCCGTTAGGCAAGCCCATAATTGAACCTACAATTTAATTAAAATAAAAGTTTTCCTTTTTAAAAGAATGAACTAAGTAAGATCTCATGCAACCGTACATACTCTTGTCTCAACAAAATACCGGCGTGATAAATACATCCACTGTAGTGACAGTAATGATAAGCACAACATTACATAAATACTAAAAGTCCTCAACACTCAATGCCACGAGTGCAGGAGCAATTTAGAGAGTATACAAAACTAATACAACTACTGTCCGAAAGGTAATAGATAGAAATAATAAATAGGTAGAGGGAGACTCCAGTGTTGTAGATCGTAGCAAGGCAAGCAGATCATAGCTATGCGCCTGTGTGACCACTGATAGTACCTGTCTTAGTACCTGCACATTCAGTGCAGAAGTATAGCGTGAGAACGGAAAACAACGCGTACCCAGTAACTATCTAGTCTAACCTCGAAGAAGTAGTAACGAGGGGTCGACTTGACACCTACTAGAGGTCAAACAGTAATAGAAATACATAAAGTATACATGGTGAGTGTACAATAAGTAGCAACGAAGCAAATAAAAGTAATTATAGTAATTCCACACATGAGTCTATATCAAATCAATAATAAATGTGTCATAACTGGCCTTGAAGGCGCTAACTCAACTATTACCAAAACCAAATCCGATCTCAAATATTAAGCACGAAGCTGCCGAGGTGATCGGCCTGATCCCTTAGGAATAGTGGTACTCAGTACTGCCGAGGCAAACGACCCGATCCCATAAGAATAGTGTTACCATACTGTCGAGGCGAACAACCCGATCCCATAAGAGTAATTATTTCACTGTCGAGGCCAACGACCCGATCCCATAAGACTAGAGAAAGTTACCTCGCTCGCAGAAACAATGTCACTGCCTAAAAAACCTCCTTCGCGTTCGCGATGCATCACTGTCCGACCTTCCGCGTTCGCGATCCCCAAGTCTTGTTCGCGTACGCCACATGCCTCCTGCCCAATTTCCTCCATTTCCTCATTGCAATCGTGGTTGGGCCTCCGTATTTGCAAAGCACTGCTAGGCCAACCTTCGCGATCACGGACTCTTCTTAGCGAAATCAGATGCCCCTCCAATTTTCCTTCTTAGTGATCGGGGAACCATCGCGATCGCGAAGCACACCAGTAGTTTTCCGCCAAGTTCAAACATGCTCCGGGTGATCCGAAATATACCTGAGCCACTTGGGACCCCATACAAATGCACCGTTAAGTCCATAAACACGTTGTGGACCTACTCGATGCCTCAAAACACATTAAAAACACCGGAATCAAGAATCGCACCTCAAAACCTCATTAATCAACTTCTAAGCCTCAAACGCATTTCAACCAACTCTGAACGCGTCGAAACATACTTAGACAATTCTGAATGACGCCAAATTTTACGCACAAGTCATAAATTACCATACGGACCTATTCCCAGACTCGGAATCCCAAACGGACCTCGATAACAAGTTTACTCCAAACTAAATTTAAAGAACTAGAAAACCTTCAATGAACCAACTTTCAACATTAAGCGTCGAAACGCTCCCGGGTCGCCCAAAACTCGATCCGAAGACATGCCCAAGTCTAAAATCATCATACGAACCTATTGGAACCATCAAATCCCGGTTCCGAGATCATTTACTAAAAATATTGAACCAAGTCAAACTTGGCCACCTTAGGCCACTATTAAGGAAATAAGTGTTCCGATTTCAACCCAAACCCTTCCAAACCCAAACCAACCATCCCCACAAGTAATAAAATAGTAAAAACACATACGGGAAGTATTAATTAGGGGAACATGGATCTAACAAATAAAACGAACGGTCGGGTCATTACATTCTCCACCTCTTAAACAAATGTTCGCCCTCGAACGGGTCTAGAATAATACCTGGAGTGCTGGATAGGTGTTGATATCTGCTCCGCATGTCCTCCTCAGTCTCCCAAGTAGACTCCTCGGCTGGTTGACCCCTCCATTTGACCTTTACCGTAGAAATCTTCTTGGACCTAAACTGGCGAACATGCATGTCAACAATGACAACTGGCTCCTCCTCATAACCTAAACTCTCATCTAGCTGAACTGTGCTGTAATCTAACACGTGCGACCTATCGACATGGTACCTTTCGAGCATAGACACATGAAAAACCGGGTGAATCCCCGATAGGCTGGGAGGCAAATCAAGCTCATAAGAAACCTTCCCAACTCGCCTCAACACCTCAAATGGGCCAATAAACCTCGGTCTCAGCATGCTTTTATTTCTGAACCTCATGATACCCTTCATCGGCGAGACTTTCAAGAGCACTTTCTCGCCCACCATAAATGATAAATCGCGCACCTTCTGATCTTCGTACCTCTTCTATCTAGACTGCGCTATGCGAAGTCGCTCCTAAATCAACTTCACCTTCTCCAAGGAATCCTTTACTAAATCAGTGCCATATAAGCTAGCCTCGTTGGGCAAATTTCATTCAACGAGCGAATGACATCGCCGACCATATAAAGCCTCAAATAGAGCCATCTCGATACTGGACTGATAATTGTGGTAGTAAGCAAACTAGGCCAAGGGCAAGAATCGATCCAACTGCCCTCTAAAGTCAATCACACACTCTCTGAGCATATCCTCCAGAATCTGAACTATCTGCTCCGATTGTCCGTCGGTCTGTGTGTAAAAAGCTGTGTTGAGCTCTACTCAAGTACCTAACTCGCTCTGTATCGCTCTCCAAAAATGCGAAGTGAACTGAGGGCCTCTATCTGATATGATGGAAACAGGCACACAATGCAACCGGACAATCTCCTAAATGTAAATTTGGGCCAACCTCTCTAAAGAGTAAGTAGTCACCACCGGAATAAAGTGTGCCGATTTGGTCAGCCTATCAACAATGACCCAAACGGCATCAAACTTTCTCAATGTCCGCGGCAACCCAACTACGAAGTCCATAGTGATGCACTCATACTTCCATTCCAGTATAACCATCTGCTGGAGTAGGACATCTGGCCTCTAGTGCTCATACTTAACCTGCTGGCAATTTTGACATCTCGCTACATACTCAACTATGTCCTTCTTCATCCTCCGCCACTAATAATGCTGCCTCAGATTGCGATACATCTTCGTAGCACCTGGAGGAATAGAAAACCGAGAATCGTGTGCCTCCTCTAGAATATGCTCCCTCAAGCCATCAACATTAGGAACACATAGTCGACTATGAAGTCGTAGAACACTATCCTCACCGATAGTAACCTCCTTGGCACCACCCTGTAGTACCATCTCTCTGAGAACCAAAAAGTACGAATCATCGTACTGATGAGCTTTGATTCTCTCAAGTAATGAAGACTAAGCCACAACACCTACAAGAACTCGACTGGACTGTGAAATATCAAACCTCACGAGTTTGTTAGCTAAGGATTGAATGTCCAAAGCCAATGGACTCTCCTCTGCCAAAATGAATGCCAAACTACCCATACTCTCGGCCTTTTTGCTCAAGGCATCCACAACCACATTCGCCTTGCCGTATGGTAATATCATAGTCCTTCAGTAACTCAAGCCACCTGTGCTGCCTCAAATTAAGGTTCCTCTGCTTAAACAAATATTGCAAGCTACGATGATCGGTGTAAACCTCCCAGGACACCCCATAAAGATATTTCCTCCAGATCTTGAGAGCATGAACTATCGCGGCCAACTCTAAATCATGTACGAGGTAATTCTTCTCGTTGGGATTCAGCTGACGTGATGCATATGAAATAACTCACACCTCCTGAATCAATACACAACCCAAGCAAATGCATAGAGCATCGAAATACACGGTATACATCCCTGAACCAGAGGGAAACACTAACACCGATGTTGTAGTCAAAACGGTCTTGAGCTTATGAAAGCTCACTTCGCAATCATCGGATCATCTGAACGAAGAACCCTCATGGGTCAATCTAGTCAATGGTGCTGCGATGAACGAGAAGCCCTCCACGAACCGACGATAATAACCTGTTAACCCCAAGAAACTCCTGATCTCGGTCGTTATGGTAGGATGAGGCCAACTCTGGACTGCCTCGATCTTCCTGGGATCCACTTTAATACCCTCACCTGATACAATATGCCTCAAGAAAGCCACGGAATCCAACCAGAACTCGCACTTGGAGAACTTAGCATAAAGCTTTTGTTCCCGCAAGGTCTGAAGCACTAACCTCAAATGCTGCTCGTGCTCCTCCATACTACGCGAGTAGATCAATATGCCATCAATGAGGATAATGAAAAATGAGTCAAGATACGGCCTGAACATTCGGTTTATCAAATCCATAAACGTCATCGGGGCGTTGGTCAAGCTGAAAGACATCACTAGAAACTCATAGTAGCCATATCTAATCTGAAAAACCGTCTTCGGAACATCCGAAGCACGAATATTCAGTTGATGATACCTAGATCTCAAGTAGATCATAGAGAACACTGTGGTACCCTGTAACTGTTCAAACAAATCATCAATGCGCTGCAACGGGTACTTATTCTTGATGGTGACTTTGTTCAACTGGCGGTAATCAATGCAAATCCACATACTTCCATCCTTCTTCTTCACAAACAACACTAGTGGGCCCCAAGGCAACACACTGGGTATAATGAACCCCTTCTCAAGCAACTCCTGAAGCTGCTTCTTTAACTCTCTCAGCTCTTTAGGAGCCATACGATAAGGCAAAGTAGCAATAGGCTAGGTGTCTGGCACCAAATCAATGCCGAAATCGATATCCTACTCCGGCAGCATACCTGGTAGATCAGCAGGAAATTCATCAAAAAACTCTCGTACCACCGGCACTGAATCTAACGTGGGAGTATCCCGAATAAAGGCCAAATACGCCAAATAACCCTTCCCGATCATATGTTAAGCCTTCAAGAAAGAAATAACCCGGATGGAAGTACCAACAAACGAACTCCTCTACTCTAATCTGGGTAACTAAGGCATCGCCAAGGTAACAGTCTTGGCATAGCAATCAAGAAAGGCATGATACAGGGACGACCAGTCCATGCCTAAGATAACCTCGAAATCAACCATATCGAGCAATAAAAGATCCACTCTGGTCTCATATCCACAGAATGTCACCACATAGGACCAGTAGACCTGATCCATAATAACATAATCACCTACTAGGGTGGACACATATACAGGAATGCCCAAGGACTATCGAGATACATCCAGATAAGGAGAAAATAGAGAAGAAACATAGGAGTAAGTAGACCCTGGATCAAATACTACCAAGGCATCCCTACAACAGACACAAATAGTACCTATGATCACTACATCGGAGGCGACTACCTCTGGCCTGGTGAGGAAAGCATAGAATCTAGCCGGAGCGCCACCTGATTGGCCTCCACCTCTAGGGCGACCCCTACCCACCTGCCCTCCGCCTCTGGCTAGCCTGGTGGGATTTGTGGTAGCTGGTGCGATAATCATGGCCCGATGTTCCTGCTGCTCGATCTTGCCCCAAAGTCTAGGACAAAACCCTTTCACGTGGCCAAGATCCCTGCACTCGAAACAACCTCTCAGAGCAGTGGACTGCTGGCCTGAAATCTGACCCTGATGACCTAGATACCCACTGGAGGAACCCTGAATAGCTGGCAGACGGTAATTACTCTCTGGAATAGCACTAAAGTAGGGTCGTGCTGGAGCACTCCGAGCAGGTAGTGGTGCTGACTGCATGGGTCTGTTAGACTGACCCCTCATGAACTGACCTCTACCCCTAGGTGGGGTGCCACTAGATCCTCCAAATTGCCAGGGCTGCTTGTCCCTCAGAGCAAACTCTCCACTATGCTTGCGAACACGGTCGATCCTCCAAGAAATATCCACAACCTGATGAAAGGGAGTCCCCATCTCTGCCTCACGGGCCATAGAAACCTGAATCTCAGGGTGCAGACCTACAGTGAATCTCCGCACCCTCTCTGCATCTGTGGGGAGTATAATAGCTATATGGCGAGACAAGTTAATGAATCTCGCCTCATAGTCGGTCACAAACATATGACCTTGACGGAGTTGCTCAAATTGACCCTGAAGCTCCTCTCTCTCCGAAGGTGGTATGTACTTCTCTAAGAACAAATGCGTAAATTGATCCCAAGTCAAGGGAGGTGAACCTACTGGCCTGCTAAGGACGTAAGCCTGCCACCAGCTGTGGGCCTTGCCCTCAAGCTGAAAGGTTGTGAAGTTGTCACACCCCAAACTAGGGGAGCACGACTGGCGCTCAACCGAGTGAACTCGGCCGAGCAAGCCTGTTTTATTTCCTTCTACCCAAACTCATCCATGAATAAAGAAGAGATGCATCCATTAATCAAACACTGACAAGATTTCATTAACAACTCCCATTTCATTTCCATTAGCAGCTTCATTAATAATTTCTAAAATATTACAAGTTTATAGATATAATGAAAAACATGTTTGCCAAGTACCAACATTTCTAGTTCAATTTCCCACATCAAACACCACCCACAACCTGTCTACGGAGACTCTTAGTACAATAGAAGAGTAATATGGAAAATGCCAGCAACAAGGCCCCGGCTATACCTCAAAACACAAAGTACAACATCAATTGATATCAGGCCCGCAATAGAGTAGGGCTCGCCAAAACCTACAGAATAGGGAGTAACTGCTAATGAGGACCAAAGTTGCCTGCTGATGAACTACCTGCATCCATTGAAGATGCAGCGCTCTCGACAAAAGGAGTAATAGTACATATGGAATAGTACTAGTATGTAAAGCTAAATGTCCTCTTTCAAAATATAATTCCCATATAAGAAAGGGAAAATCATAGAAGCAACAAGTCACAATCAACAATATCCAAATGGTCAGTTAAAACATAAAAAATTTCAAAATACGAAAACGAAATATATTTTTGGTTGGGAGATCATTAGCATCGATATACCACTGTGTTTTTAGCACAGAATCCGATCACGCCTGATTGTCTAGGCCACCCCCACGAACAATGTGGTTTGACATGTGCAAAAAAAGGTGTTACCAAGAGTAGTACCACCATGTGCGCAACATGGCGTCTGATCTCCACCCCATCAGCTAGGCCGCCTTCCTACATATGCCGTGTGGGTTGACTTTTCTAATTCACAACTATTATATGTTTCATCCCAATTAAGGGGAATAATATCAACCCATCAATCACATCCCAAATAAGGAGAATAATCACAATCCACTCTTATATCGACACGCACAGTTTCGGGTATGGGCCTTATGACCCACCCTCCCTCGGTTAACTAATGCTACTCCCAAAATATGTTTGATTTGCACATAAGGGAAACAAAAGCAGAAATATATTTACCTCATCATCTTTCACATTTTATAAACCTCCACTAGTATTTGCAACCAATCACAACAACAATACTCCCTTGGCTCTTTGGCCATTCACAAGATTCTTTATTCAAGGCACAGTGGCCGTATTTGATATTCCACACTTTTATTTCTTCCCTCTCATATATCATCATCATAAATATCAACATATATAATATTTCGGAAATCACAACCTTAAATTCATTAGAAATGAAGAATTTAAGCATAATAGATTTCTTTCCAAGAATGGAGTAAAATGATTGGCAATCGATGCGAGTTAAAATCATAAACAAGTAATACACCATTTATTCTTGAAATACTTTTCCCCAAAAAGGGCAATACACAATTTCTCCTCACGAATATGTAAGAATGCAAAACACATTGAAAATACTCACAAAGCATAGCATTAGTTAAAACAACCACATACGGGCATGACTTGAGTACATAAGCTTTTAGGCAATTCTAGTTTTTGAAATAATTTTGGAACTATTGAATCAAAGCTCATTTCATAATCTTTCTCACATCATCTTATTTCATTGGCACCACTAGCCACAAGTATAACTTTTATTCTTGGCACGTTGGCCACACTTTATATCTCCAATTCACTTATTTCATTTTCAAGCATCTTTATAGATTATCAACAATAAGCCATTTCCAATCAAGACTTTAGGTACCCATATGAGCAATTAAAAGTCTTAGGCATATCGAGTTTTTCTCACACAATTTGGCATACTAGCTTTCATTTGAAAAACAACTCAAAGCCATAAAAGTTTTATACGCAATCAACACTTGGAACATATATATTTCGACATAAGGCTCATTCGGAATAGTCAAGTTTATAAGGGATAACCCGGAACATAGAAATTAGGAACTTGAGCTAACAATACTAGAAACTTGCAGGAACATTATGGAATGTGATCCTAAGAGAGTAGTTTAGCCAACATACCTCTCTTTGAGCTTTCCTTAAATCACTACAACGTTCCGAAAATCCTAGCAATCCTAATCTATTTTGAGAAATAACAAAATTGAACACAAATTAGGAAGATATTTATGGTTTCAGCTCATTTGAGTATTTTATCAAACACTAGGTGTGCAAATTTGACTATAAGTGTCACGCGCCCAAACCAGGGAGCGCGACCGGCGCTCAATCAAGTGAAACCGACCGAGCAAGCCTGTTAGATACTATCTACCCAACTCACTCATCATCAAAAAAAGACGTGGTTTCATTAATTATACAGTAGGAAGCTCATTTATTCAATACTAAAGTGTTTTATTAGCTATTTCATCTTTCAGTCTCAAAATACATATATTCTTGTAGTTTGAGTAGAACAAGTGATCAAACACAACATAACTTGCTTAACATTCCCAACACCCATATACAACCCACATAGTGTCTACGGAGTCTCTAAAGATACAAAGGAAAGTAAAGATGGTGCCGACAACAAAGCCCCGGCTATACCTAAAAACGTGACCACAATATAAACAAAAGGTACAATACATGACCCCGGAATAAAATGGGGCTCACCGAGTCTGCTGAGAAGAGGATGCAACACTATCTGTGATCAACACTATCTGCTATGTAGCCACCTGCATCCATTTAAAGATGCAGCGCCCCCGACAAAAGGGACGTTAGTACTGTCGACTAGTACTAGTATGTGTAATTAAACACTATCTCAATAAAATGAACAATAACACAGGGGGAGACAATCAATAATGTAATATGAGCTTTAAATAACACTAAAACATCAAGTTAAGGATCACATAGATTTTTAAGTCAATTCCCTCATTATTAGGTAAGATGGGTTTTAGTACCAATATGCCACAATCCACAATACCATCGTGCTATTACACGGAGTCCGATCTCGGCCCGATCGGCTAAGCCATCTCATTTGAGACATCAACTATGTTTACAATTTCACTCACAATACCACCGTGTTATTACATAGAGTTCGATCTCGGCCCGATCGGCTAAGCTATCTCATTCGAGACATCAATCATTTCAATCGATCATCTTACTTCATATTTATTTCCCATCTTTTCAGCACATTTTTATGAAAGACTCATGGCCCTTTTTATGAAAGACTCAACCAACCCACACCCCATTATTTTCTATCTTTAACTCACAACCTCACCACATACCTTAGGAACACATGCATGCAAGGTAAGCATTCCCATTCCCATGAATTACCTTACTAATGGCCCATTCTAGTTACATTTTGAAATTAAGAGTTTGGGTGATAGAATCTTACCTCTTAGGAAGAAGACCTAGGTGCCTCTCTTGATAATCTTCAAGGTTTTAAGTGAGAATTGAAGAGCAATTTGATGAATATCACTTTCTCCCTCTAGGACACTCTCTCTCACTCTAGAGTATCAGATTTTGCTAAAACATGGCCCCTTATATCTATTTTAACGAAGTAGGACCGGATTTTAAAATCCCAGAAATGAAGCTCCGGAACAGGTTCTGCGGTCGCATATGCGACTGCAAAATGGTAATGCGGTCCGCAAAATGACTGCAAAATTGGGGTGCCAAAAGTGGTGAGGAACTAACCAGGTCTATGGTCACTATACGACCTACAGACCTATTCTGCGGTCGCATGAAGCACCACAAAACGGTTCTGCGGTCGCATAGTGCACTGTAGAACCTCCCTCCCAAAAAGTTCAAGTCGGGATATGCGACAAGAGTGCGGCCCACAAAATGGTTATGCGGTCGCATAATGGGCCGCAAAATGACATTAAAATGGCCCAGAAGACTACTCCACTCTGCGGCCATTCTGCGGTCCGTAGAGTGGTTCTACGATCGCAGAACGGACCGCAGAAATGCCTACTTCTGCCCAACACTTTTCTTCAACTCCCCAGTGCACTGCTCAATCCAAAAAGTCCGAACCGCGGCTCGTAAGCCCGCCGCGAAGAATTTATACTATTATTAACCTCTACGCCTACTTCGGCATCACGAAAATTCGGAATTTTAGGAAATGAATTACGGGGCCTTACATCCTCACCCACTTAAGATCATTCGTCCTTGAATGAGGATCAAGGTCTACTATTAGATACTTATGCAGCTCGGTTATCATACCACACACCAGCAGCCCCAAAGTTGACTAACTCCCTAAATTTTCAAAGATTTCGCCAGAGTTTCCTTTGTAACTAGGCCTATCCACCTATGAGAGAGCCCCAGAAACACATCTTTCAAACATATACACAACCCAATGACGTAACAAAATTCATAACAATACCAATCATGGCCTTATAAGCAACATATAATCAAAAGGGACACCTTTACATTAACTGAACAAGTGATACAAAACTCATAGGCGACAAGTTCATAAAAATAAAGGATTACACAGCTATTCAAACAAATAAGGATACTTCTTCTTCATTTCTTCCACGGCCTCCCATGTGGCTTCTTCAAACTGCAGGTTTCGCCATAACACTTTTACGGAGGCAATTTCTTTATTCTTCAACCTTTGGACTTGTCTATCAAGAATGGAAACTAGAATTTCTTCATATGAATATTCTTCATTAACCTCAAGGTTCTCAACCAGCACAATAGCTGATGGATCTCCAACTATCTTCTTTATCATAGACACATGGAATACCGGGTGCACTAATGTCATTTCGGGTTGTAGCTCAAGCTTGTACGCCACCTGGCCAATTCTCTGAATGATTTTGTACGGTGCGATATACCTTGGACTCAATTTCCCTTTCTTACCAAATCGCATTACACCCTTCATAGGGGAAACCTTCAAGAATACCCAATAATCTTCTTTGAACTCCAGATCCCTACGACGAACATCCGAATAGGACTTCTGATGACTCTGAGCAGTCTTCAGCCGCACCTTAATGATTTTCTTTTTCCATAGCCTATGTACAAGGTCTGGCCCTATCAACTCTGCTTCTCCAATTACAAACCACCCAATGGGATATCTACATATCCTAGCATATAAAGCCTCAAGCGGTGCCATTTAAATGCTAGCGTGATAGCAATTGTTGTAGGCAAATTCTATGAGTGGTAAGTGGTCATCCCAGCTACACTTGAAGTAAAGAACACAAGAACGCAACATGTCCTCGTGCGTCTGAATAGTCCACTCTGCCTGCCCATCGGTTTGTGGATGGAAGGCTGTACTAAGATTTACTTGAGTACCCAAACCTTGCTGAAATTTCTTCCAAAAATTGACCGTGAACTGAGCTCCTCGATCGGAGATGATAGAAACTGGAGTGCCATGCAACTTGACTATTTCCTTGATATACAACTGAGCATACTATTCCGCTGTGTCGGTAAATTTAACTGGTAAGAAGTGTGCTGATTTTGTGAGTCAATCCACGATCACCCAAATTGAGTCAAACTTGCGCGGAGTGCGCGGTAATCCTACCACAAAATCCATATTAATCATTTCCCACTTCCACATTGGAATTTCTATGTTCTGTGCCAACCCACCAAACCGTTGATGTTTGGCCTTCACTTTCTAACAATTCGAACACCTTGCCACAAAGTCCGCCACATTCCTTTTCATATTATTCCACCAATAGACTTCCTTGAGATCATGATACATCTTTGTAGAACCTGGATGCACGGAATACCTAGAAGCGTGAGCCTCAGTCATGATTCTTTCCTGGAGATGATCTACATTCGGAACACATAGTTGCCCTTGGTACCTTAGTGTACCATCATCCATGCCAAGCTCAAACTCCATAGTTTTATGCTTTTGAATCCCCTCCTTTAATTGCACCAAAAATGGATCGTTGTATTGCTTTTCTTTGACTTCCACAACAAGCGAAGATTCAGCCATATTTTGCACAATTACCCTTCCTTCACTTGAGTCCGTGAGGAGAACTCCCAAACTAGATAGCTGGTAAACCTCCCCGGCCAACGGCCTTTGACATGCCTCCAAGTGGGCCAAACTACCCATAGATTTCTGGCTAAGTGTTTCCGCCACAACATAGGCTCTCCCCGGGTGATACAGAATATCGATGTAGTAATCTTTGAGTAACTCAAGCCATTTTCTCTGCCTCTGATTCAGCTCCTTTTGCTTGAAAATATATTGAAGACTATTGTGGTCTGTGAATACATCCACATGGATCCCATACAAATAATGACGCCAAATCTTCAGTGCAAAAACAACTTCCACAAGTCCTAAGTCATGAGTTGGATAGTTCTTTTCATGATTCTTGAGTTGCCTAGAAGCATAAGCTATAACCTTGTCGTGTTGCATTAATACACACCCAAGCCCAATTCTTGAAGCATCACAATATACCACAAATCCATATGTACCCTCTGGCAAAGTCAACACCGGCGTTGTAGTCAACCTCGATTTCAACTCCTGGAAGCTCCTTTCACAAGTATCGGACCATTGGAACTTAACTGCTTTCTGAGTCAATTTAGTCAACAGAGAGGCAAGAGTAGAGAACCCCTCCACAAACTTCCTGTAATACCCTGCTAAATCCAAGAAATTGCGAATCTCGGTTGGTGTTGTAGGCCTAGGCCAATTCTTCACTGCTGAAATCTTTTGAGGATCCACTTTAATTCCTTCTCTGGAGACAACATGACCCAAGAATGTGACAGATTCGAGCCAAAATGTATACTTTGAAAATTTCGCGTACAATTAGTGTTGATGAAGAGTCTGCAGCACTGCCCTGAGATGATCGGCATGATCCTCCCGATCTCGTGAATACACAAGAATATCGTCAATGAACACTATCACAAAGGAGTTGAGGAAAGGCTTGAAAACCCAATTCATAAGATCCATGAAAGCCGCTGGGGCATTTGTTAGCCCAAACGACATTACTAGAAATTCTAAGTGCCTATACCGGGTTCTGAAAGCTATTTTTTGAATATCCTGCTCCCTGATCTTCAATTGGTGATACCTGGATCGTAAATGAATTTTGGAGAAGTATCTAGCACCCTGTTATTGATCAAACAAATCATCTATTCTTGATAACGGGTACTTATTTTTGATTGTGACTTTGTTGAGCTGCCGGTAGTCAATACATATTCTCAGCGATCCATCTTTCTTCCTTACAAAGAGAACCGGTGCGCATGACACACTTGGTCGGATGAAACCCTTCTCTAACAAATCCTTCAATTGCTCCTTTAGCTCCTTCAATTTTATTGGTGCCATCTTGTAGGGCGGAATAGATATAGGTTGCGTGCCTGGCATCACATCAACCCCAAAATCAATCTTCCTATCTGGCAGAATCCTAGGGAGTTCAGGAAAGACCTCTGGAAATTCATTCACAACTGGCACAGATTCGAGTGTAGGTGCCTCAGCAGCGGTGTCCGTAACTTGGACCAAGTGATAGATACACCCCTTGTTAATCATCTTTGTCGCCTTAAGGTAAGAAATAAACATACCTTTCGGCACAACATTATCCCCCTTCTACTCAATAACCGGCTTGTTTGGAAATTCAAACCTCACAGTTTTAGTTTGGCAATCGAGCTTAGCAGAACATGAATGAAGCCAATCCATCCCCATAATTACATCAAAATCGACCATCCCCAATTCAATGAGCTCTGCCACGCTGTCCTGACCTCGTACCGTGACAACACAACCCCTATACACCCTTGCGGCCACAATAGACTCGCCAACTAGAGTAGATACAGAGAACGGCTCATGAAGTTATTCCGGTTCTATCCCAAATTCCATAGCAACATAAGGGGTAACATAGGACAAGGTGGAACCAGGATCAATAAGAGCATATACATCATGAGATTGGATAGTCAATATACCTGTGAGAACATTTGGAGAAGCCTCTACACTCTGGCGACCACTCATAGCATAAAAATGACTGGGTCCTCCTGAACTCTGCGCACCACCCCTAGCTACACAATGCCCACTGGTGCTGGAGAGCCTCGAGCTAGAGTGGGTGCTGAAGATGTAGCAACTGCAGAACTGGATGGTTGTGTTGTGCCCCTACCCACACCCGGGCGGGATGAATGACACTCCCTCTGAATATGACCCCTCATTCCGTACCCGTAACATACCGGCATATCCTGGTAGTAGATCCCCATATGCATACTCCCACACTTGGGGCATAGGGGCCTCCACTACTGGTGGAATCTCCCTCTTGTTCGTCGATGATAGTGGGACCCCCTGTTGGCTTTATTGGGCCTGAAGCGACTCCCCTGCTACTGACTGGGCCCTACTGGCGATGCACAAGCTAAAGACTGAGCAAAAGACTGGGGTGGCCCTTATGACCCTCCCCTAAAAGCTGATCTCCCACCACCAAATGAATCCTCAGGGTTGCCCGTGGATCGGGCCCTACTGCTACCCTCTCTCTCCATCATGTTCTTTAACTTTCGGGCCTCTGTAGCTTGAGCAAACGCCACAATATTACCATAGTTCATGTCAGAATTTAAGTCAGTTGTGGCAGCCTCATTAATAACCAAAGGGCTAAAGCCCTGCACAAATCAACGCACTCTGGTCTCCATGGTGGGCATCATGTGAATAGCATATTTCGACAGGCGCGCGAACTCCATGTGATACTCCCACACACTCTTACTCCCTTGCTTAAGATTTTCAAACTCTGCGGCACGGTCTGCCCTAATCTCGGTAGGAAAAACATGGTCTATAAAGGCATCAGCAAACTCACTCCACCTCGCTAGAGGGCTCCCCTCCCCCCGAGAGTCCTCCCACGGCTCAAACCAAGAATATGCCACCCCTTTCAGGCGGTAGGCGGCCAACTCCACTCCCTCCATCTCAGTAGCGCGCATAACCGGAAGAGTCTTAGGCATCTCATAAATGAAGTCCTGTGGGTCCTCCTCGGGATTAGCACCCGTGAACACCAGAGGATCTAACTGCAGAAACATGTTCACCCTAGAACTAGTGGAATCCCCTGGTTGTCTAGAAGATGTGGGTGCAACATTCGACCTTTGGGCTTGAGAAGCCACTATCTGAGTCAGCATTTGAATAGCTCCCCTACGATCCCCATCTGAAATACCAGAACCAGAAGCTGGGACTGGAGGTGGAACCAGAATATCAGGTAGAGGAACTGTCGTACCCTAAGTAGGCATAGGGACTGGTGTGGCCTGGTCAGGTGTAGTAGAATCAGGCAGTGAAGCAGTCGGGGGATTATCTTCACCCCTCGGGTATTCACCCACATCATCAAATAAAGTGTCAACTGCCACTCTTGAAGCAGTATTAGCCCCTTGGCCAGTCCTTTCTCTCTTCTTAGGTGTCATATACTGAAAGTTAAAGGAATGCACGAGTTAGAGAAGGAACAGTTGCACAATTAGTTTTATCGCACAATCCAGAATATCAAAGAAGGGTATTGTTCCTAAATGTCCAAAGTATCCTCCAACTTATAGATGTGGTCGACAACACACCGATAAGAATGACTCTACAAGACACGGCTTTGAAACACCCTAGGACACTTTAAAACATTAGGTTTTGATACCAAGTTTGTCACGCCCAAAACCGGGGAGCACGACCGACGCTCAACCGAGTGAATCCGGCCGAGCAAGCCTGTTAGACACTTTCTACCCAACCCACCCATCATCAAGAAACGATGTGGTTTCATTAATTATATAGTAGGAAGCTCATTTATGCAATGCTAAAGTGTTTCATTAGCTATTTCGCATTTCAGTCTCAAAATACACATATTCTTATAGTCTGAGTGGAACAAGTGATCAAACCCAACATAACTTGCTTAACATTCCCAACACCCATATACAACCCATCTATACCTCTAAAGATACATTCCCAGCAACAGAGCCTCTAAAGATACAAAGGAAAGAAAAGATGGTGCTGGCAACAAGGCCCCGTCTATACCTCAAAAAGTGATCAAAATATAAACAAAAGGTACAATACATGACCCCGGAATGAAATGGGGCTCACCAAGTCCGCTGAGAAGAGGATGTAGCACGATCTGTGATCAACACTATGTAACCACCTACATCCATTTAAAGATGCAGCGCCCCCAACAAAATAGACGTTAGTACTGTCGAATAGTACTAGTATGTGTAATTAAACACTATCTCAATAAAATGAGCAATAACACCGGGGGAGAGAGCCAAGAATGCAATATGAGCTCTAAATAACACTAAAATCAAGTTAAGGATCACATAGATTTTTAAGTCAATTCCTGCATTATTAGGTAGGATGGTTTTTAGTACCAATATGCCATAATCCACAATACCACCATGTTCTTACACAGAGTCTGATCTCGGCCCGATCGGCTAAGCCATATCATTTGATACATCAACCATATTCACTATTTCATTCACAATACCACTGTGTTATTACACTGAGTCCACTCTCGGCCTGATCGGCTAAGCCATCTCATTTGAGAAATCAACCATGTTCACAATTTCACTCACAATACCACCGTATTATTACACGGAGTCCGATCTAGGCCCGATATGCTAAGCCATCTCATTCGAGACATCCACCATTTCAATCGATCATCTTACTTCATATTTATTTCCTATCTTTTCAGCACATTGGCACATGTGACTTTAATTATAAAGTCATTCTTGGCACTTGACCTTATTTCACAATTCAAGTTCTTTTCCACAAGCCAACATTATTATTATCATTGGTAACAACACGGTTTTCATTCAAGACTCTTGATTTCATATGTGAGCAATTTAGAATTCAAGGCACATAGAGGCTTTTCACACAATTTGGCATAACAGTCTTTAATCGAATTTGACGTGAAGTCTAGGCATATTAGCACATATTATAAGTCTTGAACATTTCCTCAGATGACGCGATAACATGATAAAAGCATGGGAATAAATATTACACATATATTTGGAAAGCAAGCACATTCGGGATAGCAATTTCTAGGGCATTCAATTTGGGACTTACGTCGATTGCATGAATATCGTGGGATTCAATTCTAAGAAGAGGGGGTTTAGCCAACATACGTCAATTGATCCTCTTGAAACTCTAAGATGTCCCGCAATATTAGAAACTTCAATCTACTTTAGCAATATAGAGAAATTGAACCCAAAATTAGGAAAACGATCATAATTCTATCTCACTTAAGCATTCTATCAAATACTATGTGTGTATCAAGACTCATGGCCTTTTTTATGAAAGACTCCACCAACCCACACCCCATTCTTTTTTATCTTAAACTCACAACCTCCCCACATACCTTAGGAATACATGCATGCAAGGTAAGCACTCCCATCCCCTTGAATTACCTTACTAATGGCCCATTTTAGTAACATTTTGAAATTAAAAGTTTGGGTGATAGAATCTTACCTCTTAGGAAGAAGACCTAGGTGCCTCTCTTGATAATATTTAAGGTTTTAATTAGAATTGAAGAGCAATTTGATGAAGATCACTTTCTCCGTCTAGGACACTCTCTCTCACTCTAGAGTATTAGATTTTGCTCAAAAATGGCCCCTTACATATTTTAACGAAGTAGGCTCGGGTTTTAAAAACACAGAAATGAAGCACCGGAACAGGTTCTGCGGTCGCATATGCGACCGCATAATGGTTATGCGGTCCACAAAATGACCGCGAAATTGGGTGCCAAAACTGGAGAGGAACTGACTAGGTCTGCGATCACTATGCGGCCCACAATCCTGTTCTGCGGTCGCATAATGCACAGCAGAACGGTTCTGCGGTCACATAGTGCATCGCAGAACCTCCCTCTGAAAATTCCCAAGGCGGGATATGCGACAAGAGTGCGGCCCGCGAAATGGTTATGCGGTCACATAATGGGCCGTAAAATGATATTAAAATAGCCCAGAAGACTGCTCCACTCTGCGGCCATTCTACGGTCCGCAGAGTGGTTCTGCGGTCGCAGGACGGACCGCAGAAATGCCTACTTCTGCCCAACGGTTTCCTTCAACTCCCTAGCGCAATGTTCAATCCAAAAAGTCCGAACCGTGTTTCGCAAGCCCGCCAAAAATAATTTCTACTATTATTAACCTCTACGCCTACTTCGGCATCACGAAAATCCGGGTTTTTAGGAAATATTTTACTAGGCCTTACAACAAGGTCCTTCTACAAGATTTCCTTCATTCTCCAACCCAATCTTTACTTAATTGAGCTCAACAACCCTCCCACAAACCATATTGGTGCATGCATGTATAAATAATACTCTTATACCTAAGAATCATACTCTCAATCAACCATCTTCTACCTAAATTTGAAATTGAAAACTAGGATATGGAACCTTACCTCTTAGGTAAATAACATGTGAGGTTTCTTATTGGATTTCAAGGCTTGAGCAAGATTGGATGATTAGAATGTTAGTTTTCCTCCTTCTCTCTCTAAAATACTCTTACCTCTCTCTAAAACCATCAGATAATTACCTAAAAATAAGCATCAAAGGCTATTTATCAAAATGGGGTCGGGTTATAAAAATAGAAAACTGGACCCTCCAAACTCAGGTCTACGTTCGCAGAATAGGCCGCACAATGGGTATGCGGTCCGCATAATGGATCGCAAGACTGATGCCCAGTACTTGGCTACACTGGTCAGGTTTGCGACCATTCTGCAGTCCGCAAACCACTTTTGTGTTCGCAGAATGATTCCGCGGTCACAGAATTGATCGCAGAATCACATTATTCCAGCCTTTGGGAATTTGGTCATAACTTCTTGTAGGAGTGTCCAAATGACGAACAGATTGAAGCGTTAGAAACTGGACTTGAAGATACTTCATTTGATAGGTTGAACATCACATAACTCTTTATACATAGGTAGATATGCTGGGCTAAAGTTTGTTCTTGTGCGTACTCATTTGGAAGTTTAGTATATCGTGTAATTTCCAACTTGACTTAGAATTAGGGCTCTCCTTAGACCTCACATCACTTATAATATGTCTCGTACACTTATTATAATATCCAATTGATATCCATCATATTAATAGTCCTCGTGTGCAGACAAAATAATATAATTAGAACACAACAACTTTCTTAATAATGCTTAAGTACTTCAAAATATTTCGGGGTGCTACTTTCTCTCCCACTTAAAAATATTCGTCCTCGAATGTCTACAAGTCCCTTCGAAGAATAGAGTTATCATTTTTAACTATTATACATAGGTACTTATGACTACAAGGGTCTTATACTTCCTTTCCAAAATCTCAATTTACTTATGGCCCTTAGAATTTGTCTATCTTTACAAATTCTTAACAATTTCGGCAGAGTTTTCCCTGTAATTAGGCCTATCCACCTGTCAGAGAATCACCAAAATCAACCTATAAAGGCATCCACAACTCGACAAAGCATCACAATGTATATCAACAATACTAATCTCATCATTACATGCATTATATTATTAAGAGTGATATCTGGATATGAGTTGTACATATTTAAATCATAACACATTGAAAGTACATTTCGAATCACAACCACTTGCTATACAACCAAGGCGAAAATATTTTCTTTCCACAACACTTTCGGCCTTCAAGGTGACCTTTTGACTCACAGAATTCTCCATAACATATCAACGTAGACAATCTCAACTCTCTAACTTATCCAACAAGGATGGCAAATAAATACCCCTCATAATCTAATTATCCATTAACTTCACCTTCACTAGCTTTCACTGGAACGATAGACAAAGAATTTCCAACTACCTTCTTAGACATAGACACATGAAACACCGAATACATGGATGGCAATAATAGGGAAACAACATACTCATAGTTTGGCCTATTCCCTTCAAGATTTCCTAAGGCCTAATGTGACTACACATACTTTACCTTCCTTAACAATTCACCCAGTATATTCATAGAGAAAATTTTGAGAATAACCCGTTCACTTTCTTTAATTCTAAATCTCTACGCTGAACACCCAAACCAAACCCTTGGCGACCTCCAACAATTACTCTAAGATGTGCTAGCATGAATATGACTATAAAATTTTCTATCCAATATATTTGATCACGTGATGCTTCTTCTTCTTTGAAATGTTTGAATCCTTCAACCCCCATAGGTTAATACCAATAGGAACAACGAGGTTCGAGATTTGGCTGGAATTATTCAAGAATCCACCAACGTGCCGATAAGGGTATTTTAAGAGGTTATATCCTAAGAGGCATGAAGGTTACTACCAATAGTGCTGACATGGTTAATCATTTTAACGACATCATCGATTCGATAAATGAGGCATAGAGTTGCCTAGTACACATTGATAATGTGGGGACAATGTACATGATCCGGAGATGTTAAAGAAGTGAGTCCTTTTAGACATGTGACACATGGAAGGCATAGTCGGGAGGATAAAGACATTAGTGTCAGTTATTCTTGGAAGACTATGAGTCATAAAAAGGACAACAATAATTGTTTCATTCTATATGTGCTTTGTTCGGCAATTATAGGCCTCAAAGAGAGATAGCCAAGTATGTGACACCAGTCGCCTCTTGGAATGTAGGGAAAATCAGTTTAACTCAAAATGAGAATATTCTGGCACCTTGAATGTGATATGGGTTTCAAAATACATGTAGTTGCATTACTCTCTTAACATTAACTACCACAAGGGATAAATATGCCACAAGCCCATGAGGTTGAAAAACAAGTTGAACACTTGTGAGATTATTATCATTCTGATAGCTTAACCCTTCACAATAATTGATCCTATATGAGAGGACTAGAGATACAACAATCTTGTCTTTCAAATTAATATCCTCATCATATGTGCCAGAATCTGAAACATCCACCTGGAATGGGGAGGAAAAGTCGTTGTAAGGCTGCTTAACTTTCAACCACAAACGAGTGAAATCATGTACATAGGACATCTTAATGTTGAGATTAAATCATGTATTGGTTAGAGAGAATGAAGACTTTGCTCTGAGCTAGACATGTTTTTTGCCATAACAGCCCTCAAGCTGCAATACCAGGCCACTTCATGGGAAACTACAATACTAGGAACAAAGTGAGTTACTCACTGAGGCATGATCTAAGTAGACAAGAAAGTCATACTGAGATGGGCAAACAAAAAGATCTTCCTGTGACGAATTTGTGAAAATCTCAAATTTCCCAAAAAATTTTATACGGACAAGTGACCCCTTTCAATTGACATTTACACATATGATAGGTACTGAGATATGCTATCATGTTACTCGACAGTGAAAAAGATTCATGATAATATTCACAAAGGAGTGATGTGATTGTTCAAACCATAGGCGCTACATACATCGCAGAGAAAAAGAGTGACTCAAGAAGGATCTCAATACTAGGCCGCTATACATTGGATTTTATACCACATAGGTAAACTTTATGATTGTGCATGCATAAACACAAGTGAGCATATTTTATCCATTTGAATCAAAAGGTTTTGTAAGAAATTCATCAAGTATAGTCCATTGTTGAGAATTTAGGAAAGCAAGTGGGAAGTATTAATCCTAGAGTTATAACTCAATTAAAAGACATAATCATAGAACTCAATTCCTCAAGAGGTCGTAAATAAGATAATTGTGATCTAGAGGCTTCACGAATACTGCGTCTCATTCAAAGAGTAGGTACATGCAATATTTTGTGATTCAAAATTTTGGTTAAGACCATATTTATGTAGGCCCCTTCAATATGGAAGTACATATACAACAAGAAAAATAATGTGGTGTTCATAATGATACTAAGGAGTGACTTACTTGATGACTTTAGATTAACAGAGCAGTACCTTAATTGATGACCCTCTACTCCACATCCAAAACATACATTGGTACCATAGTGACAAACCCCCGAATGATATCTCCTACACTTCACGCAACGAGGATGAGGTCCACTAAACTGACTCGCCCCACTGACCTGATATTTACCCTTTTTGCATACATCAAAAACATTCCCCCTATCCTTCCTCCAAGCCTTCATGGCGGGAGTAACAATCTCTATACCAGTTTGTTATGTGGGCCATTTGATTTCCCAAGCCTGCCAATCCTAACACACTCTGGAGCATGCTCACAACATAACGCAAAATGTTCCCGCCTGCATATCAGGCACACCGGTCTAGGTGTACCCAACCTAGGGCATTTGTTCTTCTTGTGCCCCCTCTTTCCACAACCATAACATATTTCAAGAGTCATCAAACACGTAACCAAGAGGCGCTTCTTACAAATAAAACATTCCGGCTTATTGGTACAAACAACCTTCTTTCGTTTTATAGGTTCTCTCACCATATGATTTGGTGGCGTGGGGACATTAATAGGAACAGGACACTTCCCTTAGCAACTGGTTCTTTCATTTTCTCCTCACTGCCTCGAATCCGTGGGTTACTTATATGAAAAATGAGACATGACGAGAAAATTAGCTTTCTATCTTCAGCTCTATTGCAAGAACTAGAGTATCAAAGAAGTGTGAAATTCCTAAATGTCCAAGTAGCCTTCTCATTATAGATGTGGTCGATAACACACCGATAAGAAGGGCTCTACTAGACACGGCTCCGAGACATCCTAGGATAGTATAAAACCTTAGGCTCTGATACCAAGTTTATCATGCCCCGAACTCGGGGAACGTGACCGGCGCTCAACCGAGTGAACCCGGTCGAGCAAGCCTATTAGATTTCCTTTTACCCAAACTCATCCATGAATAAAGAGAAGATGCACTCCATTAATCAAACACTGACAAGATTTCATTAACAACTCCCATTTCATTTACATTCGCAACATCATTCATAATTTCCAAAATATTGCAAGTTTATAGATATAATGAAAAACATGTTTGCCAAGTACCAACATTTCTAGTTCAATTCCCCACATCAAACACCACCCACAACCTGTCTACGGAGCCTCTAAGTACAACCGAAGAATAATATGAAAAATGCCGGCAACAAGGCCTCGACTATACCTCAAAACACAAAATACAACATCAAATGATATCAGGCCCGAAATAGAGTAGGGCTCACAAACACCTGCTGAATAGGGAGTAACTGCTAACGAGGACCAAAGTTGCCCGCTGATGAACCACCTGCATCCATTGAAGATGCAACGCCCCCGGTAAAAGGGATGTTAGTAGATATGGAATAGTACTAGTATGTAAAGCTAAATGTCCTCGTTCAAAATAGAATGCCCATATAAGAAAGAGAAAACCATAGAAGCAACAAGTCACAATCAACAATATCCAAATGCCCAGTTAAAACATAAAAATTTTCAAAAGTCTATTTGATGCGTCGATTGTTCAACTTAAAGATGACATAAGGTGGATCTGTTACGGAATATATCAATGAGTTTAATGTAATATTAACTCAATTGAGTTCTATTAATATAACATTCGATGACGAAGTCAGGCCGTTGATTCTACTATCATGTCTACCAGAGAGTTGGTCTGCAACGGTAACTACAGTTAGCAGTTCATCGGGAAGTACCAAACTCAAATTGGATGATATTAGAGACTTGGTTCTAAGCGAAGATTCGCCAAAGAGAATCAAGTGATTTCCAAGGATCTGCTTTTAATACCAAAATCAAGGGGAGAAGCAACCAAAAAGGACAAAGTCATGGTCGTAGCATATCAAAGTCAAGGAGAAGAGGGCAATCCAAAAATCGCAAAGACATTACATCTTGGAATTGCGATAAAAGGGGTCACTACAGTAGTCAGTGTAGAGAGCCAAAGAAGAAGAACAACGATCAATACAAGGATGATAATTCGGCAAATGCAATTGCTGAACAAGTTGGACCAATCACAATAATAATATTCCCTTGGCTCTTTGGCCATTCACAAGATTCTTTATTTAAGGCACAGTAGCCGTATTTGATATTCCACACTTTCATTTCTTCTCTCTCATGTATCATCATCATAAATATCAACACATATAATATTTAGAAGATCATAACTTTAAGTTCATTAGAAATGACGAATTTAAGCACAATAGATTTCTTTCCAAGAATGGAGTAAAATGATTGGCAATCGATGCGCAAGTTAAAATAATAAACAAGTAATACACTATTTATTCTTGAAATACTTTTCCCCAAAAAGGGCAATACATAATTTGCACTCACGAATATGTAAGAACGTAAAAACATTAAAAATACTCACAAAGCATAGCATTAGTTACAATAACCACATATGGGCATGGCTTGAGTACATAAGCTTTTAGGCAATTCTATTTTTTGAAATAATTTTGGAACAGTTGAATCAAAGCTCATTTCATAATCTTTCTCACATCATCTTATTTCATTGGCACCACTAGCCACAACTATAACTTTTATTCTTGGCACGTTGGCCATACTCTATATCCCCAATTCACTTATTTTATTTTTAAGCATTTTATAGATTATTAACAACAAGACATTTCCAATCAAGACTTTAGGTACCCATATGAGCAATTAAGAGACTTAGGCATATCGAGTTTTTCTCACACAATTTGGCATACTATCTTTCATTTGAAACACGACTTAAAGCCATAACATTTTAATACGCAATCAACACTTTGAATATATATATTTCGACATAAGGCTCATTCGGAATAGTCAAGTTTATAAGGGATAACCCAAAACATAGAAATTAGGAACTTGAGCCAACAATACTTGAAACTTACGGGAACATTATTGAATTCGATCCTAAGAGAGTAGTTTAGCCAACATACCTCGCTTTGAGCTTTTCTTAAATTACTACAACGTTTCGAAAATCCTAGAAAACCCAATCTATTTTTAGACATAACAAAATTGAACACAAATTAGGAAGATATTTATGGTTTCAGCTCATTTGAGCATTTTATCAAACACTAAGTGTGCAAATTTGACTATAAGGTCCTTCTACAAGATTTTCTTCATTTCCCAACCCAATATTCACTTAATTGAGCTCAACATTCCTCCCACAAACCTTATTGGTACATGCATGTATAAATAATACTCTTACACCCAAGAATCATACTCTCAATCAACCATTTTCCACCCAAATTCGAAATTGAAAACTAAGGTATGGAACCTTACCTCTTAGCTGAAGAACTTGTGAGGTTTCTTGTTGGATTTCAAGGCTTGAGCAAGATTGGATGATTAGAATGTTAGGTTTTCTCCTTCTCTCTAAAAAATTCTCTTACCTCTCTCTAAAACCATCAGATAATCGCACAAAAATAAGCCCCAAAGGCTATTTTTCAAAATGGGGTCGGGTTATAAAAATAAAAAATGGACCCTCCGAACTCAGGTCTGCGGTTGCAGAATGGACCGCACAATGGGTATGTGGTCTTTACAATGGACCGCAAAACTGATGCCCAGAACTGGGCTACAGTGGTCAGGTCTGCGGCCATTCTGCGGTCCGCAAACCACTTTTGCGGTTCGCAGAATGATTCTGCGGTCGCAGAATTGACCGCAGAATCACATTTGTCCAACCTTAGAAACTAAACTTGAAGATATTTCATTTGATAGGTTGAACATCACATAAATCTTTATACATATGTAGATATGCTGGTCCAAAGTTTGGTTTTGTGTGTACTCATTTGGAACTTCAGTCTATCATGTGATTTCCAATTTGACTGAGACTTAGGGCTCTCCTTAGACCCCACATCACCTATAATATGCCTCGTACACTTATTATCATATCCAATTGATATCCATCATATTAATAGTCCTCGTCTGCAGACAATAATATAATTACCACGCAACAACTTTCTTAATAGCGCTTAAGTACTTTAAACTTATTTGGGGTGCTATAGAAATCCACCTTGTTGGACTCCAATATCCCTATGTTCCGTAGCCTATCCTTGCTCCGGTCAATGAACTCCTAGGGGTCCTTTGACTGATCACCCCCAAAAGTTAGGGGGGCAAAGTCTAGTTCATCTATTCAGGCGCTTCTGCTGATCGACGGTGGCGATTGGTACAAACTTTGGCACAGCCACTGTAACTGATTGGGCCCTGCCCGCATGTAGTGCACCTTGGGTCCGATAAACGGTAGCAGCGTGCCCTGGGGACTGAGCGGTAGGGGTATGTGCTCCCCCTCCTGCTTGAGATATGGCTGGGTCCATTGGAAAGAAGCCAGTGTGAGTCATAGAGTCCATGAACCGCAACATACGGCCCATTACCTCCTGGAAGCTCGGTGCAGTCATGAAATCTGCTGGGGCTGGCTCAGCTGCAGGCGCCTCATCCTACTCCTCAATAATACGATCCTCTATTGGATCCACTGGTGGTGCAACATGAGCAACTCTAGGATGCCCTCGTCCTCTGACAGGAGCTAGAGCCCTCCCCCGGCCCCTGCCTCAGCCTCTAGCAATAGGGGGAGCAGCTCATCTACCACCTGGCACATCCGTCGTGCGCGTTCTCACCATATGTGAGCGATAAATAGAAAGATACTTAGAACAATATCCACTGCACGATAGGAGATGATGAAAGAGAAGTTTCCTAATACCTTATATCCTCTCGTGAGACCTATTTGAACCTAAAGCTTTGATACCAAGCTATCACGACCCAAACCCCATAATTGGTTGTGATAGCACCTAACGTCGCCGTTAGGCAAGCCCACAAGTGAACATACAATTTAATTACCCCTTTTAACATTTAAAACAAAAGTTTTCCTTTTTAAATGAATGAAATAAGTAAGATCTCATGCAACTGTACATTCTCTAGTCTCAACAAAATACCAGCGTGATAAATACATCCATTGTAGTGACGGCAATGATAAGCACAACAGTACATAAATACTAAGAGTCCCCAAAACCAGGGGCCACAAGTGCATGAGCAATTTAGAGAGTATACAAAACTAATACAACTATTGTCTAAAAGGTAATAGACAGAAATAATAAACAAGGTAGAGGAAGACTCCGGTGCTGCAGATCGTAGCAAGGCAAGCAACTCACCACTAAGTCTCCGTAGAACGTGGCTACGCTCCCGTGTGACCACTGGTAGTACATACCGGTCTTAGTACCTGCACATTCAGTGCAGAAGTGTAGTGTGAGTATGGAAAATAAAGGGTACCCAGTAATTATCTAGTCTAACCTCGAAGAAGTAGTGACGAAGGGTCGACTTGACACCTACTATAGGTCAAACAGTAATAGAAATACCTAAAGTAGACATGGTGAGTGTACAACAAGTAGCAATGAAGCAAATAAAAGTAATTACAGTAATTCCACACATCAGTCTATATCAAATCACTAAGCGTGTCATAACCGTCCTTGAAGCCACTAACTCAACTGTTACCAAACCCAAATATGGTCTCAAATATTAAGCACGAAGCTGCCGAGGCGATCGGCCCAATCCCATAGGAATAGTGGTACTCAGTACTGTCGAGGCGAACAGACTGATCCCATAAGAATAGTGTTACCATACTGCCAAGGCGAACAACCTGATCTCACAAAAGTAATTTTTTCACTACCGAGGCGAATGTCCCGATCCCATAAGACTAGAGAAATTTACCTCGCTCGAGGAAACACATGCGAGACGAGAAGACACAGATCTATAGTTTATCAAATATTTCCCAGTTTTTTCAAAGTAAGAAGCTAAGTCAGTATCTTTAATTAAAATCCTCAATCTCAGTCATAATCAAGAAAATTAATACACGGGATAGGCATAAAATAGCACAATTAAAGGCATGTTGTGAGTCTAAGTCTACCCGGTCATATCATGAATATAGCTATGTACAGACTCCCGTCACCTCGTGTGTACATAGATCCCCACAACAAGTAGCACACAACAATTAATACACCTAAGGGGTTAAGTTCCCTCTTACAAGGTTAGGCAAGAGACTTACCTTGATTCCAAGCCTTCAATCCAGCTCTTCAACCTCACTAGTTTCCCAACCAAATTCGGGAAGTCCATAAAATCACACCTGAGCCCACGTGCCCTGATTCTGAAAATATTCAATATAAATGTTACCCATGAACACATGAACTCAAATATATAATTTATTCTCAATTACATAATTAATTTCGTGGTCAAATCTTATTGTTTTCCAAACTCTAGGTTCCAACTAAATCCCACAATTTTTTCGTTAATTTCATTTTAAATTTACTCATAATCTGTGTATTTAACTCAAGAATTGATAGGGAACACTTACTCTTGATGTTGATGAAAATCCTCCACAAAATGCTCTCAAAGTCTCCCAAGATCAAGTGGAAAATGAGAGAAAAGTGATTAAGTCCCGTATTAAAATTCAAGTCTGCCCAGTGGACCATTCTTCACGATCGTGGACAATGCCTCGCGATCGCGAAGGCCACAAATGCCACTGCCCCAAAAACCTCCTTCGCGTTCGTGGCCCGGCGGGCGCGTTCTCAATGCATCACTGCCCGGCCTTCCGCGTTCGCGATCCCCAAGTTGCGTTCGCGTAGGCCAAAGGCCTCCTGCCTAGTTTCCTCCATTTCCTCATCGCGATCGCGGTTGGACCTCTGCGTTCGCGAAGCACTGCTAGGCCAACCGTCGTGATCCCAGACCCTTCTTTTCATTCGCATAGAGAAATCAGCTACCCCTCCAATTTTACCTCTTCGCGAGCGCGGAATCGTGATCGCAAAGCACACCAACACACCAGCAGTTTTCAACTAAGTTCAAACATGCTCCGGGTAGTCCGAAACACACCCGAGCCATCCGGGACCCCATTCAAATGCACCGTTAAGTCCATAATCACATTGAGGACCTACTCGAAACCTCGAAACACATAAAATAACACCGGAATCAAGCATCACACCTCAAAACCTCATTAACCAACTTCTAAGCTTCAAACTCATTTTGACCACATCCGAACACGTCGAAACATACTTAGACAACTCGGAATTACGCCAAATTTTATGCATAAAACATAAATCACCATACAAATCTATTTCCAGGTTCGGAATCCTAAACGGACCTCGATAACACCAAAGTCTATTCCAAACAAAATTTAAAGAACTAGAAAACCTTCAATGAACAACCTTTCAACATTAAGCCCCGAAACTGTTACACCCCATATTTTCGTACGTAAAAATACACCATAAGTAAATTGATGAAATCTCGAAAATAAGATATTACATCCCGCATTTTTGTACGTTAAAGTTTCGTCGTAAGGTAATCGACGTAAGTTCGGGAATGGGATTATTTTGAGATTATAAGCATTATGCTATTTTAAACAAGTGATGAGTAAATTCATAACGGTGAGAGGATAAGCGAATCGAAGGAAATCAGTTTCGTCAAAATTTGACAATTTGGGATAAAATACGGTCTGAGCTATAATATCCAGTATTTATGGACAAGTACCATACAAGGTACCACGTGGCCATGATAGTAAGGTGTACAAGGTATGTTAAAAGTGAGTAGTATATTAAGTAAGTTGAGATAATTCTTAATTATTGGGTAATGAAATATTACCTAATTAATTAAGGGAATTTTGTGGATAATTAACTAAGACTATGGATAAGCTTAAGGAGCCAAAACGTGGCAGCAAAGGCCATTATGTAAGTGTGACTCTTAAGGTCATATAATAAGGTGGCAAATTTTGAAGACTTTGTGGCCAAGTCATCCCCTAAAGTGGGGCCCACTCAATATCATAAAAATCAATCTCCCTAATTCATTAAAGGGAGATGGGTTAGAGATTTAACAAAGTAAGAGATGGAAATTCTCAAACAAGAATTCTTATGAACCCCTACAATGTTATAGCAACGTGACTTGCAAATCTAAGGGATCCCGGTACAATCTTTCTCAAGAATATCATATGAATTTCCCCCTACTTTGATCCATTGTTACATGTTGTCGCAATTGACATGTGTTAGAGGGATTTTCAAGAGAATCGGCTCAGGTATGTTAAGGCTATCCCTTCTTTCCTTTTGGCATGATCCATATGATACAAACGAAATGAGTAAACACACAATTTTCATAAATGACTTTATTCATAGATGTACTAAGGGTGTCTATATTATGGATTCACCATGTGAATTATTATTATATATTCTGTTCATGGGTCTCAGAAAAATACGTATTTGATAAAGTTTATCCGAAAGGCATATATTTTATGATATTCCGAGAAATCTTATTAATGTATTTTATATGCATTTCATGCATTTATACATGAACATTGACACATGACCAGATGGCGTTATATACATGTATATATATGTATATGGGATATGGAAAAGGTTACGCCGTTATATACGCACAACCACCTGATCAGCTGGTATACATTGATAATTTGCCCACAGTGGCCGAAATGATATGATGGGATGCCCTTAGAGGCTTGATGATGTTATGAACGCATATACCTATGCATGGTATGACATTTATACGCATATGCATGACATTATAAAAATGAAATGATTCACAGAGCTATGCAGACGCACATGTCGAGTCTTTTACTCCATGTTTCTCTCATGTCTATTATTTACTGGTTTTCATTCCTTACATAATGGGTACATTATTTGTACTGACGTCCCTTTTTCCTGGGGACGCTGCGATTCATGCCCGCAGGTCTCGATAGACAGGTCGAGAGTCCTCCAAGTAGGCGATCAGCTCAATGGAAGATGTCAGTGCACTCCATTTGCTCTGGAGTTGCTTGTTTGGTCAGTATGATTTAGATGTGTATTATTTGGTATGGTGGGGCTCTGTCCCGACCTTTATGACAATTATGTATTCTTAGAGGCTTGTAGACAGATGTCATGTATATGAAAGATTGTATGACCTTGTCGGCCTATGTTCAGTGTATGAGTGATCGTTTTGGTCTTATATACCAGTATGTCAAATGTATAAATTTTATATCATATTGGGTCGTGATAAAGGTGGTATCAGAGCAGTTATGTCCTAGGGAGTCTACAAGCCGTGTCTAGTAGAGTCTTGTTTATGGGTGTGTTGTGCACCACACTTATAAGCAGGAGGCTACAGGGCATTTAGGACTGACACTCTTTCTTCTTACTCTAGATCGTGTGGTAGAGCTCAGTTGTAAGAACTCAATTTCCTAAACTCTATCTTATTGATAATACGACAATACCTACATCCAGAAAGACGGTTGATAAGAGATATAGTTGTGGAAGAGTTGAGTCAGAGAAACTCGATTTTGCATAATTCTTGTGATGAGTAAATGTAAGGTCTTCAGTAGATCATGCATGTACTAAAATGTGTAAGGTTCTTGATAAGGAGCTTTAAGGAAAGAATATTTATCCACTCTTACGGTAAAAAAGAATAAGAGGATTGGAAGGTAGATACAAGTTTCAGCAAGTAAAAGAAGCAAGATGAAAAAGGGTACGATCTACCCAACTAATGAAGATTATCGCAGGGGAGTGAATATAAGCCTTTTGAGTTACCTTCAACAATAATAGAGGTATGTACAATTGGCCACACCCATCTCATTTATGCCCTATGGGGGCTAACAGAAGTAGTATAAGAGAAAGCGGGATATCAGGATCTAGCTAAGGTTAGGGTAACCCAAAATGATAGATGGGTTGTTAGCGTTAGTTGACATTTCCAAAGGATATTGCAAATGTGCTAATAGATCTCCTTGTGAGACGCCCAGATGGTGCACTCTAAAATAGTACAACTAGATATGAGTACTACAAAGATAGACATTGGAAGCCTGGAAGAGATGAATATTATCCTAGTAGAGAAAGAATGTTAGGCAACCCAAAGAGCCAGTAGATGGATCAAGGGGAGCTAAAAGAAAAAGAATGTCTTGTTTAAGTTTTCAGAATAAAGTGATAGACATAAATGCTAGCAAGAAATGAGAAGAGAGTTAATGAAGTATTAGGAGTAAGCTGTGATACATGGATGACAATGGTAGATCAAAATATGACAGTATTACAGAGTCTATAGACAAGGAAAGGAAAATAAGAGAGGTAACAGGCCTTGAGACAACAAAAGAGTATAGGCCATAAAGCCATATCCTCATTTCGAGAAATAAGTTCGTGACTCTAACGTGATTACCAGAAGAAACAGTTATACCCCAGAGTAATAGACATCAGTATAAATTGGTGCACAAGATAAACTAACCATGAGTTAGGGACTAAGTGATTTGATAATGGTCGGCATCATGAGAATTTAAAATTTACGTTTCGGCGATAATAGAATGGATAGTAGAAGAAGATTCATGAGAAATTCAGAGAATGGTCATTCCAGAAGATACTTCCCTAAAGCAAGTAATGTGAGTAAAGTTAAGCTTAAGGGATTGTATGTGCCAGTTATACTAAGTGTCACCCTCGCGAGTAAGGAATTTTTGTTATCCTTGATACAGAAGGATTACCGCAAGGCAAGTAAGGGCCATCGATGATGTGAAAAGATGCCAAAGATGAAGAGGTAAAACATCTATATGTAGATTATCGTAGCACTAAATATTAGCACTCCCCTAAAGGGGGGAATATGGAGTGATGTGGCATTAAGTCAGAATTAAACGGTTCTAGTAACTATGGAATGGTAAAGAAGAATGCGATAAAAATGAGAAGGGGATAAGATTGCACCTATTCAAAGCCTATAGATATGCTACGATTCCAGAATATTATGCAAACACTATGTCAGGAAGAGAAAGCAAGGGTTCCTACCCGAGATGTTATTCATAGAGAAGGAGCATGCGCGAGACGTAAGTTAAGACAAAGGAAATAACCCAAGAAAGATTACGCAGAATATTGATATGAGAATGGTTCGACGAGTAGTTAGTAGTTGATCCAGGAAGAGCCTAGTTATGGCTAGACAAGAGGATACAGGCAAATCAACAGATTGTGCAAGATGAACATAGTGAACCCCAACATGGGGAATTCAGTCTCGCAGATAATGATATTATGACCCTTGAGAAGTATTCAGATAAGAGTCGGGGTAGTTAAAGGTACCGTATGAATGTTACGAAAATAAAAGAGAATGCCAGCGGGAAGACTGTCAATATATCAAGCAACCCTACAAGCACAAGGGTGCGAAAGTAAGTAACTACAGATAATTATAAGCAAGGAAGGACATCAAAAATTCTATCGGGAATGCGATGTAATAAGCTCGCGGCTTTACAAGACTCAAAAGGTTCTCCCTAAATACTACAACAAAAGACTAGCTGAGAAATAAGGAAGAAGGTTTCAACCTAAGCATAGTGACCAAAAGAGGAAATGGTCTTGTAACAACAGTCTCATAACAACATTGTATACACTCCATAAGGAAGTGGCACATGGCGTGGCTAATGAGCGGGAAATGAAATCAAAAGTAATATTCGAGACCATATAAATTACACAAAATTATGACATGCATGGGAACTAAGATAAGCCAAGTATTCATGCAATAAGTGACAGAATGACCAGGAAAAGTAAGTGCTTACATTTAAAGAAAGTTGAGAAGGAACGAAAGGAATTATTCGATCAATGATCCAGAGTTAGTTACGTGATGAATGCACTTAAGATTTCAGAGTATTATCCATGCAGCATATATGTTGACAATTATACAGCGTAAAAGACTCCGGTATAAGTTAAAAGAAAGAATTGAGTTCAGGTCATAGACAAAGGATTGAATTGTTAGAAGATTGTATCATGGATATTTCATAGCGTCCATGAAAGGCTAAAGTAATAACTAATAACATGAGCCGCAGATTGGAAGATAGCTTAAGCCTACATAAGGGCCGATCAGAAGGAAGAGGAACTAAAAGAGTTACATCAACAAAGCAAATCAGGAGTCTGATTATTGGACCCAGAAAATTTTAGACATCATGATTGAGAATATTGCAGAATCACTCTTAATATCAGAGGTACAATAGAGATAGTACAACAACCATATTATGTAACGGCTCTATAATAAAGCCAATTAGAAGAGCACCAGCCTCATAAGAAGTCAGTATGAAGCTCCCACTGGATTGTGTATGCACTAGAGGTGCAAGTGTTATAATAGAGCTTCAAGTTATGGATGTAAATCATACCTATGAAGAATGGAAGTTATGAAAGAGATAGAAGACGTGATGTGAGATTTTAAGGTAAGTAAGGTAAAGGTGAACAAAGTACGAGATACTCAAGTGCTGAAGGTTGTGAATAGTCCATACTGCAGATAGAACATTAGAAGCGCTGGGATTCAGTATCCAGGAATGGTAGCAGCGCCGTCAGTGGCATATCTTCCAACCTATGGTTTTTAGGTATCGAGAGGCCTAGTCAAGAGAGTAAAAAAAGAGTTAGAGACGATATGATATCTCGCTTGATGTTCCAGAATAACATAAGGAAATCTATGAGCAAGCAAGTTGAGGAAAGGTTACGAGTAATATAAATAGATATGTGTAAGTTGCAAACTAAAGTATGGTAAAGCGACAAGGTTTTAGGAAGACATGAGTAAGGATAAGAAAGGGCGAGTGAGAAGGTGACGAGAATGAATAAGTCCTCAAGATTAAACCCAGGAAAACAAGAGAGCTAATGGTTTCTCTAAGTTATACAAAGCTCAGTATAGCCTAAATGAACTCAAAGGAGTCTAAGACTAATGCATTTAGAAGAGATGGAATGCTGCCCTGATAGTACAATGAGGGTGTAATTGTGATAGATAAAGGATGACGATTGGACCTTCGATTGAGTAATGATTTGAAGAGGATTTTATGAATTGTACGGGATTAAAATACCCACGTAAGTGAATCACATTAGGATGCTATAAAATACGGTTATTAAAGTATAGTATCGCCACAAAGTGAATCAGGAAAATCACTTCAAATACTCCTCGATGCAACGTAAGCCCTAGTGGCAAGGTATTACGTAAGAAGTTTCAAGTTATCAGTGGTATATTATAGATCAATATTGAGGTGAATCAACAATGGATGGACAAAAGTCACAAAGTATGAGATGAGATTAGGCCGTCATTCTTAAGATGAACAGTAATGAGGAAGCATTAAAGGACTCAGATTTATACATATGGGATAAGCAACGAAAGTAACCTGGAGTTCGGTTATAGACCTTAGTAACGCTAAATCGAAGTAAGAGTTATGGTATAGTATGACCTACCTAGATGCAGTAAAGTCATACGAATGGATAACTGGGTTTATGAAATAAGACATAGCAATATTCGTAAGTTCAACAAAGTATCGAGCAAAGAACTTCAGTATACCTATAGATGCCCAGAGAGACATCTTATCAAGCTCTGTATATGCTTACAAAGTGAGGCCTAGAGATTGGTTAAAAACTGAAGGAAAAAGGAGAGAAGAGTCGCATTGGCGTACATACTAGGAAAAAGTCGTACAGGCTGCATGACAGAATGTAGCAAGAGTTACGAGATTGGAAGAATTCCGACCGCAGACCGTGGTGTGAGAAAGAGACCTAAAGGGGAATGTCGTGGCCTTTGAATTTATTCAAAGTGTTTGATTTAACTGATATAAACTGACCACTTTCTGGATTGAACTTTGATCAAACATTATTTAGTAGGCTAAACTTGATGTTGATGAGTCATTGTTTGGTGTGAGAACTGATCTGAAGTTCTGAGGAAAAGAAAAACGTAAACACTGATGGAGCAGCTGCATTAGATTTTTTTAGTAGGAACAAGTTTTTAATAAATGCTACATGGATTTGATTTTAATAAACAACCTCTCTACCCTCAAGGTAGGGGTAAGATTTGCGTACACACTAACTTCCTCAAACTCCACTCGTGTAATTATACTGGGTTAGTTGTTGTTGTTGTTTGGCCGGAAAAAGGTTTTTGCTTTAGGACTCTCTCACAACTTTCTTAGTCTTTTCTTTTCCTTTTATTCTCTCTTCTTTTTCTTTTACATACTGGAATCCATGTAACTTCATGGCTTTCTGATGCATTCTGTTATTTGTTTTGATGAACCAAGATTTTGTTGCTAAAGAGCTACTTCTTTTTGTACCAGTCCAAGCAACAGTCTTTTGTGCTCATCTTGATGTGATTTGAATTAGTGTTTTCATTTTGATACATTAAAACGGACCACTGGCATCAGCTGGTGATCCATTTGGGTTTGAACATTGATCAAAACTGTTTACTGGCATAATTTTTGAATGACCTGGTTTTGGAAGTAAAATTGAACCGAGCAGGAGGAAATTATGTTGCTAAATAGCTCTATTGTGCATGTCTCCAATATTTACCGAGTGTCATCATTGGATATAGGGCTTCAGTAAGGAGGGCAGGACCATGCTTCCCAGGAAAGAGCTATTTTAGAACACTCCAAGGAAAGCGGCATATTCATGGAAACGGATCGTTGAACTTTGTCTTTCTGGTATTACTTTGTTTTACTTTTTAATCTTTTTTATATGTGTTCTGCCAAAGAAGAGGCATCTAATTAAAGTTTTTAATTCTGTGCTGATTACCTTGAATTTCGTTTCTGCAGAAGAAGAAGCAGCTAAGTAAGGCATTTCGTAGATGAGCCTGCTTTTCCTGATCTTCATTGGGTAATCACTTGTTTTAAAGTTTTGCTTTTATCTATGCTAAATTGTTGCTATGCTACTGCTTGTGTTGAGTATATACATGCAAAATGCACTTAAAGTAAAAAAGGAACATTTAGTTTGAAGTTATTGCTCTAGCTGTAAGCCATTGTGCTTTACAACTGAACTGTAACATGCTTATTGTACCACTTTCTGTTTCATTGCGACATTATTCACACTTTTAAACTGTCGGTGATAATTGTATAACTGGGTTGTCCTTGAATTTATGGTTCTGTATTTGGGAACTTAACAAGAGCTTGTCACATGACGACTGAACTAACTGCACATCATTCTATGTCTATCTAACTGTACATCATGCTGGTGAAGTACATCTTTCTTTGCCATATCTTATTATAGGATTCAAACATGAATTTTTCCATAATTAGGCTATATTGTGAAGAGTTTGTGTAACTTTTATATAATACAGGCGAAATACTACTGCTATTCAGTTAGTAGAAACTAAAATAACCTATAAATTTTATTGTTACAAATATAAATCTATTTACCATGACAACGTCCTGTAATCTATAAAAACGTCCTGTAACTTTGTTTGGCTAATTTGAATTAAACATGGGAAGTTAAAACTGAAGTCCTCTACTCCTCCTTTTCGTTTCAATTTGCTTGAAGCATCAAATAAATTGGAACAACTGTGAGTGTTTATTATACGTAAGTGTTAATTTTTCAATATTAAACCTTACTCTATTGCACAACTTTGTTATAATGGAACTTCTCATGATAAATCCAGTATTATTTCGCAACAATGCTAGCTTCGGTTGTGGCATAGTTGGTGAAACCTATGACAAAATACTAACAACTGCCTTTGCTTCCGGTTCAACAGGTATGAATTAAACTAAACCATCCATACCTCGTATATTTTTCATGTAAATAAGAGAAACTTCAATATTAAGTTTGCGATAAACTCTTTAAGTGTTTATTTTCCATACTTTCTCTTTGTAAGTGAGTCTGGCTGTGGATTTACCGTCTCATTATTGATGAAACTGTGATATAAATAGAGCTATTTATATTTTTGTCACATTGATAAACTGATTAATGGAGATTTGTTTTCTGTGTGGTAGTATCTTGATTTCCAAAATTAATTTCTCAGGAAACATTATTCTTTGATTGTCCAAATTGCAAGGGATTTCTTGTGATTTACTCTTTATCAAGTATCAACCATTGCTGCAGGATTAAAAGTTTCTCTGCGGATTCAGGAGCACCTCTCAAGGAGGTATCATTTGTGGACAATAACTGGTAAATATTCTATGCTTAACTGAAAGATTTATTTGTATAGTTTTTCAATCAATCAATCAACTATCCATTCTCATATTAGTTGGGTCCGTTATTTTTATGCATCACCTCTAATTAGGTTCATTTTTTTCCAACACTAGATGATCTAGGTTTTGCGACAAATAAGCAATCCTCTAAAATAGTATCACAATCTACAGACATACAGATCTATAACTATGATAAAAAGTTTACTCGCAAACACCGAAGTAATGTAAGTATAACAAGAAAAACTAATGTATTTAATCTCCACATACTATCATATAAGCCTTGACGATCTCACGACATCTTTGGACAGAACATTCACATCTGTCACAAAGGTCTTAAGTATGAATAGGATGCATCGCGTATTCAGGGGATGCTGCTTGCCAATTGTCTGATTGTTCTTTGGTGAAGTGATTTAGTTCGCTGTCCTAATCCCTATGATTATGATAAAGAAAGTTCATCTTTGAACAATATTTCTCTTGGTTGACAACGTGTTTCTTAGATCAATTTGTTTTGTTGAGTTCTCCTTCCGTCAACTACTGGATGGACCGAGTCCTCAGCCACAATATCTGTTCTTGAAGTCAGTAAAAAGTCATCTAAGGCGAGTTATATCATGTTTCAGTATAGATTATGAAAGTCGTTGCGTGAGAAGGAAAGATCTGTTGGAGAAATTAGAGAATGAACTGCCTCAAGGCGCTATTAGATATTCTTCCAAGGTTGTTTCCACTGAAGAATCTGGACCAATGAAAGTGGTACATCTTGCAGATGGTTCCATTATTAGAACTAAGGTAAATCTTTCTGCGGAATCTTTCGCTTATGGTCCAACATTGCTTTTTCTTCAACCTTGGAATCCCTATTACTTATTGAAGCTTCAAATATATAATTCCTTATTGTAGTCTGATATGACTAACTATGACAATCTTCAATTAAGGCTTAATTGGGTGTGATGGAGTCAATTCTGTGGCGGCAAATGGCTTGGGCTTCAGAAACCTGTTTATTCTGGGCGGTCTGCAATTAGAGGCTTTGTTGAGTATCCGGACAAACATGGTTATCAGCCTAAGTTCCATGCGTTTTTTGGAGGTGGAGTTCGGTTTGGCTTTCTTCATAGTGATGAGAATAGTTTGTATTGGTTCTGTACATTCACACCATCTGCTGTCCATTGTAAGCCAGCTACTAGTATTATTTTGCAAACAGATTATTCTAATTTAGTGATGTTAGGAGCTTGTGTTTCTCATTACCGAATATCAATGTAAACATGTTTAATTGTTCCTTTTTAATTGGATTGCAGTTGATGGAAATGCAAAACAAGATCCAATTAAACTGAAGCAGTTTGTGTTGAACAAGGCCAGTACTGTGTCTAAAGAACTCTCTGTTGTTGTAGAGAGAACTACACTAGACTGTATATCTTGCGCTCGGCTGAAATTGAGATTGCCGTGGAATGTTTTGCTGGGGAATATTTTGAGGAATAACGTTTGCGTGGTTGGTGATGCACTGCATCCCATGACTCCAGACCTTGGTCAAGGTGTATGTTCTGCCTTAGAAGACAGCATTGTTATTGCAAAGTGCCTTGGAGAAGCTTTGGTGAAACCAATAAAGGACAGTGGAGTTGGACAAGAAGACGAGGACGAGGACGAGGAGGAATAAAAAAAGGACTTGAAAAGTATGCTAAAGAGAGGAGATGGAGGAGTTTTACATTCATCAGTGCTGCTTATTTATCTGGTTTTATACAAGAGAGTGGTAGCAAAGTAATCAGTTTCTTAAGAGAACATTTTTTGGCTGGAGTCACTACAGCAGTTACACTCAGAATGGCTAACTACGATTGCCGAAAACTAACTGTTTCTTGAAGTGTATGTCATACCTCTCAAACTATTGAACAAAAGAAAGAAAGAGGTGCCAATATTAGTAAAATTCCAAATTTCTTTTTTGGCCATTATGATATACTCTTATTGTACAACTTAGTCACGTTCCATTGAATCTCCCTGTTAATAAACAAACATGATATTTGCTTGGCTTTCCAGTACATATGTATGGAGGATATTGTGCATCTTTTGATGTTGCGATCCATTTTTCTGACTGAAATTAAGTAAATGAAGATGAACTAATTCTTAAACTAAGAGTTGATTGGTTGGTCTTCACCAAAAAACAAAAAACAAAAGAAAAACTTTGCCTTGAATTAACTCGAACTAAATGGTAAATATGCTACCCCTGTTTTCCATTTGAATACATGATTAATACTTAATAGGCATTAAAGTAGAAACAAACCACCTACAGTTAACTGAACAAAGTTACACACTACAGTGCTGTCCCATTTCTCTTCTAGTGTAACTGTATTGGATACTATGTTGCTCGGACTCTCCAAAAGTGAGCAGGTCCAAAGCATTACGTATCGGTTCACCAGAACTTGGTAGCTTTTGCTCATATCTTATATATATATATATATTAAGAAATTTATTAAATATCTTGTTTACCTATAAAACGATACAGTTTAATTTATACGTGGTTTCTAGACAAGTGAATTAATTTGATCCGAAATAATATAATAATCGAAGAAATACACAATACTTAGCCTTAGAATGTAGATAAAATAGTAAAGATGGTGATTCCGTAAACACGATTTCCGAACACAGCAATGATGAAATCAAAAGGCAAGGAAGTAAAATTATATAAAGCTTTGTATAGAATGTAGAAAATCCTCTTTTACAATAATAATTGAGCTCACTATTTATAACTATGTCTAAGGAAAAAGGTCCTAGGATCGTGCCCTTATTTAATGCCAACTATAAGGGTGATGAAGATGTAACGGTGAACATAAATGCCAAATTCTCTGTAACGGACTGTGCTCTTAATGCTGCAGAATATTCCTTAGTAAATGCTACCGGGCGCAGAGCATTTAATACACCTTTATGAACGTTATCCTTTCCGGTGACAAGCGGAGTGGCTGCGTTCGGTCCTCAGGAATCCCATCTTGGATTCCATGTGTCCTCCTTCTAGTCAGCCACGTATCATATCATATTTTACCATATACAGATAGTCCCCCTGCTTTCCGGTGACATAACGTTGTGTTACAGGGAAGTTGGTAGAAATACCTTTTTGGCGAAAATTACTATAACTCCCTCTGAAGGTCTCTAACGGTTAATTAGACGCACGTCTCTCTGCATTTAATGCCCCGAACGCGCGTTATCCCATGATTCAGCACAGCTTTTGCGATTATCGAAGTAATCATGGCCATGAATTTAGCCGCCAAAATTTCACTAATACGCAATTTTCTTCTCCTTTGTGTTTCACAATTGCTTGAGCTTCTGATTTGCATCCTTGTTTTCCACCCTTTTTTTGATTTTCTTCTAACACAAAATCTTTTCCTTCTTCTTTTTTCAATGGCTTCTTCCTCTAAGCTTGCCAGTTCTATGAAGAGCAAGAACAAAACCGATGATTCCATTCCTCCAACAGTGGGTTCCATCATCCCAAGAAGGCTTAGTACTTCGAAGGATTTCGAAGAGAAATTTCCTACTGCTAACCCTCGTACATGGGTTGTTAGCAGGTACCCTTCTTCCATTCGTCCTTCCACTATTCCTGTTGTGAAGGAGGACTGCCGCTGTAATGAGTTGGAAATTATTGCTCCTGATCTAGCGGAGCGAGTGACCCTTCCCAAGGAAGGTTTTACATACTTTTTCACGTATCCCTTTACTTTGGGTGCGTTTTCTTTGAGCAGAGGGCTTGATTCCGTGATTGCGAAATTTTGCCTTCGCTACTAGGTGTGTTTGGCACAGATGAGTCCTTCAGTGTGGAGGACAACCGCCTGCCTCCGACATTTGTGCCGAGAAACTGGAGAGGAGCTAACCCTAGCTCATATGATGAATCTCTATTCCCCCAAAATCTTCCGCGGAGATATGATAAAACTTTGCAAGCGTGGCCACCAAGATTTGTTGTCTAGCATGGATGATGACAACAACCATGGGTGGACGGAACGGTTCGTTGTAGTTGCCACCAACGATATTATTCCGACAACGGCTTCATCCTTTCGGGTTGCTTGGAACCGCACTCGTAAGTTCCTTGTATGGTATTCCTTTTACTATATATCCTTCTATGGCCGTATCTTCACCCTTCGCATGTTTCAGCAACTCGATGGATTCCACCGGTGGTGGAAGGTTTGAACCATTGGGTTCAGAAGATCTTGGATGTCACAACGCCCAAAACTCGTTCGTGGAACGAACTGGCCCTTAAATACGGGTGGAAGATGACTGGTCCTCCTTCCGGGCCGGTCGTAGACACTGTGATGATCAATGATGATGAAGAAGCTAGTGATGAGGGAGCTTCTTTACATAGAAGGCGACGATCCTCATCATCTCAACAGGATGCTCAACCTGTTGAGATAGTTGCACTAACTGAAGATGACGTATCAGCACTTTGGGGATAGTAGAATATGCCAACTCCCGCTTCCGGGCCCCAATTGTTGTAACCACTTGCCGTCTTTGGTTGGCGAGCATCAAACAACCGGTACTGCATTTGATGAAACTGCCTCTCATTCTTCAACTACATCAGTTTCATCCCTACCTTCACCAACACCAGCAACTGCCACATCACTTCTATCTTTGTCCACTCTTCCACCGACAATTGCTACATCACCTCCATCGGCAGCACCTGACCATGAAGAAGGCGTTTCTCTTCCACAGTCCCTAGTTCATAGGAATTTGGGGCAGAATTATGCTACCCCTTCTGAAGATCCGCAAAGGAGGAGGAATGTTACTCTTTCGGTCTCTACCGGATGTCACTTGCTATCCCAGCCGGTGGAGCTTGCTAACTATCTGAAGCTTTTGGCTTCAGAAAAAGACTGGAAAAGATTCAATCACTCTCGGGAGAGTGCTTGTTGAATAATGTTATGAACAATGCTGCAGCGATACGTTCTTTTCTCCCTTCGTTACTTCTTCTACTTTTGAATGGATGTATTCTAAGTTTTACTTCTTCTTGAATTGTAGGCCAACTTTCTTGCTTTTGACGGCCTTCAAAGGTTGATTCGTGAAAAGGAAGAACTGAACGGAATCATCTTTTGGTGGAACGAGAACAAATTGTTCTCCGCCTCTCAGAACTGGAAACCAAAGCTACTAAGGCCGTTGTTTTGGAGGCTCCTTTGCAGCAAAGCAAGCAAGAAGTGGTAACCCTTAGCCAAGAAGTTGGGCCGTTGAGGGTTAGATTTGATGGAGCCAAGGCCAAATGGGCTGAGGTCCAGGACGCCGTCCTTGTTGCAACCGAGCGGGAGGCTGTCTCCGCTGAAAAACTGATTAACTTGGAGGCAGCTTTGAACTCCAAAAGTGAAGAGCTTGCTGCTGTGGAGGTGAAACATGCCCACCTAGAAGAGAAGTACAGGAAAACTATCAAGCATAATAGGCTCTTTAGTTCAACTGTTCGCGAGCTCGACGTCAGCCTCAAATATGCTAGATTCTCTCGGGAAAACCTTTCCGCCGAGGTTACTCAACTCAAAGAAGAACTTCAGCGCCAAACGTCTTCCCTCATTGTTGAAAAAACTTATTCCAGGTATAGCATGAGGAGAAAAACCTTGGAAAAGGCCAAAGCTGGTATCATTGATGTGGATGCCAAAATTGCTAAGGCCCGAGATCTTGAGTTGGCTGCAAAACATGGACTCCCGGCGCAGTCTGACACTCCAGGTTCTTCTGATTCTGATTCTGAAGTTTCGAAAATTGAAGAAGAATCGGAAGGCGATAAGGGCAAAGACCAAACTGGGGAAAGCGTTGAGCCATCAGCGGAACCACCTACTCTTCCTGGCAATGCGGATACTTCTCTTCCTCCTGGTTCCAGAGGCACTGCAGTTTAGCTTTTTCTTTCATTTCTCATTTTGTACTTGTAACGTTTTGGCCCGTTCTTGTGAATAAAGACATACCTTTTTGCTCAAATATTGTTTGCGTCTTACTTTTGTTTGAATATCCATGCAAGCCTTTAACTTTTGCATTTACTCAAGCATTCTGCGCATGTTGTTCAATTCGCGCTTTACTATGTGTAGCCTCGGATGCCTTTTCTTTGAAGCATTTTGGTTCCGAGTATTATCCTTTTTACGTGAGGGTTTTTAAGAATATCTGCGCAAGTTTGCTTTTTGCGTCCTTTTCATATGCGGCTTCGGGTGTATTTTTCCTCGATGACATTTTGGATTCCGAGCATTGATTCTTCCATAACCAACCCTTTAACGTGAGGGTTATTATAAGAGATGGCCCTCTTATGTTTACGGTGCTCTTGAAGAGGACGTCTTCTGTTCATTACGGCACTAACATTTGAAGTACTTGTTTAACTTTCAAATGACAAAATTAGCTCATCGTTCAGGCAAGAAACAAGATAAAAGCAAAAGGATTTCATTTTATTCCTTCTATTTTCAGAAATTACATAAGCATTTTGCTATGTAGAAAAGAAATTGCCATTACTTGTGTCTATCTTGTACAACTTGTTTCTACGGGGCTGGTTATGCAGTCCCTGGTCCCGATGATGCATTTTATTTCCGGATTTTCATTCCCGGTTGATGTGATAGTCATTGTTGTTGTATCCTCATATCATTCCCCTCCAGTGTTTAAATTCAAAGAATGCAAATTGGAACACTGGAAGTCTTGTATCTTCGAAGGTCCCACCAATGAATTGCTAGGTAATCCTTCACTCAGCAACATATCTTGTTTCCCCTTAGGAATCCATGCTATTGAGCGAAAGAATACCTAACAGTCCTCTGGCGGTTTGTGCCCGTGAATGGTTGGGTAACCTCTGTTTGGTAGCAAACTTAACTTCCCGGTGGGAATTTTCTATCGAACCAAAGATTACCTAATTGTCCCCGAATGGAAGCTTGTTCGTTTGCCTTGCTATCAAAGGTATTATTGATGTTGTCTTCATAGTATGATTTCTATCGATTCCTCATTAAAAACCTTGCCAGAAAAATTCAATTGGGACAAAAACTGAACGAAGGGAAAAAGAGTGCAGCACATACTTTCTGTTTGACTGTTGTTCATCAGTAATAATATCTTTTGAGGTGTGCCACGTCCTAGTTATTGGGAAACTATCCCCATTCTGGTTCTCCAACTCGTATGAACCTTTTCCAGTGACAGCTGAAATCTGATAAGGACCTTCCCACATTGGACCTAGCTTTCCCGTGTTGAGCTCCTGGGTATTTTGCGTTACTTTCCTTAGAACCAAATCCTCTACTTTCAAAAAACGAAAGTTGGCTCTCCGATTGTAATATCACTCTATCCTCTGCTTTTGAGCTGCCATTCTTACATGCGCCAAGTCCTTGTGTCTCTCAAGCAGTTCTAAGCCGATTAGCATTGCTTCGTCATTCGATTCTTATCTTGTCTGAGAATATTTCAAAGTGGGTTTGCCCACTTCAACCGAGATTAGGGCTTCAGCACTGTACACGAGGGAAAAAGGAGTTTCTCTTGCACTTGATTTGGTCGTTGTTCGGTAGGCCCATAGAACTCTGGGAAACTCTTCGAGCTATTTGCCTTTTGCTGCTTCCAACCTTTTCTTGAGGTTTTAAATGATCACTTTGTTTGTCGACTTCTCTTGACCGTTTGCGCTCGGATGATAAGGCGAAGATGTGATTCTCTTTATTTTCAAAACTTTCAGGAACTTTGTAACTTTTGCACCGACAAACTGTGGCCCATTGTCGCATGCTATCTTTTTTGGTATTCCGAACCTGCAAACTATATTTTCCCACAGGAAATCGACCACTTCACGTTCTCCGATCTTCTGGCAAGAACCTGCTTCCACCCATTTAGAAAAGTAATCAGTCAAAATTAAAAGAAACCTTTCCTTTTCGGAAGCCGGTGGCAACGGTCTGACGCTGTCCATCCCCCATTTCATGAACGACCATGGGGACAGAACCAAGTGTAAGGGTTCTACCGGTTGATGTACTAGTGATGCGTAGCGTTGGCACTTATCACATTTATGTATGAAATCTTTGGCGTCTTGTTCAATGCAGGGCCAATAATTTCCTGCTCGTATTAATTTCAGCACCAGAGACTCTGCGTCTGAGTGATTGCCGCATATTCCTTCGTGAATTTCTCTCATGACATAGTCAGCTTCTGTCACTCCTAAACACCGGGCCAGCGGGACTTGGAAAGATTTTCTATACAGTTGGCATTTCCTGAAGCTATAACGTGCAGCTTTGGTGCATAACGCCCATGATGCTTTGGGATTGTCGAGCAAATTTTTGTGCTCGAGGTAGTTGATTATTTCATTTCTCCAGTCTTAGACGAGACTTGCCGAATATACCTCATAGTAACCATCCATATCAAGGACTGAGCTCATCAATTGACCATCGTTCCGAACTCCGATCCCTTTATTTCCGTCGATGAGCCTGAGTTTGCTAATGCATCCGCTTCCGCATTATCCTCTCTCGGGATATGAGTTATTGACCACTCACGGAATCGTGCCAAACGAGCCTGGACCTTTACCACGTATTGTTGCATACGTTCTTCTTTGGTATCAAAGATCCCGTAAACTTGATTTACCACCAGTTGTGAGTCACATTTGATTTCGATAACCTCAGAATCAAGTCCCCGGGCTAATTCGAGCCCTACAATAAAAGCTTCATACTCTTCTTCATTATTAGTTAAAGGGATCGTGCTGATGGCTTACCTTAAGGTTTCCCTCGAAGGCATGATTAAAACTATTCTGAGCCCGGACCCTTTCACATTCGAGGCTTCATCCGTAAATAAGGTCCAAACCCCTGATGATGATTTCGACACCATTACTGCCTCCTTGGTTGCCAGAGGCAGCAGTCCCAGACTAAAATCGTCCACGAAATCAGCCAAGACTTGAGACTTAATTGCAGTCCTCGATTTATATTCTATGTTGAATTCACTCATTTCGACAGCCCATTTAGCCAATCTGCCTGAGAGCTCGGGTATATGAAGGATGTTCCACAAAAGGGAAAATAGTCACCACAGCTATTGGGTGGCATTGAAAATAGGGCCTCAGCTTCCGAGCGACGACTATGAAAGCTAAGGCCAATTTTTCCAAATGTGGGTAGCGAGTTTCTACTCCCGTTAAAATTTTGCTAACGTAATAAATAGGAAACAGCATACCTTTGTCCTCCCGGACTAAAACCGTACTTACCACAACTTCTGAAACCACGAGGTAGATTAGCAATGTTTCGCCTTCTTTTGGTTTCGAGAGCAATGAAGGGCTTGATAAGTACTTCTTCAGGTATCTCAAAGCCTGCTGGCACTCGGGCGTCCATTCAAAATTGTTCTTCTTTTTGAGCAATGTAAAGAAGCGATGATATATTTTCGACGACCGGGAAATGAACATTGATCCGAGATGTCGTCTATGGCCTTGATTTTATCGGGGTTTACCTCAATTCCCCTTTGTGAGACCAGAAACCTCAGGAACTTACCGGAGCTGACCCCGAACACGCACTTTTCGGGGTTAAGTTTCATGTTATGTTTCCTCAGAATATCGAATGTTTCTTGCAAATGCTTAAGGTGGCCACTTGCATTCAAAGACTTAACGAGCATATCATCTATATAAACCTCCATGGTCTTTCCTATTTGCTTTTCAAACATCTTATTTATGGGCCGTTGATAAGTGGCTCCGGCGTTTTTCAATCCAAAGGGCATTACATTGTAACAATATGTACTGAAATTTGTTATAAACGAAGTCTTTTCCTGATCTTCCGAGTTCATCTTAATTTGGTTGTACCCGGAATAAGCATCAAGAAAACTCATTAACTCGTGCTCGGCCGTGGCATAAATCATTTGATCGATATTTGGCAGTGGAAATGAATCTTTCGGGCACGCCTTATTAAGATCTTTATAGTCTACACATATACGAAATTTATTGTTCTTCTTAGGAACTACTACTAAATTGGCTAGCCAGTCTGGATATCTTACCTCTATGATCGAATCGATTTTAAGCAAGCGGGTTACCTCTTCTTTAACGAATTTATTCCTGGCCTCGATAATAAGGCGCTTCTTCTATCGTACCGGTGGTACGTTGGGATCCAAACTGAGCTTGTGCACGGCTATTTCCGTCGGGATACCTGTCATATCCTCGTGCTACCATGCAAAACAATCAGTGTTGACTTTAAGGAATTCAATAAAACCAGACCTGAGCTAGGGGTGCAGTCCTGTCCCCAAGTGAAATTTTCTTTCTAAGAATTCCTCAAACAATGCCACGTGCTCTAGTTCCTCTGCCATGGATTTCATTGTGTCCGTATCTTCCGGAGCTTGGAAATATCTTAGCACCTGAAATTGCTCTGACGACTCAGCCCACAGAATAACTTCTTCTAACTTGGGAGTAGGCGTCGGTTCCTGTAATTTCTATGTCGTGCGCTCCTTCCCTTTGCTACTGGAAACTAAGATTGCATTCATCTCCCTCACTGCCAGTTGGTCACCTCTTATCTGCTTGATTCCTTCGGGCGTTGGAAATTTAAGCAATTAGTGATACGTCGAAGGTACAACTTTTATCTTGTGTAGCCATGGCCTTCCCAAGACGATGTTGTATCCCATATCACCATCCACTACCACGAAGAGAGTTTTTTTCATTACTTCTTTAGTGTTCGTGAGCAGCAAGATCTCTCCCCGGGTCGTTACGCTCGCAAGGTTGAAGAATCCAGTGAGGAGTTTTGTTGTCGGAATAATGCTTCCGGTGAGTTTAGCTTGTTCTGATACTCTCCATTGTATGATATTAGCCGAACTTCCTGGATCCACTAGAACACGCTTAATTTTAAAATCTAACACATTTAAAGAGATTACCAGTGCGTCGTTGTGTGGTAACAATAATCCATCTGTGTCTTCCTCCCTGAAAGTGATATCATCCTCCCGGAGTCTCCTGCTGTGAGTTATCGATACTTTAGTCTTTTTTGCCACGAAAAGGTGACCTTGTTAATCTCGTTCCCCCTAAAGATCATGTTGATCGTCCGGCATGAGGCTTCTTCTCCTGCTTTCGAAGATTTTGCATTGTCTCTATTGCGACCGTAATTGTTTTTAGCTCGATCACTCAAGAATTCTCGGAGATGACCATTCTTCAATAGCGTTGCTACATCCTCCCAAAGATGTCGGCAGTCCCCTATCAGGTGATCGTTCGTTCCGTGGTATTCGCACCATAAATTGGGATCCCTCTGCTGAAATCAGACCTCATAGGTCATGAGAATTGTGCTTCTTTAATGTTCCTCATGGCTGATACCAGTTCCACTACACTGACGTTGAAGTTATATTCTGACAACCTGGGGTAAGAAAGGTCTCGAGGCTCCGACGTTTGTTTATCTTGAAGTGATCTATTGTTTCGACCACGATCAGTCCCTCCGTCAACGGTGAACTTGTTTGCTGCTCAGAAATTTTTGCCACGGCCTTTGGTACGCTCGTAAGGCAAAAATCGACCCCTCGAAGTCCACTTATCCACGTCGTAGTCATCCTTTAATTTTTCTCTGTTCTTCTCCCGTCCTTTGGCCGATGATGTAGAACCGACCTGGTCATCTTCGATCCTTATCTTCGGCTTGTATCGATTGTGAACATCTACCCGGGTTGTTGCTTGAAACTCAAGTAAGCTCTCCTTCAGCTTCCGGGAAGCGTCTGAACTTCTCAGATTCAATCCTTTGGTGAATGCTTCAGCTGCCCATTCATCCGGGACGGCCGGGAGAAACATTTTTTCTTTCTGGAATCGGGTAACAAACTCTCGTAATAATTCAGATTCTCCTTGTGCGATCCTGAATATGTCGGCCTTCTGGGCTTGTACCTTTCTGGCCCGGCATGAGCTTTAATGAAAGAATCCGCGAGCATCTCAAAGCAATCTATGGAATGCTCGGGCAGTAGTGAATACCACATTAGGGCTCCCCTCGTGAGAGTTTTGCCGAATTTATTTAGCAACATATATTCAATTTCGTGAGGAGCTAGATCATTTTCTTTCACCGCCGTCGTGTAGGTGGTAATATGTTCCTGTGGGTTTAAATTTCTATCATATTTAGGAACTTCAGGCATTTTGAAACGCTTCGGGATTAGTTCCGGTGCCGCACTTGGATTGTACGGTAACTGAACATACTTCTTCGAGTTCGGGCCTTTCAATACTGGTGGTGCTCCTAAGATTTGATCCATGCGGGCGTTTACTTCCCTCATGAACCGTAAAATCTCATCTTTGAATGAATCATTCTCGTTGTTAAGACCTAATCTACTCCCTCAGCCCCATCGGAGCCAACTTCACCCCTAGGAGTGTTGTTATCGACTCTCTGCGTTGTTTGGTCTGCGGGAACAATGGAAGGAATCGGATCGCGCCTCTTTGCATTATTCGAAGCACCTGATGGTGCCTGCTTCCGTTCCGTCAATAACCTGATCCTCCCGCGTGAGATGGCCTAGAATGATTGCGTGTTGCTCTTGCAGGATCCTCACATCATCCGCTACCTGCTCCTCGTCAGTATCATCGGGAGTTGTCTCCCAAACCTATCGAGGGTACCGTCTGTCATGCATCGATGTGGTGTCATTTCCCTCATTGCGAGTGTCACTGATTGAATCTTCGAAATGAGGTTGATCCCCTCGAATTTCAGGGTTGTGTGCATCGTTAACAGTGTTATCTGCCATTGTTTTGTGATTTTCTTTTCTAAGACAAAATAATCAAAACACGTTAGTAAAAAAGTCAAGGATCAATTTAACTGTACGTTGTTTAGGCCCCACGGTGGGCGCCAAACTATTTACCCATAAAATGGTACAGTTGAATTTATACGTGGTTTCTAGGCAAGTGGATTAATTTGATCCTGAAATAATATAATAATCGAAGAAATACACAATACTTAGCCTTAGAATGTAGATAAAATAGCAAAGATGGTGATTCCGTGAACATGATTTTCGAACACAGCAATGATGAGTCAAAAAGTAAGGAAGTGAAATTGTATAAAGCTTTGTATAGAATGTAGTATACATTTTTTCCATAGAAAATTCCCCTTTACAATGATAACTGAGCTCACTATTTATAGCTATGTCTAGGAAAAAAGGTCTGAGGATCGTGCCCTCCTTTAATGTCAATTATGAGGGTCATTGATGAAGATGTAACGGTGAACATAAATGCCAAATTCGCTGTAACGGACTGTCGCTCTTAATGCTGCAGAATATTCCTTAGTAAATACTACCGGGCGCAAAGTATTTAATACACCTTTATGAACGTTATCCTTTCCGGTGACAAGCGGAGTGGCTGTGTTCGGTTCTCAGCCATCTCATCTTGGATTCCACGTGTCCTCCTTCTAGTCAGCCACGTGTCATATCATATTTTACCCTATACATTTCTATAAAAATGTTGCTATGGACCTGGTTATTATTGTATATAAATTTGAGATCCTTATAGGAACACATAAATTTTGAATTATGAATCCGCATCATTGTTAGAGGATCTAACACATATCTTATGACATTTTCGAAGAGTTGAGCAACATAGATCGGATGAACAAGTAATGGCCCGAGTTCTCTAAAGGGAGTAATATTTTGCTTCCTTTATATAATAGACAATCGAACAAAGTCAAGTCACCAAGAACAACAAAGTGTAAATCAACAAGAACTCCTTTTATGTGCTAATATGAATTGCCATAATAATGGGAGTGAAGTATAACGCTATCGTAATCTCTCCCAGTCAAATAAAATCTTTCCGAAAAGAGATGTCGTTTCTAACCTTCTTTTTTCGGAAAGTAAATAAAGTTTATAGTAAAGAAAATAATAATTCTCTCCATCTCATTTTGTGTGAGAATAAAATGAGAAGTTTAAAGTTAACTTTTTATAAATATAGAAAAATATCATTTTTTTTGGGTAGATAAAAATTATATCACATAAAAGGGGACAGAAGGAGGATAGAACTTTTCATTTTCTTATTTTACAAGATCTCTCTTATGACAAACTTAATTATTTTCATGTTATAAAACAGGTGTAGCATATGATATTGATGACGTTTTAAAATACTTATTAAAAAAATAAATAGTGTCCAGAACAAGATAAAGATAAGTTAGTCAAGACTTTCCCTGCAACTTCTGATTAATTTATTTACTTTTAATCATCTATATGGGGTTCATATGTTCTAGAATTTTCACTAAAGGCTCTAAAAAATGGCCTTGTTTAGCTGTAAATATTCAACGAGCATAAAACTACATGTCTTAGTAAGATCAAGGAACAAAATTTTGCCAAAGTTGCTGAGCTTAAGGAATCACCTCTTTATTTGACGGCAGAGACTAAAGCGTGTGATAAAATCAAACGAATTGGTGCATTAATGAAGGAAACATTGGTGAAACTTCAGAGAGGTAAGTATGCAGATTATCCGAAAACACCTGAAATGCAAGCGACTACGTATTTAGTTAAACTCTAAACTACTATTAGCTGGGAGCTGAAAACCAACAATACAACCTTTTTTTGTGGACAAAATAGGTTGTTGTGGAACTATACATCACAATAAAATTTAGAATGCTTGAGACACAAAATTATTTTGGAAACCAAAATGAAATACCGCCTGTGTCTCAATATAGATAGGTTAGATAATATATCATCTTTGGATTACCATGTGTAATCAGAAATGAGTGGGACTAGATTACCATCACTTTATTGTTCCGTGCATTTCTAACAACCAAGAGGGAGCTGTTCGTTTTCATTAGTCGGAACTCACAATCTAGCTGTTCGTTTTCACTTTCTGGCAGCTTTCTCAACTCCGATCCTATTCCATTTTCCTAGCACTCAACATTTCCATTGCTTTAGGTGTTTGCCTTTTCTTTTCAAGTGAGCTACATTTTCTCTGATAAGCCTCTATGCTACTGAAGTAAAATTGTTGTTGAAATTGTCAAAAGTCCCACATCGGTGGATGACAATTTTGATTTTGAATGGGAATTTCACACTATAAAAGGAGGCCTAATGTTTAGGATTTAAACACACCTCTCATTTGCCTTTTATCTTCTTAAGGCATTTGTATCTTCTCTCTTTAGTATTATTTCACTTGTAATTTTGGAGTGGAATAAAATATTGATTGTGTCCGAGGAAGTAGGCAAAATTGGCCGAACCTCGTAAATTCTGGTGTTCTTTTATCGTTGTCTTATTGTCTTGTTTATTATTTAGCGGTTGTCATAATCTTTGGTATAGTAGTTGTGACTCATTCACACTATATACATTTTGCTTCCGCAACAATTGGTATCAGAGCCAAGGTACTGTCTAAGTATGCTCTGTGGTTGCAGCATAGTCTGATCTTCCACATCAGAAAAGATCTATCTTGGTAACTGAGTCAAGGTTCTGTCTGAGTATGCTCTGTGGTTGCAGCTTAGTCTGATCTTCCACACCAGAAAGGAAATAATCTTGATTTGTGTCGTCAGCTACTAAATAATATTTGTGTCAAAATGGAAGACAATAAACAAGAAGAATCTACATCAAGTGTCAATAATACGTCATCGTTGGCATCTTCGCTTATGACAAGAATTGTGTCAAATGCGAAATTTGCGGTAGAAATTTTTGACGGGTCAGGACATTTTGGGATGTGGCAAGGCGAGGTTCTAGATGTTCTTTTTCAACAAGGGCTAGATCTTGCCATTGAAGAAAAGAAGCCAGATGT
>AWOL01S0000969.1:0-13120 GCA_000715115.1 Nicotiana otophora
TCAAAACCCAGTCGGATCTTGATATCCCGTATTTCTCTTAAACAATATATGTTAGCTCCCACAGGGCATAACTAAAATCAATGTAGCCAATTGTACGTGCCTCTATTACTGTTGAAGGTAACTCAAAAGGTTTATGTTCCTCTGTCTAAATTGTAAATACTGTTAACCTTCATTAACTGGGCGCCTCGTACCCTTCTTCACCTTGCTCCTTTTACTTGCTGAAACTTATGTCTCCCTCCTTATTCCTTTTTATCGTAAGAGTGGATAGGCATTCTTGCCTTATGGATCCTTATCAAGAAGCTTACACATCTTAGTATACACATGATTTGCTGAATACCTCATATTTATCCATCATAATCATGATGCAAAAATTGAGTTCCTCTGACTCAATTCTTCCACAGCTATATCTCATACCAACCGTCTTTCTAGATGTAGGTATCACCGTACTATAAGTAAGATAGAGTTTAGGAAATTGAGTTCTTACAACTGAGCTCTACCACACGATCTAGAGTAGGAATAAAGAGTGACAATCCTAAATACCATGTAGCCTCCTGCTTATAAGTGTGGTGCACGACACACCCATAAACAAGACTCTACTAGACACGGCTTGTAGACTCCCTAGGACAGAACTGCTCTGATACAACTTTTTGCACGACCCAAACTGATGGGCCGCGATGGGCACCCGGTACCTTACTCCACCAAGTACCAACGTAACGTATATTTCTTATTACATCATCATATACATGTGATATATGGGCCTAATAGGCCAACATGATCATTTATAAACTCAAAACATAGGAAGGCCGTATAATCTTTCACGTACACGACATATGTCTACAAGCCTCTAAGAGTACATGTCCTAATCTTACTGACCATATAAGCAACTCCGGAGTAAATGGAGCGCACCAACACCTTCCGCTGAGCTGACAGCCTACTTGGAGGACTCTCGACCTGCATATCAGGATCTACGGGCATGAAACGCAGCGTCCCCAGGCAAAAGGGACGTCAGTACGAATAATGTACCAAGTATGTAAGACACATAAATAAGTACATAACATACCTGGAAGAAATATAGAGTAAATGACTCAACCTGTAAGTCTGGATAACTCTGTAAATCATGAAATACTCATAGTGTCATGCATATGCGTATGAATGTCATGTCGTGCATAGGTACATATTTCATAACATCATCAGGCCTCTGAGGGAATCCCATCATATCATCTCGGCCAATATGGGCAAAATCATCAACGTATACCAGCTGATCAGGTGGTGGTGCGTATATAACGCCGTATTCTTTTTCCCATATCCCATTTAAATATAATATACATATATATGTGTATATAACACCATCTGGTCATGGGTCAATGTACATGTATAAATGCATGAAATACATAAGAAATACGTTAATAAGATTTTCTCGAAATACCATAAAAATCAATATGCCTTCCGGATAAACTTTATCACATACGTATTTTTCTGAGACCCATGAACAGAAGATATAATAATAATTCACATGGGGAATCAAGAATATAGACATCTCTAGTATTTCTATGAATAGAGTCATTTATGAAAATTGTGCATTTGCTTGTTTCTTTTATGTCGTATAGATCATGCCAAAATAAAGAAGGGATAACCTTAACATACGTGGAGTAGGAAACATCTGTATGATATTCTTGGAAAAGGTTACACCGTACTCTTTTAGAACCACAAAAATTTTACATTTTTAAGATTCTAATAATTCTTCGTTGGATTTAGTTGAAGAAATCTCGTTATTAATGTCTTTGTAGGAACCTGAATTGCAAGAATTGCTAACGTTCTGTTATGAAGTGAAGTGTTGCTAAGTTCTGATATGAAGTCTTTTGTATTTAAATCATAAGAAAAGAGGTGTCTTTGTTCTTGACATATTATGAAGTTTTAAACACAAAATTTGAACTCTCATCTGTAACTTAGTAATCTTGTACCCCATCTTGATAAGGTAAGAAAGTCTCTTAAATTTGTAAGCTTATGGGGCCCACTTTGTGGCTAAGCGTTGCCTAAAGGCTTCTTAACTATGCCACCTAACCTTAATGAACTAAGAGTCATTATTTTCTAGGGAATTTGCTGCCACGTTTAGGTCCTTTAAAGTTATCCATAACTTTAATTACTTAATTAGCTTAATTATTTAGTTAATCTCCCACTAAAAATTTATAATTACCCAATTATCCACATAATCAAGAAATATCTCAAATTACATAAAATACTACTCACTTTTAATACACTTTACGTATCCTACTATCGTGGTCGTGGGGTACCTTGTATGGCATTAGTCCATAAATGTCGGGTATTATAGCTCGGATCGACAACCTTCAACGAAACTCATTTTCTTTGATTTGTTTACCCTTTATCCTTCACGGCACTAACTTATCACTCGTTATAAATAGCATAGATGCGTATAACCTCGATATAATACCATCCCCGAGTCTACGTCGATTAACTAAAGACAAAACTTTAACGTACGAAAATGCGGAATGTAATATCTCATTTCTGAGCTTATATCAATTTACTTATGGTGTACTTCCATGTATGAAAACATGGGGTGTAATCTCATTCTCCCCTTTGGAACATTCGTCCTCGAATGTTGACTGATGCACTTATCATTCTCATAACCCATAACTCTTGCGAATACTTTAATACTTTTCTTGACATTTAGGCAATTGTTCTTTGAGTAAATCCAAATGCCATGGCATTCTCCCCTTTAGGCTTCTTTCTCATACCACGACTTGTAGTCGGAATCCTTGTAATCTCGTAACTGTTTCTACCTTCTATCATGCAGCCTATACAACTCTAACTTTGTATGTGTGCCTATGCGATGCTTCTCTCCTCTTTCCTCCAGCTCTTAGCCAATCTCTAGGCCTCACTTGGTGAACATATACAAAATTATGTCAAGATGTTCCTCTGGGCGTCATTAGCTTTACTACATCTAGGTAGGCCATACTATACCGTAACTCTTACTTCGATTTATTGTTACTGAGATCTACGACCAAACTCCAAGTTACTCTTGTTGCTTATCCTATATGCATAAAGCTAAGTCTTTTAACGCTTCTTCATTACTGTTCATCTTAAGAATGATGGCCTAATCTCATCTCGTACTTTGTATCTTTTATCTCTTTCATGACCTCCCTTCCACATTGGTATAATTCCCGTCCATAACTTGAAGCTTCGTACTGACTTCTTATGAGGCTGGTACTACCGGCTTTATTGTAGGGCCGTTATAGAATATGGTTGTTGTACTATCCCTTTGATACCTCTGATATTAAGAGTGATCCTGTAATGTTCTCAATCAAGATTTCTATAATTTTCTGGGTCCAATAATCAGATTTCTAATTTACTTTGTTGATGTAACTCTTTAGCTTCCTCCTTCTTCTGATCAGCCTTTATGTAGGATTAAGCTACCTCCCGATCTGCGGTTCATGGTATTAGTTATTAAGTTTAGCCTTTCATGGGCGCTGAGGAATATCCATGATACAATCCTTCGTCTATGACCTGGGCTCAATTCTTACTTTTAACTTATACCGGAATCTTCTACGGCTGTATATGTTGTATGTATAAAACTTCCAAACTCTTAAGTGCGTTCATAACATAACTAACTCTGGATCATGAATTGAATAATTCTTTTTGTTCCATCTCAGCTTTCTTCGAACGTAAGCAATTACTTTTCCCGGTCTTTCTGCCCCCTTTTTGCGTTCCTACTTAGCTTATCTGAGTTCTCACGTATGCTAAGATTTTTGTGCAACTTATATGGTCTCGAATATTAATTTTGGTTTTACTCCCCGCTCATTGTCCATGGTAGGTGCCACTTTCTTATGGAGTGCATACAATGTTATTGTGAGACTGTTGTTATAAGACCATCCCCTTCTTAGGTCACTGAGCTTAGATTGAAGCCTTCTTCCTTACTTTCTCAGCTAGTCTTTCATTGTAGTATTTAGGGAGGACCCTCCGACTCTTGTAAATCTGTGAGCTTATTACTGACCTTTTGATGTCCTTCCTTGCCTATAATTATTCATAGTTACTTATCTCTATGCCCTTGTGCTTTTAAGGTTACCTTTGAACTAATATTTTGATTATCTTCCTAGGGGCACTCTTTTTTATTCCCGTAACATTCATACGGTACCTTTACTACCCCGACTCCTATCTGAATATATCTCAAGTATTACTGCGAGGCTGAATTCACTGTATTGGGTTTTACTATGCTTATCTTGCACAATCTGATGATTCATCTGTAACCTCCTTTCTAGCCATAACTAGGCTCTTCCTGATCAATTACTAACTACTTGTTGGCCCATTCTCATCTCAATATTTTGCGTAATCTTTCTTGGGTTATTTCCTTTGCCTTAATTACGCCTCGCACTGGCTCCATATTTATCAATAACGTCTTGGGTCGGGACCCTTACTTCCTTTTCTTGACGTCGTGTTTGCATAATGTTCTGGAATCGTAGCATATCTGTAGGATTTTGATAAGTGCCATCTCATTCCTTTTTCATTTTTATCGCATTCTTCCTTTACCATTCCATAGTCAGTAGAACCACTTAATTCCGACCTAATGCCATATCACTCCATATTCCCCACTTTAGGGGAGTGCTAAGAGCTGAAGCCACGAGGATCTACCTATAGATGTTTTACCTCTTCATCCTTGGCGTCGTTTCACAACATCAATGACCCTTACTCGCCATGTGGCAATCCTTCTGTACCAAGGATAACAAATTCCCTTACTCGTAGTGGTGACACTTAGTGCAACTGGCACATACAATCCCTTAAGTTTAACTTTGTTCATATTGCTTGCTTTTAGAGAAGCGTCTTCCTGAATGACCATTCTCCGAATTTCTCATGAATCGTCGTCTGTTGTCCATTCTATTATCGCTGCAACGCAAATCTGAAATTCTCATGATGCCTACTATTATCAAGTTACTCAGTCCCTAATTCATGTTTAGTTTATCTTGTTTACCAGCCTATACTGATTTCTATTATTCTGGGGTCTAACTTTTCCTTCCGGTACTTGCGTCGGAGTCACGAACTTATTTTTCGAAGTGAGGATATGACTTTATAGCCTATACTCTTTTGTTGTCTCAAGACCTGTAACCTCTCGTCTTTCCCTTCACTTGACTATAGACTCTGTAATACTATCATTTTTTTATCTACCATGCATCACATCTTACTCATAACGCTTCATTAACTTTCTTCTCATTTCCCGCTAACATTTATGTCTAACACTTTATTTTGAAAATTTCAACAGGACATTCTTTTGCTTTTAGCTCCCCTTGCTCCATCTACTAGCTCTTCGGGTTGCCTAACATTCTTTCTCTACTAGGGACGGGAGCCATACTAAGGTAATATTTATCTGTTCAAGGCTTCCAGTGCCTATCTTTGTAGTACTCATATCTAGCTGTACTATTTTAGAGTGCACCATCTCGGTGTCTCACAAGGAGATCTATTAGCACATTTTCAATACCCTTTGGAAATATCAACTAATGCAAACAATCCATCCACTATTTTGGGTCACTCAAACCCCAGCCAGATCCTGATATCCCGTCCTTCTCTTAAGTAATATCTGTTAGCTCCCATAGGGCATAACTAAAATCAATGTAGCCAATTGTACGTGCCTCTGTTACTGTTGAAGGTAACTCAAAAGGTTTATATTACTCTGCCTGAATTGTAAATACTATTAACCTTCATTAACTGGGCGCCTCGTACCCTTCTTCACCTTGCTCCTTTTACTTGCTAAAACTTGTGTCTCCCTCCTTATTCCTTTTTAACTTAAGAGTGGATAGGTATTCTTGCCTTAGGGATCCTTATCAAGAAGCTTACACATCTTAGTATACACATAATTTGCTGAATACCTCATATTTATCCATCATAAGCATGATGCAAAAATTGAGTTTCTCTGACTCAATTCTTCCACAGCTATATCTCATACCAACCGTCTTTCTACATGTAGGTATCGTCGTACTATAAGTAAGATAGAGTTTAGGAAATTGAGTTCTTACAACTGAGCTCTACCACACGATCTAGAGTAGGAAGAAAGAGTGACAATCCTAAATGCCCTGTAGCCTCCTTCTTATAAATGTGGTGCACGACACACCCATAAACAAGACTCTACTAGACATGGCTTGTAGACTCTTAGGACAGAACTGCTCTGATACCACTTTTGTCACGACCCAACCGATGGGCTGCGATGGGCACCCGGTACCTTACTCAACCGAGTACCTACGTAACGTATCTTTCTTATTACATCATCATATACATGTGATATACGGGTCTAATAGGCCAACATGATCATTTATAAACTTAAAACATAGGAAGGTCGTACAATCTTTCATGTACACGAAATATGTCTACAAGCCTCTAAGAGTACATAAATGTCATAAAGGTGGGGACAGGGACCCGCCATTCTAATCAGTACATGTCCTAATCATACTGATCACATAAGCAACTCCGGAGTAAATGGAGTGCACCAACACCTTCCGCTTAGCTGATAGCCTACTTGGAGGAATCTCGACCTGTCTATCAGGATCTGCGGGCATGAAACGCAGCGTCCCCAAGCAAAAAAAAGGTCAGTACGAATAATGTACCGAGTATGTAAGATACATAAATAAGTACATAACAGACCTGGAAGAAATATAGAGTAAATGACTCAACTTGTAAGTCTGGATAACTCTGTAAATCATAAAATACTCATAGTGTCATGCATATGCGTATGAATGTCATGTCGTGCATAGGTACATATTTCATAAAATCATTAGGCCTCTGAGGGCATCCAATCATATCATCTCGGCCACTGTGGGCAAAATCATCAACGTATACCAGTTGATCAGGTGGTGGTGCGTATATAACTCCATATCCTTTTTCCCATATCCCATTTAAATATTATACACATATATACGCGTATATAACGTCATTTGGTCATGGGTCAATGTACATGTATAAATGCATGAAATGCATAAAAAATACGTTAATAAGATTTTCTCGAAATACCATAAAAATCAATATGCCTTTCGGATAAACTTTATCAAATACGTATTTGTTTTAGACCCATGATCATAAGATATAATAATAATTCACATGAGGAATTAAGAATATAGACATCTCTAGTATTTCTATGAATAGAGTCATTTATGAAAATTGTGCATTTGCTCGTTTCTTTTGTGTCGTATAAAAAGAAGGGATAGCCTTAACATACCTGGAGTAGGAAAAATCCGTATGATATTCTTGAAAAAGATTGCACCGTACTCTTTTAGAACCACAAAACCTTTACGTTGTTAAGCTTCTAATAATTCTAATAATCTTTGTAGGAACTTGAATTTTAAGAATTGCTAACGTTCTGTTATGAAGTGAAATGTTGCTAAGTTCTGATATGAAGTCTTTTGTATATAAATCATAAGAAAAGAGGTGTTTTTGTTCTTGACATATTATGAAGTTTTAAACACAACATTTGAACCCTCATCCGTAACTTAGCAATCTTGTATCTCACCTTGATAAGGTAAGAAAGTCACTTAAATTTGTAAGCTTATGGGGCCCACTTTATAGCTAAGTGTTGCCTAAAGACTTCCTAACTATGCCACCTAACCTTAATGAACTAAAGCCATTATTTTCTAGGGAATTTGCTGCCGCGTTTAGGTCCTTTAATGTTATTCATAAATTTAATTACTTAATTAGCTTAATTGTTTAGTTAATCTCCCACTAAAAATTCATAATTACCCAATTATCCACATAATTAAGAATTATCTCGAATTACTTAAAATACTACTCACTTTTAATACACTTTACGTATCCTACTATAGTGGTCGTGGGGTACCTTGTATGGCATTAGTCCATATGTATTGTAGCTCGGACCGTATTTTATCCCAAATCGACAACCTTCAACGAAACTCAATTTCTTTGATTTGTTTACCCTTTATCCTTCTTGGAACTTACTTATCGCTCATTATAAATAGCATAGATGCGTATAACCTTGAGATAATACCATCCCCGAGTCTACGTCGATTAACTAAAGACGTAACTTTAACGTACGAAAATGCGGAATGTAATATCTCATTTTCGAGCTTATATCAATTTACTTATGGCATACTTCCATGTATGAAATCATGGGGTGTAACAATATGTGATGTGGGGTTTAAGGGGAAGTCTAAGTCTAAGTCAAGTTGGAAAATTACATAATAGACTAAAGTTGCAAATGAGTACGCACAAGACCAAACTTTGGACAATCATATCTAAATATATATAAGGAGTTATGTGATTCAAAACCTATCAAATAAAATATCTTCGAGTCTAGTCTCTAACGCTTCAAACCGTTTGTCATCTGGACACTCCTACAAGAAGTTATGACCAAATTACCTAAAGCTAATTTAAACTACCGCGCCGCCCCATGCGGCGCGCCTGTGGGGATTTCCAGAACACTTCACAATTTCGTTTCTAGGCACATTTTTCACTACTGCGCCGCGCCACGCGGCGCTCCATGTGGCGCGGCTGTGAAAATTTTGGGGTTTTACAACCCGACCCCATTTAAATAAATAGCCTTTGGGGCATTATTTGGGTCAATTTTCTGGTGAGTCTAGAGAGAGGTGAGAGCATTTTAGAGAGAGAAGGATAAAACCTAACCTCACAATCATCCAATCTTGCACCAATCTTCAAGAATCAAGGTAGTCAATCACTAGATTATCCTTTGTCCGGGTAAGTCCTACTTCTAAGCTTTCATACAAGAGGTTATGAGTTCAAATATATTGTGGGGATGGAAATAGGCCATACATGTGACACAAAGGTGTAGTATGTGAGGTTAATGAACCATTTTGAGTAGTTTCTTGTTGAAATTGGTTGAGGGATGAAAGGATATCCATTGTAGAGTCTTGTGGTCTATTTCGCATGTTAGGTGTTTGACAAAATTCCTAAGAGAGTTACATCAAGGAAATCCTTCTAAATATTTACCGATTTTCACTATCCTCCTATAGATTGTTATTTCTAGAAGTTTTGGGGCATTGAAGTAGTTTAAGAAAAGCTCGGACAAGGTATGTTGGCTAAACTACTCTCTTAGAATTGAATTCTATGATGTTCTCATAAGTTTCAAGTATGGTTGTCTCAAGTTCCTTATTCTATATTCCGAGTTATTCCCAATAAATTCGATTGTCCCGAATAAGCAAAGTGTCGAGAATTAAATATTCAAAACGTGTTCCGAATGTTTCTAATACATTATGTTATCCTTTAGGAATGTGTTCAAGAATGATATGTATATTAAAATGCTATGTCTTTGAGCTGTGTTTCAAATGAAGGTTATGATTCCAAATTGTGTTAGAAAACTCAATATGCTTAAGAGTCTTAATTGCTCATATGTGTACCTAAAGCCTTGATTGAAAATGTCTTACCGTTGATAACCTATAAAGATGTGAAAGAAGTATGAAATACGATAATTGATATAAGTGAAAGTTATACTTGGGGCCAATATTCCAATGGAATTAAAAGGCGTGAAAGACGTATGAAATGCGATGATTGATATAAGTGAAATTTATATTTGTGGCCAATAGAGCAATGAAATGAAATGATGTGAGAAAGGTTATGAAATAAGCCTTGATTCAATTATTCTGAATTGACTTCGAAAATAGAATTGCCTAAAAGCATATAAACTCAAGTCATGCTCATATATGGCTGTTTTAACACACATTATGATTTGTGAGTATTTTTAATGTGTTTTTCATTCTTACATATTCGTGAGTGGAAATTGTGTATTGCCCTTGTGGGAAAAATATGTCAAGAATAAATGGTGTGTTATTTGATGATGATTTTAACTTGCGCATCAATTGCTAATCATTTTGCTCCATTTCTCGGAAAGAAATCTATGGTGCTTAAAATGTTCATTTCTAATAAACTTAAAATTGTGATTTTCGGAATATTATATGTATATTTATATTTATGGTGATGATACATGAGAGGGAAGAAATAAAAGTGTGGAATAACAAATATGGTCACCGTGCCTTGAATAAATAATCTTGTGAATGGCCAAAGGAGCCAAGGAAATATGGTTGTTGTTACTAGTTGAAAATACTAGTGGAGATTTATACAATGTGGAAGATGATGAGGTAAATACATTTGTACCTATGTTATTTTTTTGAATTATTCCCCTTATTTGGAATGAGATTGATGTGATAAAAATTATTCCTCTTAATTGGTATAAGATTGATTGATATAAAAGGGTTGATGTCTCGAATAAGACAGCCTCGGGTCGTGATCGGACACCATGTAGCACACATGGTGGTGATTGTGCTGGAAATTATAATTGAAATTATGATTTTGGTTGATGTCTTCAAATAAGACAACCTAGACAATCGGGTCATGATCGGACTCCGTGCTAAAATTACGATGGTATTGGTATTGATAGTAATTGTGGTTGATTCTCTAATGAGATTGCCTAGCCGATCAGATCGTGATCAGACTTCGTGCTAAAATTACGGTGGTATTGGTATTGATAGTAATTGTGGTTGATTCTCTAATGAGATAACCTAGCTTATCGGTTCGTGATCGGACTCCGTGCTAAAAGTACGGTGCCATTGGTATTGTGAATATTGGTATTGTGAATAGTGGTATATCAGTGCTAATGATCTCCCAACCAAAAATAATATTAGCATCATAATTTCCCACTGTTATCTTCATATTTTGGAAATTATTACGTTTTAACTTGGCATTTGAATATCATTGATTTTGACTTGTTGTTTCTATGGATTTCCCCTTCTTACATTGGTATTCTATTTTGAAAGAGGACAGTTAGCTTTACATACTAGTATTATTCCTTATGTACTAACGTCCCTTTTGCCGGGGGCGCTGCATCTTCAATGGATGCAGGTGATTCATCAGCGGTGCAACTTTGGTCCTCGTTAGCAGTTACTCCCTATTCAACAGGTTTTGGTGAGCCCTATTCTATTCCTGGCCCGATGTCACTTGATGTTATACTTTGTGTCTTGATGTATAGCTGGGGCCTTGTTGCCGGCACTTCCATACTATTCTTCTATCATATTTAGAGGCTCCGTAGACAGGTTGTGGGTGGTGTATGATGTTGGGAATTAAACTAGAAATGTTGCTATTTGGCAAGCATGTTTTTCATTATATCAATAAACTTGTAATATTTTGGAAATTAAGAACGAAGTTACTAATGGAATGAATGGGAGTTGTTAATAAAATATTTTCAGTGTTTGATTAATGGAGTGAATCTCCTCTTTATTCATGGATGAGTTTGGGTATAAGAAAATCTAATAGGCTTGCTCGGTCAGGTTCACTCGGTTGAGTGCTGGTCGCGCTCCCCGAGTTTGGGGCGTGACAGTATAAGAGTGGTTAACAAGTATTAGAAGTTAAACGAATCAAGGATGCTGTAACACATATTTTCTGGTAAAGATAGAGGTGTTTAATAGTCCCAAGAGGTCGTGTTTTAAGGTATTTGAATCATATAATATCCGTATTATAAGTCTTGAAGTCAAACGAGTTATGAAACAAAAGTCGACAAACGTTGTCGCAACTTACGTTCATAATTTTACTTAAATTTTAGGTCAAATGTTACTAAGCTTTTATCCTAATTTACTTGGATTTACAGAGTGATATACAACAAAATTGAAAATCTATGAGTCTAGTTTCCAACTCATTAAACCGTTCATCGATACGATCTCGGAGTAGAAAAATATTTGAGTTTTTGCGAGACTGCGCCAAACAGCTCTCTATGGGGCCCACATTGTCGGTTGAGACATATGAATATATATAAGATGCCTCAACCCCGTTTTAAGTCATTCCTTTTCAGTATATTCAGACCTTAGAACCCTAAAAACACTCTCTCATGGTTCTCTCATGATCCAAGACCAAAACAAAGGGCAAGAAATACAAATCAAGTGTCGGTAATCCCGTGGCGCTAGTATGTTTCTTGTTTTTCTTGTTGTTGCTGATTTTTGTGTTGTTACAGCAAGTGTGGGAGGTTGTTTTAAGTGTTTTATATTCTGTAAAATACTACCTCAAGTTTTTAGTATAAACCCTAGATGATTTCAAGTCTTCTAAAGTGAATCTAGTGCCGAAAATTCCTAATTGATTGCTAGTTTCGCTTCCTTGTTCTTGTGGCAGCATTGGAGGGATATTTCGTGGTAAAGTAAGGTCAAATTGGAGTTGTTCTTTCTGTTTAAAGGTAATTAACCTCTTACCCGATATGTATTTAAGATTGTCCAAGTTACGGCTAAGTCGGTGAAGCTAGAACTTGTGAGATATATATCGCAAGGCTTGTTAGTAATGTTGTTGGTTGGTGGACTATTTTGGGAGGATCAATATGATTATTATTGATGTTGTTTGGTCTTTTTGGTTATTGTTTTAACTTGTGGGAATTCATATAAATAGGGTAGGTGCTGTCCGTTTCATCGTAAAATAGGTTACGGTCGATACATAATAGTTACGACGCTTAAACGATAACGATATCGTCATTTCTCTTATTGTAGACTAAGGAGTCATGACATTTGCATAACTTGAGGTGGGGCAGTATATACAAGATATGTTAGGCTATCTCTTTCCTTCTTTTGCATGACTCCGGTTGTACATAATGTAATGAACGAGCTTCCAAAGATATTCCACTCTTAGAAGCTAGCAGTACTTACAATGTTTCCCTCCTTAAGGAACGACTGATACTGATGTTACTTCTCTTATTCTTATGTTATCAATGTTGCTAGTACTTCCTGATTCTTATAAGATTCTTGATGAAGAGTTAGTCCTAATAACGTGTACGGAGGATACCGACCTTACATCACTTCGAAAGGTTCAAAATGTGATTCCAATGAGTCCAGCACGCTCATATATATATGTATCTATTTTACTCTACCGAGCCGTGCTATAGTCGGTCGGGTACTGCACCTATTGTGTAACCACTGATCAGTTGGGTTTTACAGAGCTCCATGTCATCAAGTATGATTTTACCGATCCTTATGATGGCCGGGTACGTTTTTACCGAGCCTATTACAGTCGGGTACGATATGATGATGATGATGCCCACTGAGGGTATGTTTTAAAAGTTTATATATATATATATATATATATATATATATATATGTGTGTGTGTGTGTGTGTGTGTGTGTGTGTGTGT
>AWOL01S0000969.1:19574-38969 GCA_000715115.1 Nicotiana otophora
CATGTAAAATAAACAACTCTCATGCCCAACAATTATCTTGCTAATTACCCATTTTTAGATAATTTCGAAATTAGGGGTTAGGGTGTAGAATCTTACCTCTAGGATGAAGACCTAGTGAGTTTCCCTTCTTAATCTTCCAAAACTTGAGCAAGAATTGAAGAACAATTATTGAAGAACATCTTCTCACTCTAGGACACTCTCTCTCACTCTAAAATATCATATTATAGCTCAAAAATGGCCCAAAGAGTGTATTTAATGAAATAGGGTCGGGTTTTAAAAACCCAAAAATGGAGATCCATAGCAAGGTCTACGATCGCATAACCGATATGCAGACCGCATATCGGTCGCATAATTGGTTACAAAACAGCCAAAACAATTGCCTGTGTATGCAGTCACTATGCGGTCGCATAGTCGACCGCATAATTGCTTCCAAACTGACCCTCTTCTTCTTACTTATGCGGTCATTATGAGGCCCGCAAAGTGATTATGCGGTTGCATAATGGATTATTCATCCTCGAATGAGGGTAAAATTCTCTTATTAGCATCTTATGCAACTCAGGTTTTCATACCACACACCATCAGCCCCGAATTCGACTAACTCTCTAAATTTTCAAAAATTTCGGGAGAGTTTCCTTTGTAACTAGGCCTATGCACCTGACAGAGAGCCCCAGAAACACATCCTAACAGCATATACATAATCCAACGACATAACATAATACAAAACAACACCAACTTTGGCCTCATAAGCAGTTATATTACCAGAACGGAACACTGTTAACATCAAATCTACAAATCATACATAATTCATATAAAGTACCTTTTTAGCATTTTCATAAGGAACAACTCATAAATACATGGTTATTCAAACAAATAAGGATACTTTTTCTTCATTTCTTCCTCGGCCTTCCAAGTAGCCTCTTCAACCTGTTGGTTTCACCATATCCCTTTCACGGATGCAATTTCTTTGTTTCTCAACTTTCGGACTTGCCGATCAATAATAGAAACTGGAATCTCTTCATAAGTCAATTCTTCATTTACCTCAATAGTCTCAAACGGAACAATGACTGTCGGGTCTCCAACTACTTTCTTCAACATAGACACATAAAACACAGGTTGTATTAATGATATCTCAGGTGGTAGCTCAACCTTGTACGCCACCTCACCGATCCTCTGAATGATTTTGTACAGTCCGACATACCTCAGACTCAATTTCCCTTTCTTACCAAATCGCATTACCCCTTTCATGGGGGAACTTTCAAGAACACCCAATCATCTTCTTTGAACTCCAAATCCCTACGACGAACATCCGAATAGGATTTCTGATGACTCTGAGCAGTCTTCAACCGCTCCTTAATGATTTTAACTTTTTCCATGGCCTGATGCATGAGGTCTGGCCCTATCAACTCTGCTTCCCCAATTTCAAACCACCCAATGGGAGATCTACATCTCCTACCATATAAATCCTCGAACGGTGCCATTTGAATGCTAGCATGATAGCTATTGTTGTATGCAAATTCTATGAGTGGTAAATGATCATCCCAGCTACCTTTGAAGTCTATAACACAAGCACGCAACATATCCTCAAGCGTCTGAATAGTCTGATCTGCCTGCCTGTCAGTCTGCGGATGAAATATTGTACTAAGATTCACCTAAGTACCCAAACATTGTTGGAATTTATTCCAACAGTTAGCAGTGAATTGTGCTCCCCGATCAAATATGATGGAAACCGAGGTGCCATGCAACCTGACTATTTCTTTGATATACAACTGAGCATATTGTTCTGCTATATCGGTAGCCTTAACCGGCAAGAAGTGTGATGATTTCGTGAGTCGATCCACAATTACCCAAATTGAGTCCAACTTGGGCGGAGTGAGCGGTAATCCTACTACAAAGTCCATATTAATTATTTCCCACTTCCACATTGGAATTACTATGTTCTGTGCCAATCCACCGGGCCGTTGGTGTTCGGCCTTCACTTTCTGACAATTGGACACTTCGCCATAAACTCCGCTACATTCCTCTTCATATTATTCCACCAATAGACTTCTTTAAGATCATGATACATTTTTGTAGAACCTAGGTGCACGGAATACCTAGAAGTGTGAGCTTCAGTCATAATTCTTTCATGGAGACAATCCATATTTGGAACACATAGTCGCCCTTGGTACCTTAGTGTACCATTATCCATGCTAAGAGAAAAGGCCATGGTCTTATGTTTATGAATTCCCTCTTTCCATTGCACCAACAATGGATCGTTGTATTGCTTCTCTTTGACTTCCACAACAAGCGATGATTCAACCCTATTCTGCACAAATTCCCCTCCTTCACTAGAGTCCGTAAGACGAACTCCAAAACTAGCCAATCGATGAACTTCCTTGGCCAATGGCCTTTGATATGCCTCCAAGTGTGCTAAACTACCCATAGATTTTCGGCTAAGAGCATCTGCCACAACATTAGCTTTCGTCGGATGGTATAAAATATCAATGTCATAATCCTTGAGTAAATCAAGTCATCTTCTCTGCCTCAGAATCAATTCCTTCTGCCTAAAAATATATTGAATGCTCTTATGGTCCGTGAATATATCCACATGGACCCCATATAAATAATGACGCCAAATTTGCAATGCAAATACCACCGCCGCAAGTTCTAAATCATGTGTTGAATAGTTCTTTTCATGATTCTTGAGTTGCCTAGAAGCATAAGCTATCACCTTCACATGTTGCATTAATACACACCCAAGCCCGATTCTTGAAGCATCATAATATACCACAAATTTATCTATACCCCCCGGTAGAGTCAACACCGGTGTCATAGTCAATCTTGCTTCCAACTCCTAGAAAACTCTTTTCACAAGCATCTTACCATTGGAACTTAATTGCCTTCAGCGCCAATTTAGTCAATGGAGAGGCAAGAGTAGAAAACCCCTCCACACACTTTCTGTAATATCCAGCTAAGCCTAAGAAACTGCGGATCTCCGTTAGAGTTGTAGGCCTCAGCCAATTTTTCACAGCTGAAATTTTCTGAGGATCAACCTTAATCCCCTCACTAGATACTACATGACCCAAGAATATGACCGATTCAAGCCAAAATTCACACTTAGAAAACATTGCATATAACTGGTGTTGATGTAGGGTTTGCAGAACTACCCTAACATGATCAGCATGGTCTTCTCGACTTCGTGAATATACAAGAATATCGTCAATAAACACTATCACAAAAGATTCGAGGAATGGCTAAAACATTCGATTCATAAGATCCATGAAAGCTGCTGGTGCGTATGTTAGCCCAAAAGACATCACCAAAAATTCAAAGTGCCCATATCGGCTTCTAAAAGCTGTTTTCAGGGTTATGGTGTAGAATCTTACCTCTAGGATGATGACCTAGTGAGTTTCCCTTCTTAATCTTCCAAAACTTGAGCAAGAATTGAAGAATAATTATTGAAGAACACCTTCTCACTCTAAGGAACTCTCGCTCACTCTAAAATATCAGATTATAGCTCAAAAATAGCCCAAAGAGTGTATTTAACGAAATAGGGTCGGATTTTAAAAACCCAAAAATGGAGCTTCGGAACAAGGTCTGCGATCGCATAACCAATATGCGGACCACATATCGGTCGCATAATTGGTTACAAAACAGCCAAAAGAACTATTTGTGTATGCGGTCGCATAGTCGACCGTATAATTGCTTCCAAATTAACCCTCTCCTTCTCACTTTTGCGGCCATTATGCGGCCCACAGAGTGATTATGCGGTCGCATAATGGACCGCATATATGCGCTTTTCCACCAAAAATTTTCCTTTACTTTCCAGTGCATTGTTCAACCCAAAAGGTCCGAGTCGCGGCTTGCAAGCTCGCCGCAAAGAATTTCTATAATACACAACATGTAAAACCAATTCGGCACCACGAAACATTATTTTCTTCTTGCAAAATTTTACGGGGCCTTACACAGCCCAATTCAACCTTCGTCGCATGTGCAGCAATACTTCTGCATCTGCGAGCATCGCACCTGTGCAAAACAAGCCGCAGGTGCGATCATACCAGATCCTACCACTAGCAGACTTATCCAAAATTGATCCAAACGATCTGAACCTTGTCTGAAACTCTTCCGAGCCACTCGGGACCCCATCTTAATATGCCCACAAGTCCCCTATCATAATACGGACCTACTCGAGGCCTCAAGTCATACATAGCAACATCGAAACAATGAATTGCACCTCAATTTAGACTTAACTGAACTTTGAACTTTCAACTGACAAAACTCACGCTGAAACATACCAAATCAACACCGAATGAACTCAAAGTTTGCACATAAGTCCCAAATGACACAACGAAGCTATTCCAATTCCCAAAATCATAATCTAAATCTGATATCATCAAAGTCAACTCTCGGTCAAACTTATGAACTTTCCAAACCTTTAAGTTTCCAACTTTCGCCAATTCGCGCCGAAACCTTCTAGAAATATCCAAATGCAAATTCGGGCATATGCTCGAGTCCAAAATCACAATCTGGACTTAACGGAACCATCAAAACTCCGTTCCGGGGTCAAATACACAAAAGTGAAACTTGATCAACTCTTCCAACTTAAAGCTTCAAACATGACATTCATTCTTCCAAATCACTTCCGAATAACCTGAAAATCAAAACCAACGATTCATACAAGTCATAACATATCATACAAAGCTACTCATGCCCTCAAACTACCAAGTGAGGTACAAATGCTCAAAACGACTGGTCGGGTCATTACATCAAAGCTTTATGGATTAGGCTCACTTCCTACAACATTGTTTGACATCCTTAGTTGATGATTGGCTTGGATTTGCATGATTGGAGGGCTAGAGCAGGGTTTTTATGCAATTTGAGGTTAAAGTCTAGCCCGGATGAGATAAGTATATTTCCTAATCTTGTTGAGGGAATAATCATCAGAATATGATCCTATTTGTCTTCTTGGAATGTGTGAGAAACGACGTATATGCTTCCTGCTATCGTGCTTATTATGTTTGTATGATTATGTGAACCTCTTGAAACATGCTACAGATTGTGTTAATTCCTGTTTTGAACATAATATTTGCTATTGTATGACGTATTCGCCTGATCTGAGATGTAGTTGAATTTGCTTGTCAGTCCATGTGTACGGCCCCATAAATGTTTGCCACGGATGTAAGGTTTATAATGCCAAAGGTCCAACTATAGTGCAATGCATCGCGGAGTGGTTTGAAGTATTGGCAAGAGAGAGCGATTCAACGATCATCTATGCGGATCACGAATCAGTACCACCGAACCGTTATGCGGACCATAGATCTACCAGACACCTGTCCAGTTCCTATTCAAAACTCTTAGGACCATTTCGCGGACCGCGGATGCATTTCGCGGTCCTATTCGCATTTGAAGACGGAACTCAGAGGGGTATTTTTGGGAAACTTTTATCTGACTCTATTTTTAATAGAAGGCATAAGGGGTCATTTTAGAATGGAAAATCTGATATTTTGAGATAGGGGATCAATCTAAAGAGAGAGGGGGAGAGACTCCAAGATTTGCTACTCTTCAATTTCTTTCTCAAATATTGGGATTTAAGGAAGGAACCACACAAGGTCTTCTACAAACATGGTAAGACTTCATACCTAGCTCACCTGCAATGTTTAATAATGAATTCCTATGTAAGAGTTTAGTGTTGAGGCTTATGGGGTGGTGATTTGAAGCCATAAACCCTCAATCTTGAAATTGGACGGTTGTGAAGAATAATAAATGTGATTCTTGGGTTGGGAATGACTGGTTGGGCATGCATGTGCCAATGGAGGTTGTTGATTATTTAAGGAGGGTGGTGGATGAATTGTTGATAGGGAAGTTGGTGATGGGATGAAGAAATCCCATTATAGGAAGTTGTAGACGAGTATGAATGCCAAGTGTTTGATAAAATGCCTAAAAGACCTCAAAGTATGAGAATCCTTTCTAATAATGGTTTAATTGAATTATGTTGATATAGATTAAAGTGTTTCGAGTAGTGGAAAATCGTAGGGATTCTAAGGAAAGCTCGAATAAGGTATGTTGGCTAAACTCTTTCCATAGTATCGTATTCCATGAACTCCTTATGAACTCCAAGTATGGTTGTCCAAGTTCCTATTCCTATTGTGTTAAATTGCCACAAATGAATGATTTATCAAATGCCTATGTACTCAAATCTTGTTTCAGTTACAATCCTTATACTCTTTTTTTAAGAATATTTCAAATGTCTTTGACTTATCGAATGTTTATAAATTCAATTGATGTTTCGATTGAAATTGCTTTGCTCTCCTTTTGAGAAGCATCTCAAGTATGTTATGCTCTTATGTAGTCATGTATTCATACCTATGATTCTTCCATCTTCTAAATACCTTTGATGTCTTATGATAAGCCATGGTAAGTGAAGATATGGAAAGATGAAATGTGGCCATTTTGCCAAAATGAGAATGATAATATATTGTATGTCCTAAGGGAGCATGAAAAGAAAAAGTTTTTATGAGATGTTTTAAATAAAATGCTTTGGGGAGTATTTTTACGTGACTAAGAAAGTGTAGGTTAAAAGGCCTATACATGTGCTAGTGTAGGAGTCGATTGGAACAAGTCCCTTTCGCACAATGATGAGATCATGCCCTAATATCGGGATGATGTATTGTATTACTAGCACAGACACGTCGATCCACACGGCATTATGGTGAGACGACTTAGCCGATCGAGCCGAGATCTGATGCCATGTTGCGCACACAGTGGTTAAATGATTTTAGGTCAGTAAGTAATGATCTCCCAACCAAAAATGTTAATGTTTATTTGACGAATTACTTTTGTTTTTACCTTGACATTTCAAATACTGTTGATTTTCTTACTACTTCCATGTTTCCCTCTCCTTATGTTGGCATTCCATTCCATGTAATGGTATGAGCTTTATATACTAGTACTATTCCATATGTACTAATGTCCCTTTTATCGGGGACGCTGCATCTTTAGTGGATTCAGGTGGTACCTCAGCAGGCGGCACACATGCCTGATTGGAGCGTACCATATCTCTCGCGACTTTTGGTAAGCCTTACTCTATACCGGGGCCTTATGTTGTTTTGATCCTTGTTCATTAAGTTTGAGGTATATTCGGGGCCTTGTCACCAACACTTCCATATTTCTCTCATGTCATTCTAGAGGCTCCATAGACACATTGTGGGTCACGTATGAGTGGGGATAAGCTATATATGTTGTTTCGTCATTTCATTCCACTTATAAATCATGGACTTGTATTATTTTGTTATCTATTAACGAAACTCCTTGATGAATGAAAAATCAAGCATTGGACTTTCTTATCTTCTCAGTGGATCGTTACATGTATTTTTCTTCTTAAATAAATCAATGGTAAGGGTAGAGAATAGGCACCAAGTAGGCTTTCTTGACTGGGTTACCTCGGTTGAGCGTCGATTTGGCTCCCCTGATTCGGGGCATGACAAGCTTGGTATCAGAGCCTAAGGTTTTATAGTGTCATGGGATGTCTTGGAGCCATGTCTAGTGGAGTATTTCTATCGGTGTGAAGTCGACCGTATATATAATTAGGAGGCTACTTGGGCATCTGGAATGTCACTCTTCTTTGACACTACAGATCGTGCGATAGAGCTTGATTATAAGACTGTCCTTTTGACTCGTGTGTTGTGCTAATTTTCCGTACGTGGCACCTAGGAAGAAGGCGAAGAATAGCCACAAGGAAAATGCCACCCCAAGACTGGAAGTAAATGCAGTGCCTGATGCTACGGGTATGCACACGAGGAGTGGAGGCACTCCCCCTACAAATGCACCTCCTACTTCTATTAACCCTGCTGAGATTCCGACTGAGAATTTACAAATGCCTCCCCCAAGTGATACTCCATTTCTACCTCCAGATGCAACCTCTGTTCCTAGTTCTTCTAATGGAGACCTTAGGGAAGCCGTCCAATTGCTTACTCAGATAGTGGCTTCCCAAGCCCAGAGATTGAATGTTGCATCTACTCCCAGGTCACCAAGGGAATTTCGATTGTTCTAGGGTGAACAGATTCCTCCAGTTAGATCCTCCGGTATTCAAGGGCACTAAGCCCTAGGAGGACCCACAAGAGTTTATTGATGAAATACACAAGACCCTTCATGTTATACATGCCACTAAGACATAAGTAGTGGAATTGGCCTCTTAGTTCCTGAAGGAAGTAGCATATTCTTGGTATGAGTTGTGGGATGAGTACTGCAAAGAAGGTGACCTCCGGCAAAGTGGGTCATCTAGACTGTCACATTCAGTTGCTCAGTCTTCATCTAGTGGAGCACAATCAGAGCTGAGTCAGTAGTAGTGGGGTCATTTCATACCTAGCCAGGGCAAAAAGGGATCTTATCAGCAGGTTCAGTCAAGTAGGAACTTCTAGTCGCAATAGAGGCCCCCATGTTCTAAGTGTAGGAGGAAGCATCTAGGAATATGTCACATAGGCTTAGGTGTATATTGTGGATGCGGTCTTAGGGGATACATTCAGAGAGACTGCCCTTCATCCTAGCAGAATTCTAGAAGTCATACGGTACAACCAGCCAGTTCAGTGGCTACTACTTCCACAGCACCTCCTCCGACTCGGGGAGATATAGCACTCGCATGACGTGCTATAGCTAAGGGTAGTGCACAGGGTTCAGGAGGACCTGGTAGATTCTATGTTATTATGGGCTGCCAGAGTTAGAGCCTTCTCTAAATGTTATCACAGGTATATTGACTGTTCAATCTCATGATGTGCATGCTCTTATAGATCCGGGTTCTACCTTATCATATGTCACTCCTTATGTTGCCATGAAATTAGAGATAGAACCGGAATAGCTTCGTGAGCCCTTCTTTGTATCTACTCCAGTTGGTGAATCTATTATGTCCACTCAGGTTTATAGAGATTGTATTGTCGCAATGCATGGTTGAGACACCATACCTGACCTCATCGAATTGGTGATGGTAGATTTTGATGTGATAATAGGGATGGACTAGCTTTACTCAATTTTTCGCCAAGCTCGATTGCCAAACCATAACTGTTAGGTTCGAGTTTCCTGATGAGCCAGTTATTGAGTGGAAGGGGATGATGTTGCGCCAAAGGGTAGGTTTATTTCTTGCCTTAAGGTAGCGAAGATGATCAACAAGGGATATATCTACCACTTGGTCTGAGTCACGGATGCAGATGCTGAGACACCGACACTTCAGTCTGTGCCAGTTATGAAAAGTATTTGGAGGTATTTACTAATGAGCTTCCTAGAATTCCATGGGGAGATTGAATTCTGGATCGATGTTGTGTCGGGTACACAGCCTATATCAATTCTACCCTATATTGACTTCTGGATCGATGTTGTGTCGGGTACACAGCCTATATCAATTCTACCCTATATTGACTTCTGGATCGATGTTATGTTAGGTACACAACTTATATCAATTCCACCCTATAGAATGGCTCCGGCAAAATTGAAGGAACTAAAAGAGCAATTGAAGGATCTTCTAGAGAACGGTTGCATCCGACCAAGTGTGTCTCATTGTGGCACACCGGTTCTCTTTGTAAGGAAGAAAGAAGGGTCATTGAGGATGTTCATCGACTATCGGCAGCTCAATAAGGTCACAATCAAGAATAACTATATTTTGCCAATGATAGATGACTTGTTTGATCAGTTACATTGTGCTAAGTACTTCTCCAAGACCGACTTAAGGTCGGGGTATCACCAATTGAAGATAAGGGATAAGTATATTCCAAGAATAGCTTTTAGGACCCGGCATGGGCACTTTGAATTTCTCGTGATGTCGTTTGGGCTAATGAATGCAACAACATCTTTCATGGATCTTATGAATCGACTCTTCAAGCCCTTCCCTGACTCGTTTGAGATAGTATTCATTAACGATATCCTTTTGTATTCACGAAGTATAGAGGGACCATGTCGATTATCTCACGGCAGTTTTACAAACTTTGTATCACCATAAGACGTATGCGACGTTTTGGAAATTTGAGTTTTGGCTCGAGTCTCTCACTTTCTTGGGTCATGTGGTAGTGAGGGAATCAAGGTTGATCCTTGGAAGATTGGAACTGCAAAGAATTGGCCTAAACCCACAACTCTGGCAAAGATTTGTAGTTTCTTGGGCTTGGCTGGGTATTATAGGAGGTTAGTAGAGGGGTTCTCATCTATTGCCTCGCCATTGACTAAATTAACACAGAAGGCAGATAATTCCAATGGCCAAATGCTTGTGAAAGGAGGTTCCATGAATTGAAGTCAAGGTTGACCACCACACCAGTGTTGACCTTACTGGAAGGTACAGATGGGTTCTTCGTATACTGTGATGCTTCGGGATTTGTCTTGGGTATGTATTAATGCAACATGGAAAGGTGGTTACATATGATTCAAGGAAACTCAAGAACCAGGAGAGGAATTATCTAACACATGACTTAGAGCTTGCAGCAGTGGTGGACATATTCATGCATAAGAGTTTTCAATACATCTTCAAGTAGAAGGAGTTGAATTTGAGGCAAAGGAGATGGCTTGAGTTACTTAGGGACTATGACATCAACATTCTCTATCATCCGGGGAAGGATAATATTGTGGTGGATGCCCTTAGCCTGAAATCCATGAGTAGTTTAATATTGTGGTGGATTCCCTTTTGAAATCTATGAGTAGTTTGGCTAAATTGGAGGCACACCAAAGGCCGATGGCGAAGAAAGTTCCCCGGTTGGCTAATTTGGGAGTCCGACTCGTGGACTCTAGCGAAGGTAGAGCGATTTTGCAAAATAGAGCCGATTCATCACTAGTAGTGGAAATTAAGCCGAAATAGTATGATGGCCCATTCTTGATGCAATTGAAGGATGGGATTCATAAACACAAGACCATGGTTGTTTCTCTTGGAATGAATGATGGTACTCTAAGGTACCAAGGGAGTTTGTGTGTTCGAAATGTAGATGGTCTCCGAGAGTGAATCATGACATAAACTCACAGTTCCAAATAATCTGTGCACCCAGGCTCTACAAAAATATACCATGATCTCAAGGAAGTGGGGGCCGAGCACCAAAGACCTGGTTGCTCTGCATAGAATATATAAATTCCAATGTGGAAATGGGAGATGATCAACATGGACTTTGTGGTAGGTCTACCTCGTACACCTCATAAATTTGACTCAATTTGGGTAATTATGGATCGACTCATGAAGCTAGCCGCCTATTAAGGCCACTGACATAGTAGAACACTATATTCAGTTGTATATCAAGGAGATAGTGACATTACATGGCACTCCTATTTCCATCATCTCAGATCGAGGGGCACAATTCACCGCTAACATTTGCTGGACATTTCAGCAAGGTTGGGTTACCCATGTGAATCTTAGTACAGCTTTCTATCCACAAACCGATGGGCAAGCTGAGCGAAATATACAGACAATTGAGGATATGTTGCTTGCTTTGTTCTTGACTTCAAGGGTAGCTGGGATGATCATAGAATTTTCCTATAACAACAGCTATAATGCTAGCATTCAAATGGCACCGTTCGAAGCTCTATATGGTAGGAGATGTATATCTCCCATTGGTTGGTTTGAAGTCAGAGAAGCAGAGCTGATAGGGACAGACCTCATGTATCAAGTTATGGAGAAGGTCAAGATCATTAAGAAGCGGCTGAAAACCTCTCAAAGTTATTAGAAGTCCTATTTGGATGTGCGACACAAGGATCTAGACTTCAAAGAGATTGATTGGGTGTTCTTGAAATTTCCCTCCATGAAAGGCATAATGTGGTTTGGGGAAGAAAGGAAAATTGAGTCCACGGTATATCGAACCTAATAGAATCTTATGGAAGGTTGGCCAAGTGACTTATAGGCTCGAGTTACCTCCAGAGTTATCCTTAGTGCACCTGGTGTTTCACTTGTCTATGTTGAAGAAGGTGATTGGAGATCCATCGCTCATTTTCCCTGTGGAGACTATTGAAGTTAATGAAGAGTTGACCTACGAGGGGTTCTTGTCACCATCCTTGACAAACAAGTTCGTAAGTTGAGGAATAGAGATTGCCTCTGTCAAAGTGCTATGGTGAAACCAATAAGTCGAAGAGGCCACCTGGGAGGTAGAGGAAGATATGAAAAGGAAATATACCCAGTTGTTTGTAGAACCAAATGGTTGTGTTTAAATGAATGTTGGACATTTACTTTTTAAGATCTATGTTTCTAAACCTATACAGTTTAAGTTAAGATGCCCCTTTCAGCAATGTAATGCACATAATGTTATGATTGGTGTTGTTTCCGTGTTAGGGATGCTTTTTGCGTTGTGGATGTGTTATTAGGATTGGTTTATATGGCTCTCTGACCGGTGGATAGCCCCAAATGCAGGGGAAATTCGGTCAAAATTTATCTAAATTTGGGGAGTTAGCCAACTTCTAAGGTCTTGGTATGTGAATGAGGAGAAGTCGTGTTGGGTGTCTAGGGCAGACTCTAACCCTCATTTGAGGATGCATGATCCTAAGCGGGGGAAACTGTAAGGCCTCGTAAAAGTTCGCCAAGGATTTAAGATTGTATAGTGCCAAAGGTCCAGCTACTATGTTCGGAATGTGGTAGAAGCTCGCCACGGTGCGAATTTGTGGACTGTGCAATGCATCGCGGAGTGGGTAGAAGTATTGACAAGAGAGGACAATTCTGCGGTCATTTATGCGGACTGCGAATTGGTTCCGCTGATTGTAGAATAATCACGAATTAGGGCAGAGGCAAACTAACTTTTTAGGGTCATTTCGCGATGTGTTATGCGGACCACATAGCTATTTCGCGAACGGTGGATCCACCACGGAATTGGTCAAGCCATCTAGGGAATGTTTGAAGGAGAATTCAAGGTCCAATATGCGGACCACAGAACCGTAATGCGGATCGAAGATCCACTGCACACCATTCCATTCTAATTCAAAATTTGTAGGGCCATTTCGCGGTCCATTTCGTGGACTACATATGCATTTTGTTGTCCATTTCGCGATTGCAAATTGGACTTGAAGAGGTATTTTTAGGAAAATGTTACCCGACTTTATTTTTAATAAAAGGCCTAAGGGGTCGTATTAGAAGGGGAAAATCTAATATTTTGAGAGAGGGGATCAATCTAGAGAGAGGGATAGACTCCAAGTTTTTTCTACTCGTCAATTTCTTGCTCAAATCATGGGATTTCAAGGAAAGAACCACACAAGGTCTTCTATAAACAAGGTAAGATTTCATCCCTAGCTCATATGCAAAATTTAATAATGAATCCCTACATAAGATTTTAGTGTTGGGGCTTATGGGATGGTTATTGGAAGACATAAGCCCTCAATATTGAAATTGGATGGATGTGAAGAATAGGAAATTTTGTTCTTGGATTGGGAATGAATGGTTGTGCATGCATGTGCCAATTGATGTTGTTGGTTGCCTAAGGAGGGTGGTGGATGAATTATTGATAAGGGAGGTTGGTGATGGGATTAAGAAATCCCATTATAGGAAGTTGTAGACGAGTATGCACGCTAAGTGTTTGATAAAATGCCTAAAAGACCTAAAATTATGAGAATCCTTTATAATAATGGTTTAATTGAATTATGTTGATAGAGATTGAAATGTTTCGAGTAGTGGAACTTCGTAGGGATCCTAAGGAAAGATCGAATAAGGTATGTTGGCTAAACTCCTTCTATAGAATCAGATTCCATGAACTGCTTATGAACTCCAAGTTTGGTTGTCCAATTTCCTATTCCAATTGTGTTAAATTGCCACAAATCAAATACCTATGTACTCAAATCTTGTTTCAATTACCATCCTTATGCTATTATTTGAAGAATATTTCAAATGTGATTGACTTATCGAATGTCTATGAATTTAATTCATGTTTCAATTGAACGTGACATGCTCTTCTTTTGGAAACATTTCAAGTATTTTAAGCTCTTATGTACTCATGTATTTGTGTCTATGATTCTTCATTCTTTTAAATACCTTTGGTGTCTTATGATAAGCCATGGTAAGTAAAAATATGAAAAGATGAAATGGAGCCATTTTGCCAAAATGAGAATGATGATATGTTGTATGTCCCAAGGAACCATGAAATGAAAAGATTTTATTGAGGTGTTTTAAATGAAAGGCCTATACCCGAAACTACATGTGCCGGTGTAGGAGTCGATTGGGACAAGTCCCTTTCGCACCATGATGAGATTATGCCCCAATATTGGGATGATGTATTACATTGCTAGTACAGACATGTTGATTGACACGACATTGTGGTGAGATATCTTAGTTGATCGGGCCAAGATTGGAAGCTATGCCATGCATAGGGGGGTTATATTATTTCATGTCGGTAACTAATGATCTCCCAATCAAAAATGTTAATGTTTATTTGACGATTTGTTTATGTTTTTAAATTTGGCATTTCAAATACTATTGATTTTCTTACTCTTCCATGTTTCTCTCTCCTTATGTTGGCATTCCATTCCATGTGATGGTACTTAGCTTTACATACTAGTACTATTCTAAATGTACTAACGTCCGTTTTGTCGGGGATGCTGCATCTTTAATGGATGCAGGTGGTAACTCAGTAGGCGACCCAGATACTTGATAGGAGTGTACCCTCTCTCCAGTGGATTTTAGTGAGCCCTGCTCTACATTGGGGCCTTGTGTTGTTTTGATCCTTGTACATTACTTTGGAGTTATAGCCGGGGCGTTGCCATCGGCACTTCCATATTTCTCTCATGTCATATTAAAGGCTCCATAGATACACTGTGGGTCATGTATATATGGGGATAATCAATAAATGTTGTTTTGTCATTTCATTCAACTTATAAACCATGGACTTGTATTATTTTGTTATCTATTAATAAAACTCCATGATGAATGAAAAATCAGCATTGCACCTTTTCATCTTCTCAGTTAATCGTTGCATGTATTTTTCTTTTTAAATCTATCAAGGATAAGGGTAGAGAATAGGAACTAAGTAGGCTTGCTTTTCTAGGCCACCTCGGTTGAATGTCGGTCTCGCTCCGCTGGTTCGAAGTGTGACACCATGAGTATGTGATTTGATATTCGTTGTTGTATAAATGTATTCTTGTTTAAGCTTTCTCTATGATAGAATGGATTAACAATACGCGAGTTGTCCGTGCGGATATTATTGGCTATGGGACATGAGTTGTCGATTGTTATGATTATGACACATGAGTTTTCTGTGCAGCATAGGGATAAGGATCCATCCCCCTAGGGTCATCCTCTCATGTTTCTCCTTAATGACGTACACGCAGATTATGGAAAAACTGATAAATAGTTGGATTTTGTGTATCTTATCTATATGAAAACCCATTAGATCTATACATAATATTTACAGTGTATCCTCTCTATATATGCTAGCTCTAGAATGTATACATGACTTTTATGCATATTGTCTCCACATGCTGCTTTATTTGATGAAATGATTCACGGTACATGTCTTCTCTATATGTGTGTCTGTATAACTTGCTTCTTTATGCATATCTTCTCTATATGCAATTATTGGCGTCTTATTTGATATGAAATGCGTATCTTCTCTATATGTTGAAATGTTACTGGGTTACAATGCTTGTGCATATTTTCTCTATGTGCACCGAAGGTCTTATCTAGACTTCAGGCTTAGATTCAGATATTGTTCCTGGGCATATATATATGGTATTGAGTTGTAAAGTTTATGTGAAGTGAGTATACTTGGCATGAAACCTCATCACTACTTCACCAAGGTTAGTTAGGATACTTAATGAGTATATGGGGTTGGTTATACTCATACTACACTTTTGTACCTTCCGTGCAAATCTTGGAGTTGGGCTGTTGTGGATGACAATGTCTAGCATTGGAGATGTACTTGTATTCCATATATACGCTACAAGTTGTTCTTGGTAATTTAAGATTTGTACTTATGTTTATGTATATTCAAAGAGATGTTGCATTTATTCTACATAGCAGCTTTGTAAATCTAAATCTTGGTGGCTCATGACTTGTATTACCCATCCTTTGGGTAATTATATGGTTTTTCACCTTCTTATTTATTGATATTGATGATCTTTCATTTGAGATGTATTATTCATTGTTTGTCTTACCTAGCATGTTGGGATTAGGTGCCATTATGACTAGGTGAGATTTTGGGTCGTGACAAGTTGGTATCAGAGCTCTAGGTTCTTAGGTTCTACGAGTCATGAGATAATGTCTAGTAGAGTCTCTCTGATCGGTATGATAACGTCCATACTTTTCTTCGAGAGGCTCCATGGAATCTAGGAAACTTTCCTTCCCTTCTTTCCTTATCATGTGACCTTGATTTAGCTTGAATCTTAAATCTTCGATTTTCTTCCATTCACTTGTATGTGATGTTGAGCACTTAGTCTCAGTTGTGCACCAACGGGTTGTGATGTCATGGATGAGGTGTGATATGTGCTTCTGTTTTGTGAAGGTAGGCCAATCTGGAGGACTTTAGGCAAAGTTTAGACCGTACCTTGGGCTTGGTAGATTCAGTTGTGTGAGTTTCTGTATTTGGACTCTTATGTTCGGTAGCATCCCTAAGAGTGGGATTGATGGCTCAATAAGTTGTAAGATAGGTCTGTGGAGAGTATTATGTGACTGAGGACTATGTTTAAATAGTATGTACGTGACGAGAAGGATTTTCTTAGGATGCAAAGGGATATGGATGTTCAAGATGTGCAATGTAGTCTTGAGTTATGAGTATATTGATAGGTCTTTCAGTTGTTTATTTGTGGAATGAAGTAGACTCTTATATCTTGTTAATGAGTGTAGGCTCAGGAAGATTAATTGATTGCATAGTGGTTATGACCATGGTAGGTTCATAGAGAGGTGTGTGTTTGAGGCTAACACAGGTGGGTTATCTCTTGCGAGAGGATTTGAGGTTGTATGATTCTTATAAGATTTCTATGAAGCGTTTTCCTTCTATCTAGTGGAATGCATATGTTATGATTAGAGTTCATATCACTTGAGAAAGTTGGCATGACCTCCACGAGGATGAGTATGCACTCAACGAATGATTTAGAAGGTGGGATGACTAGTGCTACATGAGCTTATGAGGAGACTCAGTGGAATGACAGTGCAAGATCATGGCAGTTATGAAGGAAGAGTAATGTGGGTTAACAAATGATGTTTCATGTGGCTTCAAGACAAGTGGAGGAGTATAATATTGATGAGCGGATCGCATGGTCATGTGTTATATTAATTTATGGACTAGAGGCATACTTGTGGATTAGTTATGACTTGAAAAGGTTGACTTCGAAGATGACTTGAGCAAGGAATTTATTGGATGCATGATGTACCATACTTTATGGGTATATGGGGACCTTGGAATAATTCAGGTCTGATAGTCATTGTGGAAGTGGTGTACAAGGAGGAAGGCTTCTCTCAGTTGTTTCTTTTTGGAGTATTCATTTGCTAAAAGTTATTTTACCACATGAAACAACTTCAGATTCATAGAAAGCCTTTTTAGAGCAGGAATATTTGTTTGAAGTACTATTGGGTACGTAAGAGGGAATAAAATGGTTTACGAGTCTTCGGATGACGTGGTTTCATGGTGGGATCACTCGGGATGAGTCTTGATTGAGGTCCATAGTGTAATGAAAAGAGAAGTGTTATCTTGAAGGCAAGTTAAAAGGAATCTAAAGAAGTTGGTTCAGCTTAACAGTGGTTTGGATCAGCGAAGTAAGAGAAATGATCGGTTCCTTTGGTATGATAGGCCTTTGTTGGTGTTTTGTGGCAATACTTTTAGGGTTGGAAATATGTGTGATGCAGTTCAGTTAGAGAGAATCAATTATGATGATTGGGTTATGTGCAGATGGGTTCCGAAGAGTTGCTATAGTTTTGGCCATGTCTTGCAGTTGATGTCTTCTACAAGCATGAGAAGTTTATTGCATGTTGCGATATTCTCTTGGATTGAGTTAAGCGAAAGGTTCCTGGTTGATGTAGTGTGTATCCTATTTGTGATTCAAATTCAAAGATGAGACTCTCATATTTTCATATTGTAGTATAATAGATGCCGAGATCCGCATGAGGAACTGGAATTGAATGGACAAGGTCGCGGTTCATGTTTGAAAGAAAAGTCATGAGTTCTAGACATCATGAGGGATTTTAGATGTCTAAGAGTATGCCAACACTATTTTGTATCGCCGGAAGAGGTGTGTGTTGTAGAAAACGCATTGTGTATTGATTTGCGGATGCTTGACTAGTATTACAAAAATTGCATTGTGGGTGGCTATTGTTATTCAGGTTTTGCTACGTGGCATGGAAGATTTTTGGGAGTACTTTTCATGAGGTGATTATGTATGAGTGACGTATCAGTCATTTGAGCGGGAGAGTTGGAGATCAGATATGGTGATTCTTATATTCTTGAGGTTTAGAGATTGGATGTTTTCAAAGGCAGACTATTCCTTGGTCGTGGACTATGAAGGTATGTTAAGGGTTAGACAACTGATTGTATGTGTTATGGATAGGTCAAAGTGGACTTTTGGAAGGTTATTTACCTATTTGGGATGATCTGATTGATTTAGGAGCCCATTGGTAGGCCTAATGAGAATATGTATTCTACATTAGATCGGATTTTCTTACTTTTGCCCAGCATTTACTGTGGGTGTTTCATCGGGTGAAATAGAAGTTATGGCATGATCTATTTCATAAGTTAAACTCTTATGCCACTTGACTATTCACACACGTGATGGGGTTCTATTTAGGTCACGTGGCGAGATTTGAGCTAAAGATCTCTTGGGATGCTAAATTGCTTATTAAACTTTTGTCGTACTTTGCCTATCTGTGGTATATTATTCTATCTAGCTTCCCATGGTTATAGTCATGTACTTCGCGTGTGTTCTGTTGATATACTCATGTTTGTTGAGTATGAGAATTTAGGCTCGATGGGTACCCCATGTGATGCTGGATCGAGTTACACTCTGCATCGGAGTTATGATTGGATATGATTCCTTGTGCTTATATTGTACTAGTTAATTTACTCGCGCTACGCACGATCATAAAAAGCTAAAACATATCTAAATCAGTAGTGGCATATAACAGAAAATCAATCTCTACTAATAAAAAATTTCTTTCACGATTTTACTATAAACTATTAAAATGGATAATGACATATGAGAATTGGTAAAATTACATTAAGAGTGAAAAATCTTTTACACAATTAAAAGTTAAATTTTAATCTTTACTCACTTAAAAACGAAAGATCTAACTTCAGATAAAATACCTCGCCCTTCGTCTAATTGAAGTGAATCCTTCATAGTACTATAATACTCTACTATTTAAGACACGAGAAGAATGCTTTAAATAACAACTTAAAAAATTAAGAATAATGAATCCAATTTTTGTCTTACTAAAATAGTATATAGGATAAGGGAAAAAGAAAAAGGAGATGATTATTTAAAAAGCTTTTACATATATAGAGT
>AWOL01S0000972.1:17976-28339 GCA_000715115.1 Nicotiana otophora
ACAAAGTGTAATACCTGAAACTTGTAGGTAACACCAGCCCTGGCGCGGTAGTCCATGCAGTCTTGAGCTTCTGAAAATTCACCTCACACTTATCGGACCATCCGAAAGGAGAACCCTTCTAGGACAATCTAGTCAAAGGTGAAGCAATGGACGAGAATCCCTATACAAAACGATGATAATATCCGGCCAAACCAATAGAATAGTACTACCCTCTGATGAACTACCTGCATCCATTGAAGATGCAGCGCCCCTAGCAAAAGGGACGTTAGTACATATAGAATAGTACTAGTATGTAAAGCTAAATGTCCTCTTATGAAATAGAACGCCAATGAAGGAAGGTGAACCATCATGGAAGCAACAAGTAATAATCAATGATATCCAAATGCCTAGTTTAAACATAACAATTGTAAAAATACAAAAATAATATATAATCTTGGTTGGGAGATCAGTAGGACCCATATAGCACCGTCTTTTTATCACACAGTCTAATGATGCCCGATCGACTAGTCCATCTCCCCACGACAATGTGGTTTGACATGTGATGGGAAAAAGGTGTTACCAAGAGTAGTACCACCATGTGCGCAGCTTGGTGTCCGATCTCCACCCGATCGTCTAGGCCGACTTGCCACATATGCTGTGTGGGTTGACTTTCCAATTCACAACTAATATCAATCTCATCCAAAATAAGGGGAATAATCACAATCCACCCCTACACTGGCACGTGTAGTTTCGGGTGTGGGCCATATGAACCACCCTCCTCAGATTGCTAATTATACTCTCAAAAATATTTGTTTATGTTTTTGCACACAAGATAACATAAATACAAATGTATTCATCTCATCATCTTTCACATTGTATAAATCCTAATTAATATTTTCAACCACTCATAACAACAGTATTTTCTTGGCTCTTTTATCCATTCACATGTTTATTTACTCATGGCACGGTTGTCGTATTACCTTTTCCATACTTATATTTCTTTCCTCTCGTGTATCACCATCAATAATATCAACATATATAATATTTTTGAAATCACAACTTTAAGTTCATTAGAAATGAATAATTTAAACACAATAGATTTCTTTTCAAGAAATAGAGTAAAATGATTGGCAAACGAAGTGCAAGTTCAAATCATAAAGGAGTAAAACACCATTTTTTCTTGAAATACTTTTCCCAAAAAGGGCAATACACAATTAAAACTCACTTCTATCACTTTCAAGCANTGTAAGAATTGGACAATAATTGATTGAGGAACCCTCTCCATCTTTAAAGCCTTTTCTCTCTCTCCAAATATCAAGTTCTCCCTTCAGAAATGGTCCATAGGGTCTAAATAACGAAATGGGGTCGGGTTGTAAAAACCCAAAAATGAAGCTCCAAAATGGGATCTACGGTCGCATATGCGACCTTATAATGCTTCTGCAGTCTGCGAAATAGCCCTTCGAAACTGGGCTGGTCTACCCCACTCTGCGGCCATTATGCGCCGCAGACCTGTTCGGTGATCGCATAATGCGTCGCAGAACCTCCCTCAACAAAATTTCCAAGCTGGCTCTGCGATCAGTTTATGGCCCGTGAAATCATTTCGCGGTCGCATAATGGGCCACAGAATGACATCCAAAATGGCACAAATGACTGCCTCACTCTACGGCCATTCTGTGGCCTGCAGAGAGATTCTGCGGCCGCAAAATAGACTCTAGAAATGCCCAATTCTGCCAAATGAATTCCTCCAACTAATCATTGACACATACGCGTACCTCGGCGACACGAAAACTCGGGTGTTTTTTAGGAAAATATTAATGGGGCCTTACAACAAGAACCGTACTAGGCTCCAAAATATCAAGTCTCACAAACTGATTACCAAAGCCTGAACATACATGGCTAGTGGTCTCTCTGGTGCCTCAAAATATGCCAAATTGCCCATACACGGAGCCTTTGTACTCAAGGAATGGACCACCGCATTGGCCTTCTTGGGATGATACAAAATGGTGATCTCATTGTCATTCAGCAACATTAACCATCTTCGCTGCTCCAAATTAAGGTTTTTCTGCTTGAACATATACTGGAGACTCTGATGGTCGGTATAGACCTCACATGGAACACCGTATANATTTATGTTTTTGCACACAAGATAACATAAATACAAATGTATTCATCTCATCATCTTTCACATTGTATAAATCCTAATTAATATTTTCAACCACTCATAACAACAGTATTTTCTTGGCTCTTTTATCCATTCACATGTTTATTTACTCATGGCACGGTTGTCGTATTACCTTTTCCATACTTATATTTCTTTCCTCTCGTGTATCACCATCAATAATATCAACATATATAATATTTTTGAAATCACAACTTTAAGTTCATTAGAAATGAATAATTTAAACACAATAGATTTCTTTTCAAGAAATAGAGTAAAATGATTGGCAAACGAAGTGCAAGTTCAAATCATAAAGGAGTAAAACACCATTTTTTCTTGAAATACTTTTCCCAAAAAGGGCAATACACAATTAAAACTCACTTCTATCACTTTCAAGCATCTTTATAGATTATCAACTATATGAGTCTTCGAAATCAAGGTTTTAAGTATATATATGAGTTTTGGACGCATGGAGTATTCTTTCCATGTTAAGCATGATCGACCTTCATTTGAAACACGACTAAGAGTCATAACATTTTATTACACATATCATACTTTTAACATGTTCTAGAAGGAAAACATAATATGATAAGAGCATCCGAAACACATTTTGAACACATATATTTATATATATAAATATCTTTCGACACAAGGTTCATTCGGAATAGTCGGATTTATTAGGAAGTTGAGCCAAGCATACTTGAAACTTGCGGAAACATCATGTAATTCAATTCTAATAGAGTAGTTTAGCCAACATACTTGAAATTCACCCCTTAATAGTAATACGATGGTCCACCACACAAAACAACTTTAATCTACAACAATGCAACACATTTGTACCAATATTATTTTGATTTCTATAATTTAAGTCATTTAGACTTTCGATCAAACATCTAACGTGAATATCTTTCAACAACCTCCTTCAATGGAATTTCTTCACCTAACAACCACCTTCCATACTAATGATTCACCTTACCATCATCTCTAGGCCATTCACAACTTTCATTTGCACATGCATGCCCAACAATTCACACCCAAACCATCAATCTCATTAATTAAACCATTTTACAATCTGTACAACACTAACACAACCCAGGTTAGGCACTTATTGCTTCAAATCAGCATCTCATTAGTCCGAACATATATTTCAAACATAAATAATCACCATAGAGTAGTTAGAGATGGTAGACATACCTCTTGTTGTGAGACTCTTGAAAATTTCAACTTGTAGTGTTCTTGACCAATTTGGGGATTTGAATGGAAATCTATGGATCTTCAAGATTAATCCTAGTTAATATAAGTGTTTAGGAGTAGCAATCAACTCAAAATTATTCAAAAAACATTACCTTGGTTCACAGGAGGGAAGTATAGGATGGGTTCCCCTTGATATGCAACCCCTAGCTCAAAGAAATGACTTAGCCCCTCTCTCTACTCAATCTTGGGGTTTTTTATAGGGCTCCTACGTGCGCGTCCGTGCACCTGATCAAGTGACCGCACATCTGGCTGGGCACATAAGACAGAAACCTCCTTATATGCGCTGTCGCGTATCTCGGAGCGCACATGGCATAGGTCTGGTAAAATGGCCATAACATTCTGTAGAAATATCCAAATCACAAATGGTTTGATGCGTCGGAAAGTAAACTCAAAGGGTTTTAATTTGGTAGGTATAGCACCACCTAAGTTATTATATTTTCGGAGTGGCATTCATTTGAAGTCGGGTGTTCTGCTAATTGAGACATCCTTTCCACTTAATGTATCCAACTTGTTCCACACAAATTCTTGCAATTCATAGAACTCCTTAGTATGATCTAGCACACCTTAAACATATACTATCATTTCAAAATGATGTGGTTCTATCCCATAGGTCTCCTTTAATACTCAAATACGCTATCCTCAAATACCACTGGCGCACATTAAAATCTTAAAAAATTAGGAAATTATAATGGGGCCTTACAATCACCCCGTAATTACAATTACATTAAGAGAAAATCTAAGTAACATTAGACCTAAATTTTAAGTAAAATAATGAATGTAACTTGCGACAACTTTTATCCATTTTTGTTTCCTAACTCGTTTGACTTCGAAATTAACATACGACTATAATATGACTAAAATACCGCATAATACCACCTCCTTATCTTATCATTCTAAGCCACACTTTGTAAACATATCATAACTATGACAAACTATCCTTCTAGGTATTGTATAGGTGTACTGAAGTTCTTTGCTTGGCACTTTGTCAAACTTATGGTTATTGCTTGATGTTGGTCATATTTCGATATGTGTTGATGTTACTTTACCCATGTTTTAACCGCTTTTTGATGAAATGTGATCTTTAAAATGCCCAACATGGTTTAATTATTAGTTTTATGGCTAATTGAGTTGTGTATGATGATTTAGGGTGTCTGGAGTGCAAAAATATGAAGAAAAGGTACTCTAGCTAGAGGAAGAGGGGTTGGATGCGTCGCATCCAATCTAGAGAAAAAATCAGATTTCGTGCACCCATAGCAGTGAAGTCGGCCCATAGCATCCGACTTAGCATCCGCACATGGGCAAAGCTGAGATGGAGTAACAAAGGGCATCCACCCTATCGCATCCACCCTAGCATCAATACCTGAAGCTGATTTGGATTAGAAATAGGAGAACTTTCGCCCACGACTTTTGTAAGCAATATATAAACCAAAAATGCCTCTTTTAGGTCATCTAACATATTGGGAAGGGGGAAAAAGCCACGACAAAGCTGGGGAACCACGGAATTCATCTTGCGTTCTTATGTTTCCTTCTTTATTGATTATTATGCACTTTTTTGAATTATTTGATGATTGCATGAACATGAGTGGCTAAGAACCCTATTATTCTAGGGTCATGGGTGATACATGAATGTTGATGTTTGAAGTTTAATTTGACAAAGTTTATTTTATCATATTGGGTTGTTTATTTCATTCTGTTTTTAATTAATTTCCTGAGTAGCTAACAGTGAATTACTATCTACGAATCTAGAGTTGAACTCGAAAGTGGAAATTCTAGATTTCATATAGAATTTAATAGAGCAAGTTCTTGAACCGGGACATCGGGGAACAGATTCGCAGTTAGGATAGAAATATACCTAATTGCCTTACTCGATTGAAATACAGGAAGTGTAAATGCATTCTTGTTAATCTTAATTCCATAGACATATAGGCATTAAGTTAGCTTGAATAGGCGAGTTAGAAGTCGACAGATTCTTATGAGTAATATCAACCCTGTCAATCAACAATCCAGATAAATCAATTAGTTATTTTAAGCTAAGAATGCAACATGATTGTTAGATAACCCGTGACCATGGACTATTATCTCCTATTGATTGTTATTTGAAATCATTTAAGTGTTGTGGTTGATCTTTAGTATTTCATTACTTGATAGTTTTTAGGTAGTAAATTAGAAAATTATCTATTTTGTGAGAAATCGCTTGAATCGATAAGTTATTTGAGTTTGAGTTAGTCAAAAGTTAATTATAAGTCTTCGTGGGAACGATACTCTACTCATTACTATATTACTTGACGACCACGTATACTTGCATGAGTGTGTTTAGTCGCAACAAGTTTTTCGCGCCGTTGCCGGGGACCTAGAAATTAGCTACTTGACTGAGTTATGCTTTTATTACTTATTTGTTCAAGTTTTAATTTTTAGTTTGCCTTGTTTGTGTTAACGCATGATCTTCTCTTGAATGCGGAGGAGTAGAAGTGCAAACAACCTCCTTCCTTTTGATTCACAAATTGAACGAACACTTCATAGAGTGAGGATGGAAGTCGAAGCTAGAACGAGAATAGAAAGAGAGTTGGACATCGTAGTTCAACCACAGCCAATAGAAATGGCAAGTAATGAGGAGCGTCTGGTGATAGAAGCTGCAAGGCCCAATATTGCTAATATGACTCAGGCTATCGTGAAGCCTAATATCATGAGGCATTTTGAACTCCAACAGTACATGGTACAGCTGATTCAGTCCCCAGGGCAATATGTGGGTCTATCTCATGAAGACCCGCAGAGGCACATTCAGAACTTCTTGGAAATTACAGACACTTACAATTATCCGAACGTTTCCAAGGACTATGTCAAGCTGACACTATTTCCCTTTTCATTGTTGGGGGAAGCTAAGGAATGGTTGCAAAAGGAGCCCGCGAACTCAATCCACACTTGGGATGATTTAGCAAGGAAATTCCTAATCATGTTTTTCCCTAATAAGAAGACAAAATTACTGAGGAGCCAAATTCTTAGGTTCCAACAACGGGATGGAGAGACACTTCGTCAAGCTTGGGAAAGATATAAGAAGCTACTCAGAGACAGCCCGCATCATTGTCAGACTAATGAGGTATTGGGTCACACTTTTGTTGATGGGCTAGACGAGGCATCAAAGATGAATCTTGATTCAGCTTGTGCGGGTAGTTGCATGGCGAGGCCGTATAGTGAAATACAACTCTTGCTAAATAACTTCACTGCTAATGACCATAGTTGGCAAGGAGATGGGGACACAAGAAGAGCAATTAAACAGAAGGCAGCCAAGGTAATTGAGCTTGATGACTTCTCAACCATGAGAGCAGATATTGCAAAGTTGGTACATCAGATGAACAGAATGACAATGCGACAAACACAACAGATGCATCATGTACAGCAAATATCTATTTGTTGCGAACTATGTGGTGACAGTCATATGAGTGACATGTGCCCCACGAATCCTGAATCTATATACTATGTGGGGCAACAAAACAGAGGTCCGATGAATCAGCATGCACAATATGGAAACACTTACAATCCAAATTGGAGGAATCATCTTAACTTCTCGTGGGGCAGAAATAAACAAAATCAGAATCAGTATAGGCCTCAAGGATATTTCAATCAGCCTCAGAAGCCAACCCAACAAATAGAAGAGAGTACGAATGACTTTTTAAAAAGGTTGTTACTTGACAATCAACAGCTCAGGACCGATTTCAGAAATCTTGAGAGGCAAATGGGGCAGTTAGCAGCAAATCAAAATACTAGATGCACAGGCTCTCTTCCCAGTGATACAGAGAAGAACCCTCAAGTTAATGTTGTTACACTCAGAAACAGGAGGGAACTAGAGGAAGTGACAAAGAAGAGAAAGGACAAACCTATACCTGAGGGGAGCTGACCCCTAAGGAAATACACGAGTCAAAGAAACTTGATGCAAGTTCAGAGCCAGTGGAGGCTGCAAGGACACCACCACCTTTCCCCCAGAAATTACAGAAAAAGAATGACGATCGCATGTTCAACAAATTTCTCTATATGTTGAGTCAGGTTCAATTAAATATTCCATTGGTGGATGTACTTCGTGAAATTCCAAAGTATGCTAAGTACATAAAAGATATAGTGGCTCATAAGAGGAAAATGACTGAGTTCGAGACAGTTTCACTTACTGAGAAGTGCACTTCAAAGGTCCAAAACAAGCTTCCTCAAAAGCTTAAGGATCCTGGCAGTTTCACCATCCCGGTGCGAATCGGTAATATTATGTGGGTCGCGCTCTTTGTGATTTGGGGGCGAGCATAAATCTGATGCCATTGTCCTTGTTTAAGCAATTGGGTCTGGGAGCTCCAAGACCAACCACTATGATGTTGCAATTAGCTGATAGGTCCATAGCTTACCCTGAAGGAGTGATTGAATATGTGCTACTGCAAATTAGGAAATTTATCTTCCCAGCTGACTTCATTATTCTAGATTTTGAGGCTGATGAACAAGTTCCAATCATATTGGGATGACCACTCTTGGATACTTGTGATGCAATAATTAAAGTGAGAGAAGGTAAAATGATTATGAGGGTGGACAATGAGGAAGCAGTCTTTAATGTCTACAAAGCAATCCAACTTCCCCGCCACTATGAGGAGCTCTCTATGATATCTATTGTGGAGATGGATGAGCAACTTCTTGACACGAGTGTATATCTTCACGACTCTCTAGAAAAAGCACTCATGTTGTTTGATAACTTTATGATTGATGATGAGGTTGAGGAGATGATGCATATCCCAGATGCATCATGTGCTTACATGCAAGGAATACACCTGTTTGAGCCTCTGAATAGGCCAAATGGTCCCCCTCCAAAGCCGTCAATTGAAGAAGCTCCAAAATTGGAGCTTAAACCCCTACCCCCTTACCTTCAATATGCTTATTTGGGCAGTTCTGACACTTTACCTGTTATTGTTTCCTCTCACTTGTCTAAATTGCAGGAAGAAAAGCTATTGAGGGTGTTACATGAGCACAAGCGAGCAATTGGGTGGACAATGTCTGACATTAAAGGCATTAGTCCAGCTTTTTGCATGCATAAAATCCTCATGGAGGACGGACACAAGCCAAGTGTAGAGCAACAACGCCGATTAAATCCAATCATGAAATAGGTGGTAAGAAAAGAAGTGATTAAGTGGCTTGATACAGGTATTGTATTTCCAATCTCTGATAGCAAATGGGTAATCCCCGCTCAATGTGTGCCGAAGAAAGGGGGGATGACTGTAGTAGTTAATGAAAATAATGACTTAATTCCTACAAGAACTGTCACTGGATCGAGAATTTGCATAGATTATAGAAAATGGAACAATGCCACCCGGAAAGACCACTTTCCCCTCTCCTTTATTGACCAAATGCTTGATAGGTTAGCTGGCCAGGAATACTGCTATTTACTGGACGGTTATTCGGGGCATAATCAGATTGTTATAGCCCCATAGGACCAAGAGAAAACTACATTTACGTGTCCTTATGGCACGTATGCGTTCAAGAGCATGCCCTTTGGTCTTTGTAATGCACCTACTACTTTTCCAAGGTGTATGATGGCTATTTTTACTGACATGGTTGAAAGATTTGTAGAAGTGTTCATGGATGATTTTTCTATGTTTGGATATTCTTTTGATAATTATTTAATGAACCTTGATAAAGTGCTTGCTAGGTGTGAAGAGACGAACTTCGTGCTAAACTGGGAAAAGTGTCATTTCATGGTACGTGAAGGTATAGTTTTGGGGCACAAGGTGTCCAAAAGTGGTTTGCAAGTGGACAAAGCGAAGGTGGAGGCGATTGAAAAATTTCCCCCACCGACATCCGTCAAAGGCATTCGTAGTTTCTTGGGCCATGCAGGTTTTTATCGTCGTTTCATTAAAGATGTTTCGAAACTTTCTTCTCCTTTGTGTAGGCTTCTTGAGAAAGATGTGCCCTTCAAGTTTGATGATGCATGTCTGAGAGCATTTGAGGAGCTGAAGGGAAGGTTGGTGACTGCACCAATTATCATTGGCCTAGATTGGGTGCAATCATTTGAGTTGATGTGCGATGCAAGTGACATAGCAATCGGAGTTGTTTTGGGGCAAAGGAGGGATAACATCTTTCACTTCATTTATTATGCGAGCAAACTATGTATCTAGATCAGATGAATTATACAGTTACTGAAAAGGAGTTGCTTGCAGTAGTGTGGGCGTTTGACAAGTTCAGATCCTATCTAGTGGGAACCAAATTCATTGTTTACGCAGATCATTCAGCTATCAGATACTTGTTTGCAAAGAAAGATGCCAAGCCGAGGCTGATTCGTTGGGTCCTCCTCTTGCAATAATTTGACTTAGAGATCCGATATCGAAAAGGGACAGAAAATCAAGTGGATAATCACTTGTCCAGATTAGAAAGTCGGAACCATGTAGCTGAAGGAGGGTCCATCAAAGAAACATGTCCTGATGAGCAGTTATTAGCAGTCACCTCAGGCGAAGCCCCATGGTATGCAGATTATGTGAATTTTATTGCAAGTGGGGTGACGCCGCTAGAATTGACACCTGACAATNTTGACAATAGAAGGAGATTCTTACATGATATGAGGTTCTACATGTGGGATGAGCCATTCTTCTATAGGCAGTGCGCAGATCAGTTGGTGCGAAGGTGTGTTCCTGAGGGAGAGATGAATGCTATACTGTATGACTGCCATGCTTCGCCATATGGAGGTCATCATGGCGGGGATAGAACCGCCCAAAAAGTGCTACAATCAGGTTTCTATTGGCCAAAATTGTTTAAGGATGCACATGCCTTGGTTAAAAATTGTGACGGATGCCAAAGAACCGGAACTATCACAAGGAAGCACGAGATACCCTTGCAAAATATTCTGGCAGTAGAGCTTTTTGATGTTTGGAGGATTGATTTCATGGGACCGTTCCCATATGCTAATGGGCACAGGTACATCTTGGTGGCGGTCAACTATGTTTCTAAGTGGGTGGA
>AWOL01S0000972.1:28737-38749 GCA_000715115.1 Nicotiana otophora
CAAAGGTAGTGGTAAGCTTTGTAAAGAAGCACATCTTCACACGTTTTGGGACTCCAGGAGTGTTGATAAGCGACGGGGGAGCTCACTTTTGTAACAAATTGCTGAATAATGTTCTTGCAAAGTATGGAGTCAAGCATAAGGTTTCCACTGCTTATCATCCCCAAACGAGTGGTCAAGTAGAAGTTTCCAGAGGTAAAGCAGATTTTGGAGAAAACAGTAAGTGGGAATAGAAAGGACTGGGCCGGGAAGCTGGATGATGAATTATGGACATATCGCACTGCATACAAGACCGCCATAGGTACTTCTCCATACAGGTTGGTTTATGGGAAGGCTTGCCACTTTCCCGTTGAGCTTGAACACAAAGCCTATTGGGCAATTAAAAAGCTAAATATGGAGATGGACTTGGCCGGTGAGAAGCGATTGCTACAACTCAACGAGCTCGATGAATTTCAATTGCATGGGTATGAAAATGCCAAATTGTATAAAGAAAAGACAAAGAGGTGGCATGATAAGCACATCCAACATCGTGCGTTTGAGCTAGGTCAAGAAGTTCTCTTGTTTAATTTGAGGTTAAAGCTTTTTCCCGTAAAGCTTAAATCTCGATGGTTTGAAGTGGTTAGTGTGAAACCTCATAGGGCGGTGGAATTATGTGATACGAGTTCCAATGCGACATTCTTGGTAAATGGCCAGAGAGTAAAATACTATAGGGGTGGTGACATTGCACGTCACAAGACCTCGATGGGTTTGGTGGAGGCGTGAAGAACATGTTGCGTCGTGCCGTGACACTACTTTCTTTTATTTTTGTTTACTTTTTATTTTATTTTATTTTTATTATTTTGTAGTATTTATTTTTGTTTTGTAGGATTATGACCATAGGAAGCAAAGTCATTAGAAGAGTGCAAAAGCGAGCTAGATGGTGAGGACTAAGTGTGCGGTGCCCACACAAAGGACGATGCCTGGGGGAAGTCTGAGTACCTCATGAGCCGCTATTGCTTCGGCCTTTGGCCTACCAGGGAGTCTCGTTTACCCTCTTATTATTTATAGTGTGCATTGAGGACATTGGAAAATTTTAAGTGTGGGGTGAGGAGATTGTTTGGATGAGTTTCTGTACTATTTTAGCTTAGTTGTAGTACTCATTCTTAAGTGTAGTAGCTTTTGTGGAAAAAAAATGAAAAAAAGTAGAAAAATTGGACTTTTCACGACGATTGGTCTCCTAGACAGTTTTCTTGAGGGACTAAAGTCTAAACAAAAATCCAAATATATGTCTTTTAGCTTTCTTTAGGTAGTAATAATCCCCTGTGGTTTTTCTTTGTGCCTCGGTTCTTTTCCATGGGATGGAGTTTGAACCGAGTAGCTTTTTTCTTTCCGAGTAGATTAGGAATTTAGGGAATAAAAGGAGCAAGAATGATGAACCTAGGCGCCCTTGACTTGTTTTATAGTAGCATATTTATGCTTTGGCATGTGTAGTATCTTCTATATGATTTAAAATTATTGATGATGCCTTGTTAAATTGGATAGCATGTTTTGTGGCGCCTATGTCTCGTTTACATGACTTATGTTTACCTTGTCCTTAATGCTTAATATCTCGTTCCTCCGTGAATACTTACATTGTTTGAGAGTCGGAATGTGATCGTCCTTAGTGAGTCATGTGCCATGTGTGGTGAGGTTTTTGTGTAGTCCATGTATTGTACTTGTGTCTAGAACTTGCCCGGTATGTGAGTTGAAGCGAAATTTTAGGTGATGCTCGGTTTGAAAAATGATTTTAGGCTTTCTTTGATCTTTTTGAGCTTATTGCTTATCATAAATAAAATTTATCCCTGGTTAACCATTTTGAGCCTATTGACTTTTATTTGGTACCCACATTACAAGCCTATACCCTTTTTATTTTTAATTGACATTGTTTTGATCCTTTTACCTCTTTAAGCACTTTAATTGTTAGATGAGCGCCAAAAGAAGTAAGAAGGGACTAAGTGTGGGGTGACTTTTGAGTGGAACCAATGAAAGGAAGAAAGGTGCACTTGTTTTTGTAAAATACTACACCACTAGGGGAAATTGAAAAAAAAAAGAGAAGGTAAAATAGAAATGAATAAATTGTTGTCTTGTTCTTGCTAGTGGGTATGAACTAAAGTAGTGCTTAAAGAAAAAGGGACTGTTTTGGGGGTGATATTGTTTGTGAAATTGAAGTAGTGTTGAAGAAAATACGCTAAAGTAATTTTGTGATGTATTAAAGTGCTTAGGAGGGTCAGTCACTATTCCTTAAATATATCCTACCCGTCCCTTAGCTCATAGTACAACCATGAAAAAGTCCTAATAGATTTTACATCGAGCGAGCCTACATTAGTAGAGATTTACATTAAGGACAAGCCTATGGTACCAATTGCATGCATGTGACTTCTTTGTGAGAGTGAGCGATTTTCTTTGATATATGTGAGTCATTAAAATATATTTGATCATGAGATTCGAATGTGTGGATTGAACTCGCTATCTTGTTCTTGTTGTGAGGGCACATGGTTTCACGAGGGATAGGTAACATTATTAGACTTCTCTATGATGTTGGGTGTTCAATCCATGAGTGCATTGTGACATTGAGTCGGTTTTTGAGGTTAGGATTGTTGTGAGCATGTTGTTTTTGTTCGAATATGTTTTTTAAAGAATGACATAAGTAAAGGGAACTGTATGTGATGCATATTCTAGAGCCTAATTGTTGCAAATAACCATGGTCATAGGTGTAGTGTGCTTTGAATGATAAGAGCTTAATTTTGTTTCATCTAACATAGTGATGGTTTGTTCGAGGATGAACAAAGGTTTAAGTGTGGGGTGGTATTGTTGGGTATATTTCGATATGTGTTGATGTTACTTTACCCATGTTTTAACTGCTTTTTGATGCTATTTGATCTTTAAAATGCCCAACATGGTTTAATTATTGGTTTTATGACTAATTGAGTTGTGTGTGATGATTTAGGGGGTTTGGAGTGCAAAAATATGAAGAAAAGGTGCTCTAGCTAGAGGAAGAGGGGTTGGATGCGTCGCATCCAATCTAGAGAAAATAATCAGATTTCGTGCACCCTTTGCAGTGAAGTCGGTCCATAGCATCCGCCTTAGCATCTGCACCTGGGCAAAGCTGAGATGGAGGAACAAAGGATGGATGCGACGCATCCACCCTAGCATGCGAAGCTGAGAAGTGGAGGACGAGGTGGATGCGACGCATCCACCCTAGCGTCAATACCTGAAGCTGATTTGGATTAGAAATAGGAGAACTTTGGCCCACGACTTTTGTACGCAATATATAAGCCAAAAATGCCTCTTTTATGTCATCTAACATATTGGGAAGGGGGAAAAGCCATGACAAAGCTAGGGAACCACGGAATTCATATTGAGTTCTTATATTTCCTTCTTTTATTGATTATTATGCACTCTTGTGAATTATTTGATGATTGCATGAACATGAGTGGCTAAGAACCCTATTACTCTAGGGTCATGGGCGATATATGAATGTTGATGTTTGAAGTTTAATTTGACAAAATTGATTTTATCATATTGGGTTGTTTATTTAATTCTGTTTTTAATTAATTTGCCGAGTAGCTAATAGTGAATTACAATCTATGAATCTCGAGTTGAAATCGAAAGTGGGAGTTCTAGATTGCATATAGAATTAAATAAAGCTAGTTCTTGAACCTGGACATCGGGGAACGGATTCACAATTAGGATAGAAATATACCTAATTGTCTTGCTCGGTTGAAATACAGTAAGTGTAAATGCATTCTTGTTAATCTTAATTCCATAGACATATAGGCATTAATATAGCTTGAATAGGCGAGTAAGAACTCGACAGATTCTTATGAGTAATATCAACCCTGTCAATTAACAATCCAGATAAATCAATTAGTTATGTTAAGCTAAGAATGCAACATGATTGTTAGATAACNTTTATCCCAAAATGTCAAACATGTTTGCCAAAATACCAACACTTCTAGTTCAATTAAAAACATCAAACACCACCCACACTATGTCTACGGAGCCTCTAAGTACAACAGAAGAGTAGAATGGAAATGTCGGCGACAAGGCCCCGGCTATACTTCAAAGCACAAAATACAACGTCAAATGACATAAATCCTAGAACAGAGTAGGGCTCACCAAAACCTGTTGAGTATAGAGTAACTGCTAACGAGGATCAAGAGCGCCCATTGATGAACTACATGCATCCACTGAAGATGCAGCGCCCTCGGCAAAAGGGACGTTAGTACATATGGAATAGTACTAGTATGTAAAGCTAAATGTCCTCGGCAAAAGGGACGTTAGTACATATGGCACATGTAGTTTCGGGCATGGGCCATATGAACCACCCTTCCTTAGTTTGCTTATGATACTCCCAAAAATATTTGCTTTTGTTTTTGCACATAATCTAACATAAATACAAATGTATTCACCTCATCATCTTTCACATCGTATAAAACTTAATTAGTATTTTCAACCAGTCATAACAACAGTATTTCCTTGGTTCTTTTGGCCATTCACAAGTTTCTTTATTCATGGCACGGTGGTTGTATTTTATGCTCCACACTTCCATTTCTTTACTCTCATGCATCATCATCATTAATATCAACATATATAACATTTTTGAAATCACAACTTTAAGTTCATTAGAAATGAAGACTTTAAACACAATGTGGATCTTGGAACATTAGGACGTTGGATCTTGGAACATTGGGACATTGATGGGGAAGTCTATAGAGTTACTTAAGATTCTTCAGAAGAGGAAGATCAACATAGCATGTGTTCAGGAGACTAGATGGAAGGGTACTAGGGCACGAGATGCAGACGGGTTTAAAATATGGTACTCAGGAAGCACTGGGTTTAAGAATGGGTAGGTATTTTAGTTGACAAGGACATTAGAGAGCTTGTGGTTGAGGTTAGTAGGGTAAATGATAGGTTAATGAGTATTAAGCTTGTAGTTGGTGGGTTTACTGTAAACGTGATTAGTGCATATGCTCCTCAGGTAGGTTTGGACCAGGAGGTCAAGAAGCGATTCTGGGAGGCTTTGAACGAGATGGTGCGTCGTATCCCACACACAGAAAGTTGTTCATTGGCGGAGATTTCAATGGCCATATTGGGGCTAGTGCTAGGGGTTATGATGATGTGCATGGCAGGTTCCATTTTGGGGATAGGAATGAGGGAGGTAATTCACTGTTTGATTTTATTAGAGCTTTTGATTTGGTTATAGCTAACTCGAGTTTTCCGAAGAGGGAAGAGTACCTGGTCACTTTCCGGAATTCAATGTGCAAGACTCAGATTGATTATCTTCTAGGCAGGAAATGCGATAAAGGTCAGTGCACCGATTGCAAGGTAAGCCCAAGTGAGTACTTGACGACCCTACATAGGAGTAGGAAAAAGAGGACGGTGTACAGGCAATCTAAGATCAAGTGGGGTAACTTGACCAAGGACATAGCTCAAGAGTTAGGGGAGAAGTTATTGGCTATGAGGGCCTAGATGAGTAGGGGGGACGCGTCTAGTATGTGGTTCACGACTGTGAATTGCATTAGGTTTGCTGCTAGAGAGGTCTTAGGGGTCATTAAGGGCTCTCCCGGGGGTCATAGAGGGGACTAGTGGTGGAATAGAGAGGTCCAAGGTAAAGTAGAAACTAAAAAGCTGCTTATTTGAAGCTAGTAGAGAGTACAAACGAGGAGAAAAAAAAGGTCTTATCGGGAGTGTTATAGAAAGACAAAGAAAGAGGCAAAGTTAGCAGTTACGATGGCTAAAAATCCGCCTTTTGCTCCAAGAGACAAGAAGTTGTACCGGTTGGCCAATGTGAGGGAGAGAAAGGCCCATGACGTAGACCAAGTCAAGTGCANCATGCGGCGTTTGCTCCGAGGGACAAGAAGTTGTACCGGTTGTCCAAGGTGAGGGAGAGAAAGGCCCGTGACTTAGACCAAGTCAAGTGCATCAAGGATGAGGATGGAAAAGTATTGATGGACGAGGCACTTATTAGGAGAAGATGGTAGACATACTTCCATAAACTGTTGAATGAGGAGGGGGATAGATATATTGTGCTGGGTGAGTTGGAGCACTCCAAGAGCGGGCGAGATTTTGGGTACTGTAGGCGGATTATGGTAGTGGAGGTGGAAGGGGCGATGCGTAGGATGTGCAGGGGCATAGCGACGGGGCCAGACGAAATCCTGGTGGAATTCTAGAAGAGCTTGGGGCGAGCAAGTTTAGAGTGGCTCACTGGGCTATTTAATGTTATTTTTAAGACGAAGAAGATGACCGAAGAACGGAGGTGGAGCACGATGGTTCCGCTTTGCAAGACCAAGGGTGATATCCAAAATTATAACAATTATAGGGGTATCAAGTTGTTGAGTCAGACTATAAAGGTTTGGGAGAGGGTGGTGGAGGCCAGGGTGAAGAGGTGTGTGTCTATTTCTGAGAATCAATTTGGATTCATGCCGTGGCGTTCGACTACAGAAGCAATTCATCTGGTTGGGAGATTAGTGGAGCAGTATAGGGAGAGGAAGAAGGACTTGCATATGGAGTTTATTGACCTTGAGAAAGCGTACGATAAAGTCCCGATGGAGGTCCTGTGGAGGTGTTTGGAGGCTAGTGGCGTTCTGGTAGCGTACATTAGGGTGATTAAGGATATGTATGAAGATTCTAAGACTCGGGTGAGGATTGTGGGTGGGGACTCGAAACATTTCCCTGTGGTGATGGGGTTGCACCAAGTATCGGCGCTTAGCCCGTTTTTATTTTCCTTAGCAATGGATGTACCGTTGTGACACATCCAAGAGTAGGTGCCTTGGTGCATGCTATTTTCCGATGATATAGTGTTGATTGAAGAGACGCTAAGTGGAGTTAACACGAGGTTGGAGGTTTGGAGACAGACCTTGGAGTCTAAAGGTTTCAAATTGAGTAGAAACAAAATAGAATACTTGGAGTGCAAATTTTGTGACGGGACCCATGAAGCAGACGTAGAGGTAAAGCTTGATTCTCATGTTATCCCTAAGAGAGTGAGTTTTAAGTATCTCAGGTATATTATCCAAGGTAACGGGGAGATTTATGAAGATGTCCCACATCGCATCTAAGCGAGATGGATGAAGTGAAGGCTCGCTTCCGGTGTTTTATATGATAAGAACGTCTCACTAAGACTTAAGGGCATGTTTTATAGAGTGGTGGTTTGACCGGTTATGTTGTATGGAGCTGAGTGTTGGCTAGTCAAGAACACCCACGTCCAGAAGATGAAAGTAGCAGAGATGAGGATGTTGAGATAAATGTGTGGACGTACCAGGAGAGATAAGATTAAGAATGAAGTTATCCGAGATAGAGTGGGAGTACCCTCCGTGGAGGACAAGATGCGGGAGTCGAGGCTTAGATGGTTCAGACATGTTAAGAGAAGAAGCATTGATGCCCTTATTAGGAGGTGTGAGAGATTGGCCATGGCGAGATTGAGAAGAGGTCGAGGTAGGCTTAAGAAGTAATGGGAGAGGTGATTAGACAGGACATGGCGCTGCTTTAGCTTACTAAGGACATGACCCTTGATAGGAGGGTGTGGAGGTCGAGGATTAAGGTAGAAGGTTAGTGGGTAGTTTGTAGTTGTTGACCGATAGTATTAGTAGCATTCTTGTCCCTTCATATTCTTAGATTTTTATTACGTTATGTAGTGTTGTTCGCCTCAGGTATTGTATCTCGTGTTGCTAGTATTTGGTACAACTTATCCTTTATATCTTCTTTTTTCTTTTCTCTTCTCCCTTTCTTCCTTTCTTGCTATCCACTGCTTCTTATTACCCTTCCTGATCTGAGGGTCTATTGGAAATAGCCTCTCTACCTTTTAGGTAGGGGTAAGGTCTGCGTATAGACTAGCCTCCCCAGACCCCACCTGGTGGGACATACTGGGTTTTGTTGTTGTTGTTGTATATTTCTTTCCAAGAAATAGAGTAAAATGATTGGCAATAGAAGCGCAAGATAAAATCATAGAGGAGTAACACACCATTTATTCTTGAAATACTTTTCCCAAAAACGGAAATACACAATTACAACTCACTTATATCAGTTTTTAGCATCTTTATAGATTATCAACTATATTACTATTCGAAATCAAGCTTTTAAGGATATATATGAGCAATAGGAGTTTTGGACGCATGTAGTATTCTTTCATAGTTAAGCATAATGGACTTTCATTTGAAACACGACTAAGAGTCATAACATATTAATACACATATCATACTTTGAACACGTTCCCGAAAAATAACACAATATGATAAGAGTATTTGAAACACATTTTGAACATATATATATATATATATATATATATCTTTCGGCACAAGGTTCATTCGGAATAGTTGAATATATTAGGAACTTGAGCCAACCATACTTGAAACCTGCGGAAACATCTCGGAATTCAATGCTAAGAGAGTAGTTTAGCCAACATACCTAATATTCGCCCTTTAATAGTACTACGATGGTCCACCACACTAAACAACTTCAATCTGCAACAATGCAACACATTTGTACCAATATTATTATGATTTCTATACTTTAAGTCATTAATACTTTTTATCAAACATCTAACGTGGATATCTTTCAACAACCTCCTTCAATGGAATTTCTTCACCTAACAACCACCTTTCATACAAATTTTAAAGTCATTTCTAGGCCATCCACATTTTCCATTAGCACACGTATGCCCAACAATTCATACCCAAACCATCAATCTCATTAATTAAATCATTTTAAAGTCTCTACAACACCAACACAACCCAGATTAGGTAACTATTGCTTCAAATCACCATCCTAGAACTCCTAACATATATTTCATATAAATAATCACCATAGAGTAGTTAGAGATGGTAGACAATATTTTTATACTGTCCTTTCAATCTCGGCAATTGTTCTGCAAATAAATCCAAAGGCTAGGGAATTACCCCCTTCAGGCCTCTTTCACAAATCACGGCATGTGTTACGAATTAGTCTAATATCGTAACTGTTCCTACCTTCTGTCAAGCAGCCAGTACAACTAAGTCCTTGTATGCACACCTATGTGACTGTTTTCTTCTTTTTCCTCTAGCTTTTATCCAATAATTCTAAGATTCACTTTGTGAACATATCATAACTATGACAAACTATCCCTCTGGGATTTTATAGGTGTACTGAAGTTCTTTGCTTGGTACTTTGTCGAACTTACGGTTATTGCTATATTTTGTTTCATATCCTTGATTATCTTATGGTATTTCTGCATCTTGGTAGGTTATATTATACCATAACACTTACTTCGGTTCATTATTACCGAGGTCTACTACCCAACCCCAGGTTACTCTCTCCCTGGTTATCCTATAAGTATAAATCTAAGTCCTTTAATGATTCCCTATTTTGTTCATCTTAACAATGACAGCCTAATCTCATCCTAATTCACTCAATATACTAATTTAACATACTTTATATACCTTACTATCATGGTCATGTGTTACATTGTATGGCCCTAGTGAATAAATACGGAGTAATATAGCGTTGACCGTATTTTATCCCAAAATGTCAAATTTCAACCAAACTCATTTTCTTTGATTGTTTATCCTCTGAACTTCACAACACTTACCAATCACTAGTTATAAATGGCATAAATACGTATAACCTCAAAAGTAATCTCATTCCCGATCTTACGTCGATTAACTTACGACAAAACTTTAACGTACAAAAAAGCAGGATGTAACATTCTCCCCCTCCCCCTTAGAACCATTAGTCCTCGAATGTTTAAACTTTCCAGATCTACATGACATACTCAGTAATTCTAAATGTATATACCGTCCTGGGTTGTACTCCAATGAAACAACTATCGGGCTTTCATGGGGTTAGGACACCCTCCCTCCTTAAAACTACTTCCTAATCCATTCGTCACCTATGCGCTTGTTAATCAATCTTCTAGGAACTGACACCTTCAGGTTGTAAACTTATTAACTGAATTCTTAACTTTTTATTCCATTATTCTAACTTCCCCAAAATGTCGTGTACTATCCACGGTTTCCTCCCTAGG
>AWOL01S0000972.1:49728-71103 GCA_000715115.1 Nicotiana otophora
TCTTTCGGCACAAGGTTCATTTGGAATAGTTTAATATATTAGGAACTTGAGCCAACCATACTTGAAACCTGCGGAAACATCTCAGAATTCAATTCTAAGAGAGTAGTTTAGCCAACATACCTAATATTCGCCCTTTAATAGTACTACGATGGTCCACCACACTAAACAACTTCAATCTGCAACAATGCAACACATTTGTACCAATATTATTATGATTTCTATACTTTAAGTCATTAATACTTTTTATCAAACATCTAACGTGGATATCTTTCAACAACCTCCTTCAATGAAATTTCTTCACCTAACAACCACCTTTCATACCAATTTTAAAGTCATTTCTAGGCCATCCACATTTTCCATTAGCACACGTATGCCCAACAATTCACACCCAAACCATCAATCTCATTAATTAAATCATTTTAAAGTCTCTACAACACCAACACAACCCAGATTAGGTAACTATTGCTTCAAATCACCATCCCAGAAGTCCTAACATATATTTCATATAAATAATCACCATAGAGTATTTAGAGATGGTAGACATAACTCTTGTGGTGAGACTCTTCAAAATTCCAACTTGTAGTGTTCTTGACCAATTTGGGGATTTGAATGAAAATCTATGGATCTTCAAGATTAATCCTAGTTAGTATAAATGTTTAGGAGTGGTAATCAACTCAACATTTCTCCAAAAATATTACCTTGGTTCATGGGAGGGAAGTATAGGACGGGTTCCCCTTGATATACAAGCTCTAGCTCAAAGAAATGACTTAGCCCCTCTCTCTACTCAGAGGGGTATTTATAGGGCTCTTACATGCGCGACCGTGCACCTAGTCAAGTGACGCACATCTGGCTGCGCACGTAAGGCAGAAAACCCCTTATATGCGCGGTCGTGCATCTGGGCGTGCATATGACATAGGTCTGGCAAAATGGCCATAACGTTCTGTAGAAATAACGAAATGACAAACAGTTTGATGAGTTGGAAACTAGACTCAAAGGGCTTTAATTTGGTAGGTATAGCACCACCTAAGTTATTATATTTTCGGAGTGACATTCGTTTGAAGTCGGGTCTTCTGCTAAATGAGACATCCTTTCCACTTAATGTATCCAACTTGTTCCACACAAATGCTTGCCATTCACAAAACTCCTTAGTATGATCTAACACACCTTTAACAGATACTTTCATTTCAAAGTGATGTGGTTCTATCCCATAGGTCCCCTTTAAAATCTTAAATCATTAGGAAATTGTAATGGGGCCTTACGATCACCCCGTAATTCCAATTACATTAGGAGAAAATCTAAGTAACATTACACCTAAAGTTTAAGTGAAATTATGAATGTAACTTGCGACAACTTTTGTCCACTTTTTTTTCCTAACTCGTTTGACTTCGAAATTAACACATGACTATAATATGACTAAAATACCTCATAATACCACCTCCTTATCATGTTAATCATCCCAAAAGTATGGGTTATAACATTCCTAACTTACCGTTTCGACAAAACTTATTTGCTTCGACTTGTTTAGCATCTTGGTACTTAGAGTTCCTGATATTAAATATTTGTAACCTCTAAAGTAACATTATTAACTTACTCTATGTACAATCAAAGATGATCTACTTTCCGAGCATACATCAACTAACTAATGACGTACTTTTACACGGGAAAACATGGGGTGTAACGTCATTCCCCCTTTTGGAACATTCGTCCTCAAATGTTGACTAATGTGGTTATCAGTCTCATAACCTATAAATCTTATGAATATTTTTATACTGTCCTTTCAATCTCGGCAATTGTTCTGCGAATAAATCCAAAGGCTAGGGAATTACCCCCTTCAGGCCTCTTTCACACACCACGGCATGTGTTACGAATTAGTCTAATATCGTAACTGTTCCTACCTTCTGTCAAGCAGCCTGTACAACTAAGTCCTTGTATGCACACCTATGTGACTGTTTGCTTCTTTTTCCTCTAGCTTTTATCCAATAATTCTAAGATTCACTTTGTGAACATATCATAACTATGACAAACTATCCCCCTGGGATTTTATAGGTGTACTGAAGTTCTTTGCTTGGTACTTTGTCGAACTTACGGTTATTGCTATATTTTGTTTCATATCCTTGATTATCTTATGGTATTTCTGCATCTTGGTAGGTTATATTATACCATAACACTTACTTCGGTTCATTATTACCGAGGTATGCTACCCAACCCCAGGTTACTCTCTCCCTGGTTATCCTATAAGTATAAATCTAAGTCCTTTAATGATTCCCTATTTTGTTCATCTTAACAATGACAGCCTAATCTCATCCTAATTCAATCAATATACTAATTTAACATACTTTATATACATTACTTTCATGGTCATGTGATACATTGTATGGCCCTAGTGAATAAATACGGAGTAATATAGCATTGACCGTATTTTATCCCAAAATGTCAAACTTCAACCAAACTCATTTGCTTTGATTGTTTATCCTCTGAACTTCACGACACTTACCAATCACTAGTTATAAATGGCATAAATACGTATAACCTTAAAGGTAATCTCATTCCCGATCTTACGTCGATTAACTTACGACAAAACTTTAACGTACAAAAAAGCGGGATGTAACATTCTCCCCCTCCCCCTTAGAACCATTAGTCCTCGAATGTTTAAACTTTCCAGATCTACATGACATACTCAGTAATTCTAAATGTATATACCGTCCTGGGTTATACTCCAATGAAACAACTATCGGGATTTCATGGGGTTAGGACACCCTCCCTCCTTAAAACTACTTCCTAATCCATTCGTCACCTATGAGCTTGTTAATCAATCTTCTAGGCACTGACACCTTCAGGTTGTAAACTTATTAACTGAATTCTTAACTTTTTATTCCATTAATCTAACTTCCCCAAAATGTCGTGTACTATCCACGGTTTCCTCCCTAGGACATTAGAGCAATCAAAGATCTAACTTCTTAAGGTGCTAGATCACTCCTCTCTCCTCTCTTAGTCCTCGAATGTTAACTCTTAGAGACATGTGTAAATTTTTCCAGGGTCTTCTCTGTAAACTGAACTAAAACCCATATCTTCTTAGCCTGCTAGAGCAGTGTTGTAGTCCCGTTACTTCTACTCTGGTCCCCCTTTACAGTTTACAATCACAGTCTATTGCTCATGGAACAACATTCATTCTTGTATAACAAATAATATGTTTCCTCCTGAGCTCATAATATAGGAAATTGCAGTGGAGGGATTAATCTACCTCTAACCATCCTGCCTCGATCCTATGTGAGAGCTTCCATCAAACACACTTCGAAGCGGAATCATCACATCTTTATCAGCAACCTTCATCCTCTTGGCATAACAACTCGCCTATTCATTCGCATATTCCATGACATACACAGACGAACCCTGATTAACGAACTCCGAAGACTATGAACTATTTGGCTCGTCAGAAGAGCTGGTGTCCGTAAATACCCTGACATATGTTTCACCCTGGGGGTGACCCGGCTATGCCAATCCCTGCACCACTCCCTTTATACCCCGATCAACTGGCCCTGATAACGAAACTAAGGGCCTTGGTGAGGTCAAACTCCTCTCACCCCATTTGTTGTTGGCGGAATCAAAACTACTCGAACAAATGACTCATATGGATCTTCGGATTGATCCTCCTCAATAAAAATCATGCTTTTCTGACGGTTTTGACCCATAATAGCGACTGGCGCATATCGTCTAGTACTAATAGGCATCACTGAGCACATAAATATGATATAGATTAGTGCCGAAAAAGGCTTACATGTTTGAGGATTGTGGAATTTCTTCGCGGCTCGCAACCTCACCGTGGCTCGGACTCTTTAGGTTGAACAATGCACTAGAAAGTGAAGGAAATATTTGGGCAGAAAAATGTATTTCTCCGGCCCACTATGCAGCCGTAGAATCACTTTGCGGACCGCATAATGGTCGGAGAATGAAGCCGGGGTGAGGCAATTTGGGTGTAGGAAGATTGTGGAACTAAAAATGGTAAGAAATGGGTTTTGGGATGATGGAATCCTCCATAAAAGGACCTTGAAACCTTAATGCACACTTAGTGTTTGATAAAATGCTCAAATGAGCTAGAACCATGATCATGTTCCTAATTTTGGTACAACTTTTTATATTTCTAAAATAGATTGAAGTTGCTAAGAATTCTGGAACCTTCTTTAAGAATTGGAACCTCAATATCCTTGTAAGTTCCAAGATATTTATTACAAGGTGAGTATTCCGAATAAGTTTTGTGACAAAGATATATGTTCAATTCGTGTTTCAAATGCTCTTATCATATTGTATCTACGTGTTACGATTCCAAGTCGTAATTTATGTAAAAAACTATTATGCCAAATTGTGTAGAGATTGTGATTGGGGTTACACCTCCACCCACATATATTAGGGTGAGGCGGTAGGGCCGCTTTGTGTATGGTTTTGGTATTGTTGCTTCACCACCACCCACTTATATATATTGGGGTGAGGTGGCGTGGCCGCTTTGTGTAGGTATTGGTATCATTGATGCATTTTCATCCGCTTGAGTAGAGATTTGGTATTATTCTTACACCTTCACCTGCATACATTGGGGTGAGGCGACGGGGCCGCTTTGTGTGAAAATGGTTACAGAGGATCTCATATTAAATTCAATAAATGTTAATGACAGCTCTTGATGAGCTTGCTTTGGTTTAAATGGCTATCTATGATATTCTATTGTCTCCTTGATTAATCATATTCATACTATATTTCCGAGTTCTTAAATTGGTGTTTGGTTTTCATACTAGCACTATTCGACATGTACTAACGTCCTTTTTATCGGGGGGCGTTGCATCTATAATGGATGCATGTGGTTCCACAGCGGAGGATACTGATCGGTGATTGCAGTGCTCATTCATTCCAGCTGACTTGGTGAGCCCTATCTCATTCTGGGGTTGTGCATCTTTAGTTTAATATGTGTTATCGTATTTTGCGATATTGCCAGAGCCTTGTTACCGGCACTATCATTATACACTTTGCTATATTTATTGGCTCGGTAGACTAAGTGTGGGTTATATATGGGTGTTGTGAATGATAAACAAGTTGTGTTGTGATTAAAACACTTGTTCCACTTTCAACCATGAAGGGGTGTGTGTGTGTTTTGAGAACTTACAATGAAGTAATTTATGGTAAGAAATTGGTATTGCAGACATGATCATCTTATTGTCTGATTAATGAAAATATGTATCATATTTATTCATGGATGAGTCTGGATAGAAGGAAATCTAATAGGGTTTCTCGTCCGGGTTTACTTGGTTGAGCGTCGGTCGCGCTCCCCAGTTTCGGGGCGTGCCATCAGGTACCTGTTAANCGTGCCATCAGGTAACTGTTAAATTGAACTAGCTTGATGTATTGTCTTGCAATGCACACTTTAGCTATATACACACACATAACATGCTTGATTGGTGTTATGGGCTATACCCCCCACCCAAGCAAGTAAATATATAATCAACGGGCCTGGTTGGTGTTATGGGCTATATCCCCCAGCATATAATCAATATTCCTTGCCAGTGTTATGAGATAAATCCCTCAAGCACAATCAATGTAAGCATGTATGAGGCATAAGAAATGTGGTAACATCATATGGACTCAAGAGATCATGAAGGAAACCATGAACAGAATCACAAACGTAATCTGACGCTCGTTGTCCATAAGTTGGACAGAGGAGCCTAACACCATTTTAGGGAGAAAATGAGTATGTACATGAGATACTAAAAAAAATTAACTCATTAGTATCCCTCTATAATCAATTTAGAACCAAGGAACTCAACATTTGTCAAAATCTTCGAATTTCAAAAAGTTTCGGTAGAGGTTCCCCTAAATCTTGATGATCCCCAAAAACTACAGCAAGCACCGCAATATACAAGGTAATGGTTACTCGGCCGAGATGATAACTGTCACAACCCAAACTGATGGGCCGTGACGGGCTCCCGAGTCCTACCTGTCGAACACCCCTAAGCATTCGTCTAAGATATAAACCTGAATAACATGTACTGAATTACGAGAATAACATACATGAAGAAAACCTACCCAAAAGGCATATGTACATATACGTGCAGAATATGTAGGGCGAGCCGACAAGGCTACTATAGACAACTATATTCCCAAAACTGGAAGCCGACAAGGCCACATAGTATCCAACTATACATACTGTCTGAAGACTTCTATTAGAATATACAATTGTACAAGGACGGGACTGGACCACGTCATTCCCATATATGTATACAATCATATCGTACCAAAATCAAAAGCATCTCTGGATCAAATGGAGCGCGCCAACTCGCGTTGATCAAGAATCCTAAGAAGGGGGACCGTCAGCTTGCCTACCTGCACCTACGGGCATCAAACGCAGCATCCCCAGGAAAAAAGGGACGTCAGTACGAATAATGTACTAAGTATGTAAGGCATAAAACTCAGTACACAAAAGACATAGTTGAAACATGGAATAATGAATTCTCCTGTAAGTCTAACAATACAACAACAACAATAACAACCCAGTATAATCCCACTAGTGGGGTCTGGGGAGGGTAGTGTGTACGCAGACCTTACCCCTACCTTGGGGTAGAGAGGCTGTTTCCAAATGACCCTCGGCATCCTTCCCTCCAAGAACTCCCCACCTTGCTCTTGGGGTGACTCGAACTCACAACCTCTTGGTTGGAAGTGGAGGGTGCTTACCATCAGAGCAACCCACCTTGTCAAGAGCACACTACCCTGTAAGTCTAAATGACTTGTAAATCCTGAAACATTTATAATGTCATGCATGTGCGTACAATTATTGTGTCATGCATGGGTATAGGTGTGATCAATTCTTGGTACGGATTTGTTTTGCTCTTTAAAGAGCTCACGATCAGCCACTCTTCTATAAGAGATTCGATTTGGTTTGTAAGACACATGAATTTACATTGCCAACAATGTGGAGTAAGTTGATAGTCTTAATAATTACAGAAAGCTTTTGGGTGTGGCCCACTTGTTTGATGACTAAGCCATCCTAATCCCTCCAAGTATGCCATCTATGCAAAACATAATGAGTCACTTAAAATGGGATTGGGGTGCTGCCACATAATTCCTTGGTTGGAGGGTTTAATCATTATCCAATAATTCCTTAATTAGTTAGGTAATATCGCATTACCCAATAATTAACCTATTACCCAAAGAATAAAGAACTATCCCTAATTACTTAAAATATTACTCTCTTTTAACATAGTTTATGTACCCTACTAATTGTGGTTATGGTGTACATTGTATGGCACTAGTCCATACATACCGAGTATTATGGCTCGGATCGTATTATATCCCAAATCTACAACCTTCAAAGAAACTTGTTTTCTTTGATTCGTTTCAACTTTATCCTTCACGGCACTTACGTATCGCTTGTTATAAATAGAATAAATGCTTATAACCTCAAACTAATCTCATCCCCGAGTCTACGTTGATTAACTGAAGACGAAACTTTAACGTACAAAAATGCGAGATGTAACATCTTTCCCCACTTAGAAACATTCGTCCTCGACTGTTTAACTCCCCGGGATCTATATAAACTTTGGCAGAGTCAGCTTTGTAACAATACTACTACCAACTATTAATGTAGAAACTCAATAATTCAACGTCACATAGGGCAACAATCATCGATAACGACAATGGCCTCACATAACCAATGACAATAACTAACACAAGAATCCATACACGTACCTTAAGGCTATGATGTCTCAGTCGGACCCTTATCTGGAAGAGGAAATAAGTCAGGATATCTAGATTTCATGTCTTCTTCGGCCTCCCAAGTCATTTCTTCCACATTGTTGTTTCTCCAAAGTACTTTTACCGAAGCTACGTCTTTAGTTCTCAATCTCCGAACCTGTCTGTCTAATTTAGCAATGGGAGTGTCTTCATATGATAGCTGCTCTGTGACCTAAACATCATCAACTGACACAATTCTAGAAGGATCTCCGATACATTTGAGGAGCATAGACACACGAAAGACTGGATGAACAGACTCCAAGATCGAAGGCAAGTCTAACTCATATGCTACCTGGCATACCTTGCGTATGCTCCTATATGGTCCAATGTACTGAGGGCTAAGTTTTCCTTTCTTACTGAGCCTCATAACACCTTTCATCGGTGATACCTTTAGGAATACCCAATCGTCAACCTGAAACTCCAAGTCTCGCCATCGATTATCTGCATAAGACTTCTGACGGCTTTGAGCTGCTAATTGCCTTTCATGTATAAGCTTAATTTTCTCGATTCCCTGTTGCACCAATTCTGGTCCTACTAACGTAGTTTCCCAAACATCGAACCACCTTATAGGTGACCTACACTTCCGTCCATAAAGAGCTTTATATGGAGCCATCTGAATACTTGAATGGTAGCTATTACTATACGCGAACTCAATAAGCGGCATATGATCATCCTAGATACCCTTGAAGTCTATCACACAAACCGTAACATATCCTCAAGTGTCTGAATAGTACGCTCAGCTTGACCGTCTGTCTGGGGATGGAATGCTGTACTAAGACTTACCTGAGTCCCCAATCCCTCTTGGAAGGACCTCCAGAAGTTAGCTGTAAATTGCGCTCCTCTATCCGAGATAATAGATACGGGGACACCATGCAGTCGTACTATCTCCTTAATATAAAGCCTTGCATAATCGTCTGCGGAATATGTAGTCCTAACGGGCAGAAAATGGGCTGATTTTGTAAGCCCATTAATAATCACCCATATAGAATCAAACTTACGCTGGGTACAAGGTAGGCCTACGATGAAATCAATATGGATTACTTCCCACTTCCAAGTCGGAATCTCTATAGCCTGCAATACTCCACTAGGTTTTTGATGCTCAATCTTAACCTACTGACAGTTAGGGCACTGAGCAACAAACTACGCTATATCTTTTTTCATTCCGTCCCACCAATATACTTCCCTCATATCATGATACATCTTTGTTGCTCCTAGATGGATAGAATAACGAGAATACCGAGTTTCTTCCATAACCCGCCGATGCAGCCGTGCAACATTAGGGACACATAATCATCCTCGATATCCTAGGACCTCATCATCTATAATCTCAAACGGTGTCTCCTCCTTCAGAGGGGTGTTATCCCTATAATTAACTAACATAAGATCCTCGTACTGGTGTTCCTTCACTTCAGTTACTAACGAGGATGTTGTCATATCCTGAATAGTAATTCCAATATCACCTGAGTCCAGTAACCGAACTCCAAGACTAGCTAGCTGATGAAGCTCATGGGCTATGCCCCTCTTCTCTGGCTGTAAATATGACATGCTACCTATAGATCTACGGCTGAGGGCATCAGCTACCACGTTCGCCTTCCCCGGATGGTATAAAATATCAACGTCATAATCTTTAACTAGTTCCAACCATCTCCTTTGACGTAAATTCAATTCTTTTTGCTTGAAGATATACTCGAGGCTCTTATGATCCGTATAGATATCAACATGAATGCAATACAAGTAGTGCCTCCATATCTTTAGTTAATGAATCACTGCAGCTAATTCTAAATCGTGGGTCGGGTAATTCTTCTCGTGCTTTCTTAGTTGTCTAGAAGCATAAGCTACAGCCTTACCATGCTGCATCAGTACACAACCCAATTCAATGCCCGAAGTGATACAATAGATAACATAACCATCGGTCCCTTCTGGGAGCGTTAGAACCAGTGCTGAAGTTAATCTATCCTTCAATGCCTGAAAACTCCATTCACAAGCATCAGTCCATTAAAACTTTGCTCCTTTTGGAGTCAACTTTGTAAAAGGTGCTGAAAGGGAAGAAAATCCCTCTACAAATCTCCTGTAATAACCTGCCAAACCGAGAAAGCTACGAACCTCCGTCGGTGTCGTGGGTCTAGGCCAAGTTTTTACTGCCTCAATCTTTTGTGTATAAACCTGGATACCATCACCCGAAATGATATGCCCAAGGAAAGCTACAGAGTTCAACAAGAATTCACATTTATAGAATTTTGCATACAACTTCCCTTTTTGTAGAACTCTGCACACAGTACGCAAATGATCTGCATGCTCAGCCTCTGAACGAGAATACACAAATATATCGTCAATAAATACAATTACGAACAGATCTAAAAAGGGTCTTAACACACGGTTCATCAAATCTATGAATACTGGTGGTTCATTGGTCAAACTGAACGACATAACACGAAACTCAAAGTGCTCGTATCTAGTCCCGAATGGTGTCTTCGGAATATCTTTCTCCTTAACCCTTACCTGATGGTACCCGGACCTCAAGTCTATTTTTGAGAAACACTTGGCACCTTGCAAATGATTAACTAAATCATCAATCCTCGGGAGCGGTTACTTATTTTTGATCGTCACCTTATTCAACTGTCTATAATCAATACACATCCGTAAGGAACCATCTTTCTTCCTCACAAATAACACAGGTGCTCCCCACGGTGATGTACTAGGTCTGATAAAGCCTTTTTCAAGCAAGTCCTTTAGTTGATCCTTTAACGCTTTTAGCTCTACGGGGGCCATTCTATAGGGAGGAATAGATATTGGATGAGTATCCGATAGTAGGTCAATAGCAAACTAAATTTCTCGCTATGGCGGAATACCTGGAAGCTCATCGGGAAAAACATTGAGAAACTCATTAACCACAGGGATGGACAAAATGGTTGGTGACTCTACTTTCACATCCTGAACCCGAACTAAGTGATAAATATAGCCCTTTCTGATCATCTTCCTTGCCTTGAGATAGGAAATAAATCTACCTCTCGGCGATGCCGTATTACCTTTCCACTCCAAAATAGGTTCCCCTGGAACTTGAAATCGGACCATCTTTGATCTACAATCAACGTTGGCATGACAAGAAGCCAACCAATCCATACCCATTATAACATCAAATTCTACCATATCTAACTCAATTAGGTCCGCTACTGTAGATCTACTATGAACTACTATTATACAACCTCTATANGTGTAGATCGACTATGAACTACTATTATACATCTTCTATATACTCGCTTAGCTATCACTAAGTCCCCAACAGGTGTAGATACCTCAAAAGGTTTAACCAATTCAGGTTTATTCCAAACTTACTAGCAACCAATGGAGTAACATATGATAAGGTGGAACCTGGGTCAATCAGTGCATATACATCATATGAGGAGACTGATAATATACCTATAACAACATCAGGCGATGACTCCTGATACTGTCACCCTGCTAATGCATAAATGCGGTTCTAAGGACCGCTCGAGCTAGATGCTCCGCCTCTTCCTCTACCACGACTCATTGGTGCTTGTGAACCCGATCCTCCGTCTTAGATATAATAGTGGGAGCATACCTAGCCAACGCATTAAACTAAAGACTGTACTCCCGCACACTCATGTTACCCTACCGAAGGGTCAAAAACTATCAACTCTTGCCCGCCTAAACTCTGGTGGCAGATAATGACAATGAAAAACTTCTGTAAACTCCTGCCATACCGCTTGAGGGGCATCCTCCCCTCTGGACAATTCCCAAGACTCGTACCAATTAACTGCAACGTCTTGGAGTCTATAGGAAGCTAGCTCAACTGACACAGTCATAGTGGCCTTCATTACCCTCAAAGTCCTCTACATTCTATCGATAAATACCAGAGGGTCCTTATTTGGATCTGCTCCAGTGAATACCGGAGGGTCCAAATTAATGAAATCATGAACCCTCACACTAACGGACCTATCTGCATGACCAATACATATTTCCTGACGCCGAGCCTGTGTGGCTACTAATCGCGTTAACAGCTGAATAACAACTCTTATCTCCTGACCCGGTGCATCTGGCTGAGTGGCTGCACGTACAAGTGCGGGCGCTAGAGCTGGTTCCCCTTGGAGCTCTTCTGGAGAGGGCGGGGTATGTGAAGTCTGAGATGGAATCACACTATGGGACTCTCCCCGAACCCTAATAACTTGTGGTGCTCGACTAGTAGTCTCACCAGCCACTAACTTCCCCTTCTGGGTGGCTGTAGTCTTTGGAGGCATCGCTGAAGATATAACATATCGTTAGGAACATGAATTCTTATATCACACGATCTATGATAAGAAGAGAGGATATTATCTTATATGTCATGTAGCCTCCTGTTCATAAGTGTGGTGCATAACACACCCATAAACAAGACTCTACTAGATACATTCTGTAGATAACCCTAGGACAGAACTGCTCTGATACAACTTTTGTCACGACCGAAACCGATGGGCCGCGACGGGTGCCCGAGTCCTACCTTCCGAACACCCCTAAGCATTCATCTGAGATATAAACCTGAATAACATCTGCTGAAGTATGAGAATAACATACATGAAGGAAACCTGCCCAAAAGGCATATGTACATATACATGCAAAATACATAGGGCGAGCCGACAAGGCTGCTATAGACAACTATATGCCCAAATCTGGAAGCCGGCAAGGCCACATACTATCTAACTATACATACTATCTACAGAACTCTATTCGAATATACACCTGTACAAGGACAACATTGGGTCACGTCATACACATATATGTATACAAGCATATCGTACCAAAATCAAAAGCAGCACCGGAACAAATGGAGCATGCCAACTCTCGTTGATCAAGGATCCTAAGAAGGGGGACCGTCATCTTGCCTACCTGCACCTGCGGGCATGAAACGCATTGTCCCCAAGCAAAAAGGGACGTCAGTACAAATAATGTACTGAGTATGTAAGACATAAAAATCAGTACACAAAAGGCATAGATGAAACATGGAATAAAGAATTTCGCATGTAAGTCTAAATGACTTGTAAATCCTGAAACATTTATAATGTCATGCACGCGCGTACAATTATCGTGTCATGCTAGGGTATAGGTTTACATTACGTCATCAAGCCTCTGAGGGCATCCCATCATATCATCTCGGCCAGTGTGGGTAAAATCATGAACATGTACCGGCTGATCAGGTGGTGGTGCGTATATAATGCCATAACCTTTTCCATATCCCATATACATATAACATACGCGTATATAACACCATATGGTCATGGGTCAATGTACATGTATAAATGCATAAGAAATAAGTCAATAAGATTTTCTCAGAATGTCATAAAAATAATATGCATGTAGGATACATTTTATCAAATACGTATTTTTCTAAGACCCATGAAAAAAAGATATACTAATAATTCACATGGGGAATCAAGAATATAGACACCCCTAATATATCTATGAATAGAGTCATTTATGGAAATTGTGCATTTGCTCGTTTTGTTCGTATCTTATAGATCATGCAAAAAGAAAGAAGGGATAACCTTAACATACCTAAACCGATTCTCGTAGAATTTGCAATTCATGCTTTAGAAAATCAATCAACCAACGTTATCAATTCTTGGTACGGATTTGTTGTGCAATTTAAAAAGCTCACGATCAGCCACTCTTCTATGAGAGTTTCAATTTGATTTGTAAGACACATGAATTTACGTTGCCAAAAATGTGGAGTAAGTTGATAGTTTTATTAATTATAAAAAGCTTTTGGGTGTGGCCCACTTGTTGGATGACTAAGCCTTCCTAATCCCTCCAAGTATGCCATATATGCAAGACATAATGAGTCACTTAAAATGGGATTGGGGTGCTGCCACATAACTCCTTAGTTGGGGTATTTAACCAGCATCCAATAATTCCTTAATTATTTAGGTAAAATCACATTACCCAATAATTAACCAATTACCCACATAATTAAGAATTATTCCCAATTACTTAAAATACTACTCTCTTTTAACATACTTTATGCAACCTACTTATTGTGGTTATGGGGTACCTTGTATAGCACTAGTCCATAAATATCGGGTATTATGGCTCAGATCGTATTATATCCCAAATCCACAACCTTCAACGAAACTTATTTTCTTCGATTCGTTTCCTCTTTATCCTTCATGGCACTTACTTATCGCTTGTTATAAATAGCATAAATGCTTATAACCTCAAGATAATCTCATCCCCGAGTTTACATTGATTGACTGAAGATGAAACTTTAACGTACGAAAATGCGAGATGTAACAATAACATCAAAATAAAGGAGATCCAGTTATCCTCAATAGTGTCAAACGATCGACAAAATAGAATTGTGAATGTAATGTAGACTCATAGTGGCTAACGTGTGACATGAAAGTCTAAATCTGATTTTGGAATAATCTAAGCATTAACACATGATAATTAAGCTTATGTAATCTTAAATGATGCTTCCTCAAGTCATGATACATCTTTGCGGCAACCGGGTGAATGGAATACCGCGAACTGTGGGCCTTCTCAAGAATCAACTCACACAGCCCATCTACGTTCCTTATACAAATCAGAACCTGCATCCTCAACACCCCATCATCTCCAATAGTAACATCTTTGGTATCACTGTGCTGAACGGTGTCCTTCATGACAAGCAAATGGGGATCATCATACTATCGCTCTCTGATGCGGTCATATAAGGAATACCGAGAAACTACACATGCTAGAAGCCGAACGGTCTCCGAAACATTTAACCTCACGAACTAATTGGCTAAAACCTGAACATCTGATGCAAGTGGCCTCTCACCAATAGGAATAAATGCAAGACTACCCATACTCACTGCATTTCTACTCAAGAAATTGGCCACCACATTGGCCTTTCCGAGACGATACAAAATGGTAATATTGTCACAATTCTCAAATGTTGTGCATGCTCTTCATGGCTATGTGAGTACACCAAAATATCATCAATAAATACTACGATACACAAATCAAGATACGGATGGAATACAATATTCATTAGGTGCATAAATATTGCTGGGGTATTGGTCAGTCGAAAAGACATCACAAGAAATTTATAGTGTCCATAACGGGTCGGGTCCTGAATGCTGTCTTAAGATTATCCAAACCCCGAATTCCAATTGGTAATACGCAGACCTCAAATAAATTTTGGAATATACTCTAGCTCCTTGGAGCTGGTCAAATAAATCATGAATGCGCGTCAAAGAATACCTGTTTTTGATTGTAACTTTATTCAACTGCCTGTAGTCAACGCACATCCGCATAATACCATTATTCTTTTTCACAAACAGAATCAGTGCACCCCAAGGCGACACACTAGGCATAATAAACATCTTATCAAGAAGTTCCCGAAGCTACAATTTTAATTCATTCAACTCTGCTAGCGTGATACGATATGGAGGAATAGAAATGGGCTAAGTGCCTGGCATCAAGTCAATACCGAAATTAATATCCCGGTCAGGTGGCATGCCCAAAACATCTACGGGAAATACATCCGGAAAATCTCCCACTACCGGAATAGAATGAATAGTAGGAGTTTTTGCATCAACATATCTCACAAAGGCCAAATACGATAAACACCCCTTCCCAACTATTCGTTGGGCATTTAAATAAGAAATTACCCTGCTTGTGACAAATCTGGAGAACCTCTCCAATTGATCTTTGGCAACCCTGGCATTACCAACGTCATAGTCTTAGCATGACAATCTAGAATAGCATGACATGGAGACAACCAATCCATACCCAAGATCATATCATGATCGACCATACTGAACAATAAAAGATCAACTCTGGTCTCCAATCCCCTAATGGTTACCACACACGGTTGATACACACGGTCTACAATAATAGTATCGCCCACCAGTGTAGATATATGAACAAGTAAGACTAAGGACTCACGGGGCAATTCAAAACAATGAGCAAAATATAGTGAGACATTGGAATATATGGAACTAGGGTCAAATAATAGAGAAACGTCTTGGTGGCATACTGAGATAATACATGTGATAACCATGTTTGAGGCAACTACATGTGGTTTGGCAGTAATAGCATAGAATCTAGCATGACCACCACCTGATCTGCCTCCTCCTCTAGGGCGACTTCTAGCTGCATGTGCCCCACCCCATGCTTGCTAGGCGGGTTGTGGAATAACTGGTGCGGGAGCCGCAACCTAACTCCTTTGCTTAATTGGACCTCGCAAAAGGCGGGGACAATGTCTCTTCATATGACCCAAATCTACAAACTAAAAATAACCATTCTCTGACAATGGCGGTAAGTACTAAGGTGGACCTCAAGAACCAAAATAACTACCAGAAGAATCTGGTATAGATGGACCCAGCACTGATGGTGCACGCGATGAACTTTGAGCGGAAGTGCACTAAGAGATGACTGACTCGGTCGAGTACTATATGAACCACGGCTAGCTTATGCACCACGATGAGCCGAACGAGCGATCTCATTGGATCTATAAGTTCGAACCCTGCTATGATAGGACTGTCCCCCAAACGGAACACCGCTAGAATTACTCGGACTACGAGACCTCTTGGCATCCCTCTCCTCATGCTCTAGAGTACAGACCATTTATAGCTGTCGACCACCTCGTCGAACTTAGATGGCACCTCGTGGAAACCAACCAGACTACATGATGAGCAAAGTCTGAAAACCTCATCTCATACTGGGTAACCTACATATCCTCCTGATGGAGATGTTCGAACTGCCTGCGCAGTTCTTCTCTACGGGTTTGTGGCACAAACTTCTCCAAAATGAGAATTCAGAACTCATGCCATGAAAGCAGTGTTGCACCAATTGGCACCAATTGGTCCGCTCCTCTCATAAGCCTCCCATCATCTAAATGCTACCCCAGTCAGCTGAAAGGTAGTAAATGAGACCCCACTGCTCTCCAGAATACCCAGTGTATGAAGAATTCGCTGGCACCTGTCCAAGATATATTGAGCATCCTCTAACTCAGTTCCACTGAATTATGGAGGATGAAGTCTCCCAAATCTCTCTAATCTCTTCTGCTTGTCATTGTTCATAATAAAACTCACATGGTCCTAAGCAGTTGCAACTAGCTAGACTGGTAGTACCCCTCGTATCTCGAGTCCCTACACTACCCGCTCTGGTGTACGTGCGACGGGGGTATGAGTACCTCCCCCTGCCTGAGAAGTGGAATGTGCGGCCTTAGACAAAACCACCTAAGTAAGGCCAGTGCAAACCTTCAATATCTAAGCCAACACCTCTTGAATGCCTGGAATCACAATAGGCATTTATGGTGCCTGAGCTGGTCCCGCCAGATCATCTACATCTGTAATCCACTCCTAAGCTAGAGAAACTGGTGGAACTATAAGTGCTGCTCTATCTTCTGTGCTTGTTGCACCTCCGCCTCTACCATGGCCCTGGCCTCTCATGACCCGAACTGCTGGTACTGGTAGTTGTTCACCCGATCCGGTAGCACGTGTCCTCACCATCTGTGAGTGAATATAATAATAGAGATTTAGTTCCTGGAATCAATAAGACTCACGACCAGAATACAAGAAAGTTAAATATTTTCCTAAGGATTCTGCAACCTCTCAAAGATAAGTACAGACGTCTCCGCACCAAACCGAAAAACTCTACTAAACCTGCTCATGACTCGTGAGACCTATGTAACCTAGGTTGTAATACCAACTTGTCACGACCCAAAATCTCACCTATCGTGATGGCGCCTATTTCATTACTAGGCAAGTCGACAACCTTAATAAATCACAAATTCTTTTACAATTAAAAACATAATATTTAGATTTAATAAAAAATCCAACAAATACAGATACAAATACACTCCAAAAATGCGGAGTCACTAAGTACATGACCATCTAAATGATGACATAGTTTGACTGATACAGCACTATCAAGAAATATAGAACAATATATATAACTGAAAGAAAAGAGAGTCGAGGTCTGCGGACGCCAAGCAACTACCTCGATAATCTCTAACAGATAATCTCTGAAACCTAGCAGTCGTCGTATCCGGAAGTACATGGATCTGCACAGGAAGTGTAGAGTGTAGTATGAGTACAACCAACCCCACGTACTTCATAAGGCCACACCTTCCATATTGGACTTTCATATTGAACTTTACCTATTGAGCTCGTCGCTACTTTCAGCCTAACAGTACGGAAATGTAAGCATGATTTTGAGTTCAACAGATAAATTAATACAAGTAAAATAAATCAACTATGTTTGTTACGAGGAATATGATATCTCTATATCTATATGCCAATGTACATGATGTATATGGCATACTACCATGGAAACATCACGTAATCACACTCTCAGAGTACTGAATCACTCAGTACTGTACGTGCAGGTCCAGCCCAGGGAAGATCCATCCCTCAATATAAATAGCAACTGACCGTCAATCACTTAGTACTGTATATGGCCAATCTAGCCTAGATATAAATGAAAGAAGGCAACTCCATGCCCTGGGAACTCCATCCCAAATGTAAATAAATAACTCAACTCCATGCCCTGGGAACTCTATCCTAAATATAAATAAATAAGGCAACTCCATGCCCTGGGTACTCCATCCCAAATGTGAATATATAGGTCAACTCCATGCCAAGGGAACTCCATCCCAAATATAATATCCACTGCACTCACTATGTGGGGTGCAGACTCCGGAGGGGCTCCTTCATCCCAAACGCTATAATAATCCAGGTCCAGGCATAAATCAATAAAGCATGTTGTGGCGTGCAGCCCGATCCCATAAATATAACGCATAATCATGCCCTCGGCCTCACTCAGTCATGAACCTCTCCAGTCTCTCGGGCTCACAATGTCATGAAAATCAGCTTGTCAAAATGATATGATGTATCAATGAATGGAAATAGAGATTGAGATATGATTTGGAAATAATAGATGTGACTGAGTATAAATTATATTTTTAAACAATTAAATTAACAACAGCACGACCTTTGCGGGTCCCAAAAATATAGGCACGTAGTCTAAACATGAGCTTTAATATGAGTCTCAGCTCAATTCCTCTAACACATGGAGGATATGTGGATAATGACATAATTATTTGATTATAAAATTTCACATAATCAATTAAGTCATGAATTCTATGGTGCATGCCCACATGCCCGTCACCTAGCATGTGCGTCACCTCAAAACCAGTCACATAACACGTAATTTCGTGAATTTATATCCTCAGAATCAAGTTTAGAAGTGTTACTTATCTCAAACCGTGTAATTCTTTCTTCCAATATGACCTTGCCTCGCGAATCAGCCTCCGAATGCCTCGAATCTAGTCACAATTAGTTCGATACAGTCAACACAAATTATAGGAATTAATTCCATATGAAAATACAAATTTTCCAACAAAATCCGAAATTCCACTCAAATATTTCTAGTGGGGACTACGTCTTGGAACCTTAAAAAAGTCACAAAATATGAACGTCCATCCAACCACGAGTCCAACCATACAAAATTTACCAAATTCCGACATCAACTCGACCCACAAATCTTCAATTTAACCTTAACAGTTTCCACAATTGTTTTCCAACTTAAAACAACAATTAAATGCTAAAATAACTATAAATTTGGGTAATTTGACCAAAATTGAGTTAAGAACACTTATGCCGAATCTTCCCTTGAAATTCTCCTGAAAATAACCTCTCCCCAAGTTCCATATCATCAAAAATGGAGTCTCATTTTTAGAACTTAAGTTCTGCTGCCCAGTCAGTTCCTCTATGTGATCGCGGACCAACTTACACGATCGCGAAGAACAATTTTGCGCTGCCAAACTTTTTCCTTAAATGATCGCGGATCCCTTCATGCGATCGTGAAGCATAGCTTACTCTACCCTAAAAACAAAAATCATACCCTAATTCAAGCCTAATGAAAACTAAAAAATTCCAACCTCTAGATTTGATGCCGAAACCTATCAATTAGAATCCGATTGACCTCAAATTTTGCACACAAGTCATGAATAATGTATTCAAATTTCCTATTCAAATCTGATTGACATAAGGGACCTATTTAAATTTCCAGAATCGGATTTTGACCCTTATATCAAAAAGTCAATGTAGGGCCCCGTAAATATTTCCTAATGATTTAAGATTTTAAAGTGCGCCAACGCTATTTGGGAATAACGTATTTGAGTATTAAAGGAGAACTATGGGATAAAGCCAGGTAATTTTAAATTTATAATGTATGTTTAAGGTGTGTTGGAACATACTAAGGAGTTTTGTGAATGGCAAGAACTTGTGTGGAACAAGTTGGATAAATTAAGTGGAAACGATGTTTCAATTGGCACAAGACCCGAATTCAAATGAATAGACCTCCCTCCATATAATGACTTAGGTGGTGATATACCTATCAAATTAAAATCCTCNTCCCTTCATGCGATCGTGAAACATAGCTTACTCCACCCTAAAAACAAAAATCATACCCTAATTCAAGCCTAATGAAAGCTAAAAAATTCCAACCTCTAGATTTGATGCTGAAACCTATCAATTAGAATCCGATTGACCTCAAATTTTGCACAAAAGTCACGAATAATGTATTGAAATTTCCTATTCAAATCCGATTGACATAAGGGACCTATTTAAATTTCCAGAATCGGATTTTGACCCTTATATCAAAAAGTCAATGTAGGGCCCCGTAAATATTTCCTAATGATTTAAGATTTTAAAGTGCGCCAACGCTATTTGGGAATAACGTATTTGAGTATTAAAGGAGAACTATGGGATAAAGCCAGGTAATTTTAAATTTATAATGTATGTTTAAGGTGTGTTGGAACATACTAAGGAGTTTTGTGAATGGCAAGAACTTGTGTGGAACAAGTTGGATAAATTAAGTGGAAACGATGTTTCAATTGGCACAAGACCCGAATTCAAATGAATAGACCTCCCTCCATATAATGACTTATGGTGGTGATATACCTATTAAATTAAAATCCTCTGAGTCCAGTTTCCAACACATCAAACCGTTCATCATTTGGATGTTAAAACCGAACGTTATGGCCATTTTACTGGACCTATCTCATATGCATGCCCATATGTGCAACCCCTCATATTTGGGAGTTTCTGCCTTGTGTGCGGCCAGATGCACGGCAACTTGTCCTGGTGCACGGCCGCGTACATAGGATCCCATTAAATAACCCCAAGGTCGGGTAGATAGAGGGGTTAAGTCATTTCTTGAGCTAAAACCTGATATTTTAGAGAGAGGGGAGAGTGTTTTAGAGAGAGGAAGTAGATAAAGTGTTTTGTTCGTCAAGTCTTGAAATCCAACATGGAAACCTCTCAAGATTTTAACTCAAGAGGTAAGATTCAAACCCCTAGTCTTCAATTTCGAGTTTGGGGTAAAAGATGGGTGATTTGGAGTATGATTCTTGGGTGTAAGAGTACTAATTATACATGCTTGTATCAATAAGGTTTGTGGGAAGATTGTTGAGCTAAAATAAGTTACGATTGGGTTGAGGAGTGAAGGAAATCTTGTAGAAGAACCTTGTAGCCAAATTCCCACACATAGTGCTTGATAAAATGCTCAAATGAGCTGAAACAATGAATATCTTCCTAATTTGTGTTCAATTATTTTATGTCT
>AWOL01S0000972.1:83037-154479 GCA_000715115.1 Nicotiana otophora
GCAAGGCAAGTAAGGGTCATCGATGATGTGAAAAGACGCCAAAGATGAAGAGGTAAAACATCTATACGTAGATTATCGTAGCACTAAATCTTAGTACACCCCTAAAGGGGGAATATGGAGTGATGTGGTATTAAGTCTGAATTAAGGGGTTCTAGTAACTATGGAATGGTAAAGGAAGAATGCGATAAAAATGAAAAGGGGATGAGATTGCACTTATTCAAATCCTACAAATATGCTACGATTCCAGAACATTATGCAAGCACGATATCAAGGAGAGGAAGTAAGGGTTCCGGCCCGGCATGTTATTAATAAAGAAGGAGCCAGTGCGAGACGTAAGTTAAAACAACGGAAATAACCCAAGAAAGATTACAAGAAATATTGATATGAAAATGCACCAATGAGTAGTTAGTAATTGATTTAGGAAGAGTCTAGTTATGGCAAGACAAGAGGATACAAATAAATCAACATATCGTGCAAGATACATGTATTGAACCCCAGCATAGGGAATTTAGTCTTGCAGATACCAGATCGCAATTGTTGGAAAAAATAATTGAAATAGGAGTTGGGGTAAGTAAAGGTACTGTATGAGTGTTACGGAAATAAAAGAGAGTACCACTGGGAAGACAGTCAAAATATCAGTTCAGTAGCAACCCTACAAGCACAAGGGTGTGGAGGTAAGTAACTATGGCTAATTATGGGTAAGGTAGGACATCAAAACTTCCGTCGAGTATAAGATGTAATAAGCTCGCAGCTTTACAAGAGTCAAAGTGTCCTCCCTAAGTACTACAATGAAAGACTAGCTGAGGAAATAAGGAAGAAAGCCTCAACCTATACATAGTAACTTGAAGGAGAAATGATCATGTAAAAACAGTCTCACTACAACATTGTATGCACTCCATAACAATGTGGCACCTACCGTGGCTTATGAACGGGAAGTAAAATCAAAAGTAATATTCGAGATCATATGAGTTGCATGAAAATTTTGGCATACGTGGGAACTAAGATAAGCTAAATATGCACGCAACAAGGGAGCAGAAAGATCAGGAAAAGTAATAGCTTATGTTTAAAGAAAGCTAAGAAGGAACTAGAGGAATTATTTGATCAATGATCCAGAGTTAGTTACGTTATGAATGCACTTAAGATGTCGGAGTATTATCCATGCAGCATATATGTTGACAATCATACAGCTGTAGAAGACTCCGGAATAAGTTAAAAGAAAGAATTGAGTCCAGGTCATAGACAAAGGATTGAATTGTTAGAAGATTGTATCTTGGATATTCCATAGCGCCCATGAAAGGCTAAAGTAATAACTAATACCATGAGCCATAGATCGGAAGATAGCTTAATCCTAGACAAAGGTTGATCAGAAGGAAGAGGAAACTAATGAGTTGCATCAACTAAGTAAATCGGGAGCCTAATTATAGGACCAAGAAAATTATAGCAATCGTGGTTGAGAACATTGCAGAGTCACTCTTAGTATCAGAGGTACAAGACAGATAGTACAACAACCATATTCTATAACGGCTCTACGATAAAGCTAGTTAGAAGAACACCAGCCTCATAAGAAGTCAGTACGAAGCTCCTACCGGATTGTGTATGCGCCGTAGGTGCATGTATTACAATAGAGATTCAAGTTGTGGATGTGAATTATACCTATGTGGAAGGGAGCTTCAAGTTTCGGATGTACAACATTTCATTTATCCTTGAGATTCCATCGGCCCATTAACATTCATCACATCGTTTCACCAACTGACTAGCATCCTTGTAAAGAGCAGCCCAATAGAAACCATAACTAAGCACTTTGGCCACCGTTCTTGCGCCGCAATGATGACCACCATATGGAAAAGAGTGACAAGCCCAAAGAATATCACCTTGCTCGTCTTCTGGTACACACCTCCTAATTATCTCGTCCGTAAAAATCCGAAAAAGGTATGATTCATCTTAATAATAATCTTGACAATCCATTTTGAGTTTCTTTCTTTGTCTTGAAGAGAACTCATCTGAAATTATTCCACGCACAAGAAAATTTTCCAAGTCGGCTAACCATCGCACATCTTTTATTGAAATCGAAAAAAGTTGTTGTTCGGGGAAGGATCCATTTATTTCAAGTCTATCATGTGCCCACCCCTCCTCCAAACGAGACAAGTGGTCCGTCAATTCGTTGTCACTACCTTTCCTATCCTGGATGTCAACATCAAATTCTTGCCACAAGAGTACCCATCTCATCAACCGAGCTTTGGAGTCATTTTTTCTCATAAGATAATGAAGCGCCGCATGGTCTGTGTGGACAATAACTTTGGTACCCATCAAGTACGGGCGGAACTTCTCAATTTCATATAACATAATGATATAGTTGACTCGGGCTCTATTCATGGTCTTACTAGCATAGTAGACCAAATGAAAAATATTGTTGATACATTGCCACAATTCATCCCTCACCGCTATGTTACTTGCATCACACATAAGTTCAAAAGGCACACTCCAATTTGGAGCGGTGATGATGGGAGTGGTTGTAAACTTAAGCTTTAACAATTCAAAGGCTCTCATGCAATCATCATTGAAATTGAATTGGTATTTTTCTCAAGAAGCTTGCACAATGGGTTCACCACTTTACAGAAATCGTTGATAAAGCCCCGGTAAAACACTGCATGGACTAGGAAACTCCGCACACCCTTCACTGAAATTGGGGGTGGAAGATTAGAAATCACCTGAATCTTTGCCTTGTCAACTTCACTTCCATTGCTTGAGATTTATGGCCAAGGAGAATACCTTCCTCAACCATGAGGAAGAAAATTATGAGTACCAAGTTGGTTTTGTCACATCTAGCAAACACTTTGTCCAAATTTGCAAGACAATCATCAAAAGAATCCCCAACCACCGAGAAGTCATCCATGAAAACTTCAAGGTAGTCCTCCACCATGTCCGTGAAAATATCCATTATACACCGTTGAAAAGTCACCGGGGCATTGCACAAACCAAATGGCATACTCATGAAAGCAAAAGTACCACAGGGACATGTAAATGTTATTTTCTTTTGATGTTCCAGAGAAATGAAAATTTGGTTGTAGCCCGAGTACCCATCAAGAAGGTAGTATAAAACACGACCAACCAATCTATCGAGCATTTGCTCTAAGAAAGGAAGTGGAAAGTTGTCCTTCCTTGCTAATTTGTTGAGCTTGCGATTATACGTGCACACCTTCCATCCGGTTACCGTTCGTGTAGGAATCAATTCATTCTTATCATTGGTGACCACCGTCATGCCCCCTTCTTTGGGACACATTGAACCGGAGAGGTCCATGAACTATCGGAGATAGGTTAGAAAACCTCGGCGCATCCAGCCACTTTATAATCTCCTTCTTGACAACTTCTTGCATAGGCTCATTGAGTCTTATTTGATGTACAATGGATGGTTTAGCGCCATTCTCCAACTTGATCTTATGCATGCAAAAGTGGGGCTTATACCCAAAATATCTGCCAAGGTCCACCCAATGGACTTCTTCCTATTTTGTAACACTGTCAATGTGGAATCTTCCTTCACTTAGTCAAACAAGAGGAAAGAATAACCGGTAATGTAGAACAAGGTCCAAGAAATTCATAACAAAGGTATGGAGGAAATGGCTTCAACTCCAAGGTAGGTGGCTCTTCAATAGAAGGCTTTGTAGGAAGAGTCTTCCTATTTTCAAGATCCAAAGACAATTTCCGGGGTGCATAGTTGTACGGCACTATTCCGTTTAAGGTGTTCACACATTCCATGAAACCATCCATATCGTCATCATCAAAGTTGAGCAACACATCCTCCAACATATCACCGACATTGATAGTATCACTTGTATCATCAACAATAACATCAGTCACCAAATCCACAAGAGAACACACCTCATTGCTATTTGGTTGCTGCATGGACATAAACACATGGAATACCACTTTTTCATCACCAACCCGGAAAGTGAGTTCTCCGGGTTCAACAGCACAAAGAGCCTTACCCGTAGCAAGGAAAGGTCTTCCAAGAATAATTGTCACTTCATAAGCACCTTCACAATGTTGAATGACAAAGTCTACCAGAAGAATGAATTTATCAATGGCCTTTTCATGCTACGGTCGGCCATTTGCAAACTCATAGAAGTGGGTATTGGTTGTCCAATCCATAAAGTCTTGAAAACTGAATAGGGAATCAAATTTGTACTAGCCCCAAGATGACAAAGAGCTTTACCAAACTCGGCACTTCCAGTTGTACAAGGAATCGTGAAAGCATCGGGATCCTCCAACTTACGAGCCATTGAATGAACAATCGCTCTAACTTGATGAGTGACTTTGATAGTCACAAAATTCATACGACCGCTTCTTTTCCACAAGATCTTTCATAAACATTGCATAACTATGCATTTGTTCCAAACCTTCTACCAATGACACATTGATTGAAAGACTCTTCATCATTTGAATAAACATCTTGAATTGATTCTTACCATTTTAGTTGGCAAGTCTTTGATGGTATTGAGCTGGAGGATTAGCCAGTGGTGCCCTTGACTTTTGCAATACTAGCTATGGTATGTCAATGATGCGTTCCGTAGATAGGTTCACCTCCTCTTGAGTCTCTTCCACACTATCATATATATCAAATCGAACTTCCTCGTTTGGTTGAGCAACATTGTTCGGGATCTATTCTTCTTGCATTACATTATCATCATCAGAAAGTCGCCTTTCACTTGAGGTGGGTGCATTCTCGCCTCTTCCACTTCTTGTGATAACAGCTATAGCATGCCACATTTATTACCACCCTTTTGGTTTACAATCGTGTCATTTGTTAGTGCATCCTTAGGACAAGCATTTAGAGCTTGAGAGATTTGCCCCATTGAAATTCTAGATTGCGGATTGATGTGTTGTGCTAAGCATGTGGGGCATCCGAATGGGCATTCTTTTGGTGGGTTGCTCAGTTGTTGATACATTGGGGGCCTTTGTAAACCCGACTCCCCGACGGCCTTGATTGTTACCCCAACAACATTGGTTGTTGCCTCCCCAATTACCTTGGTTGTTTCCACTACAGTTTCCTTGATTGTTGTTGTTATGCCAATTCCCTTGATTGTTAGAACTCCAATTGCCATGATTGTTTTGTTGTCGCTATTGTTGTTGGTTTGGGCCTTGGAAGGTGTTTCATTGCCCTTGAAAACTGTTGACATATTGCACTTCCTCCTCTTTCTCATTATAAACATCATCTTGAACAAAACCTTCACCACCTTGCATATAGTTCTCCACTCGAGTTTTCATTTGTGGACCGTTAGTTCTCTTCTTGTTCACCATAAAGTTCACTCTCTCCACAGCATGAACTTTCATAGGGGTTTGCACTTGATTTAGTTGAGCCTTTGCTAGTTGAGTCATGGTAGTGGTCAATTCATCAATGTCTTGCCCGTGGTCTTGTAATTATCTGTGGAGGTGATCATATTCGGATCACCTTGTGGGACATTGGCACGGGATTGCCAAGCCGATGACGTCTTCGCTATCTCATCGAGAATGTCACATGCCTTCGCATAAGGCCGAGTCATAATGTTCCCAGTGGCTAGTTGATTCACTACATATTGATTGGTTGTGTTAATCCCACGATAAAAGGTTTGTTGCAACATTCTTTCCATCATATCGTTGCTGGTACATTCCTTAACTATTGTTCCATAGCGCTCCCAAATTTCGTGTAGTGGTTTATTCGACTCTTATCTGAATGCTAAGATCTCGTCTAGAAGTGTAGCCACGTGCCAGGGAGAGAAAAACTTAGCAATTAACTTGGCCGCCAACTCATCCTAAGTGTGAATTGAATGGTTCAGAAAAAGTTCCAACCAATCTAAAGATTTCCCCCTTAGAGAGAAGGGAAAAAGCCTTAGCCTCAATGCATCCTAGGAAACATTAGTTTGCTTGCTCCACCAACATGTATACAGAAAGCCTTTCAAAAGTTTGCAAGCATTTTCAGTTAGAGCACCGGTAAGGAAACCTCGTTGCTCAAGCTCAGTGAGCATCAAATTGGTGATTTGAAAGTTGCCTGCCCTAATACGGGGAGGGACTATTGCACTAGCATAACCTCCATTGGGCAATATATGGTGTGGAGATGTTTATGGTGGAGGCGGGGGTGGAACGAGCATGTTGTCTTGTGGTCCCCAGCCTCTTTGTTGTGGCACTTGAGGTACCTCATCGAGTTGTTCCTCCTCACCGTCCAAGTCCCCCAAAGGCATATTTCCGAGATCATTGTTTTCCATTATTGTACGTAAGATTTCTTAAACATGTTTGTAACACGGAAGGGAAAGAAGATATGCCAAAACCACACTCAAATATATAGCTAACATCGTTTAAGCTCCCCGGCAACGGCCCCAAAAATTGATCACTCCCAATCCACACTCAACAATGAGTGGAAGAGATCATTGGAAGAATAGTACCCCACTATGAGTCTGGGTCGATTTGCTCAGGGAGCTAAAAATGGGTGTTGGAGTATACTTGATGCAAGAAGACAAAACAACTTAAATACACTTCCAATCAAGTTGGCTTTACTACTTTGTTTATTAACTACACTATCAATGATCAACTAGAGAAAAAAATTAGACATTGGCTAATTATTTTTGGTTGTTTTCAAATAGGCAAAAAGGACAAGGGATGTAACCTTTGCGTAGGTGTTTGCCTAATGGGTTTATTATGTTAACACTTATTTTAGTAATCGTGGTGTATTATAGCTCCCAACGCTAAGTTACCCAATCAATACCTCTCAGCCATAGAGTGATTTTGCTCAATTTGGCATTCTCAAGCCCAAATGAGTATCAAGCTAAATAGTTGATACGAGGTCATGTCGGGTTTTCCCTAACTCTAGTTCAAACCCTTTATTTAGGCCNGCCATAAAGTGATTTTGCTCAATTTGGCATTCTCAAGCCGAAACGAGTATCAAGCTAAATAGTTTATACGAGCTCATGTCGGGTTTTCCCTAACTCTAGGTCAAACCCTTTATTTAGGCTATTCAAATACTTAACTAGCCCAATTTCTAATTAGCCAAGTTCTCCTGGAGTAAGTCCCTCTTTCTCAAGTAAATACCAAGTCAAAAAGGCATGAATCAATGTTTGCAACCATTAATTCTAAAATTAAAGTGTGAACAAGTCTAAATAACAAACACCCAATCATAAACAAGCATTAAATTAGATACCCATAAGGTTTACACACTAGGATTCAGTCACAAACTTAGTAAGTATCTAGCTTCTCATAGTAGAAAATGAAGATAACAAAGAAGAAATACTAATTAAAGCCATAATATAAAATTAAAATGATAAACTATAATGTTTTCGTCCCAAAATGATCAAGAATTACCCAAAATGGTAAACTACAACGGCTACAGCTAAGAAAACTTCAAAACTTGACCTAAAAAGTGATTTTTGTCTATTTATAGTGGGCTAAAATTTGCTGAAGAAAATGCCCTTCGGGAGGTTATGTGGCCGCACAATTCCATGTGCGGTCCACACATTGCTTGAGTCTGCAGGTTGAGAGATTCTGCCGTCGCACAATTTGATTTGCGGCTGCACTTCAGCTTCTGCGGTCGCACAAATCATGTGCGGTCTGCACTTCTGGCAAGGCATCAGTCTTGGTCATTTTGGACACTCTCTGAACACTTTGATTCTTGTCAGTGCGACCTTGTACTGCGACCGCACAAGTTGTGTGCGGTCCGCACTTCTCTTCAATCCCTTCTGGGCTTCTACATAAGATATGCGGCTGCAGAGATAATTTTGCAGTCAACACTTTCTTCTACGTCTATAGAAATACTTCTGCAGACTGCACTTCTGGTATGATGCGCTCCTTCTTGCCTTGTGAGCCGGAACACTCCTTTTTGAGTTGGATTTCTTCATTAGAGTCAAAATCTCGAATATTCCTGCAATTTGCACACTTTCATTAGTTTTGGCAACATAAATCAACATTTTCGGACGAAAACTAAAGCACGAAGGTACTAAATCATAATCCACACTTATCAATATACCACAAGCAGAAAGACCATAACCAAGGCGCAATCAACCATTCAACGCCAAGGGCCATCTCGCTCGAATTCCGCCACAAGGCCCAAATAGAACCACATCATGTGTGTAAATAGGCAACAATCTTACAAATCATTGTAGCATAGGGGAGTAATACATGGAAAATATCAGAAAAAGAATAGGATCAACTCTAACATATGACACTCCCTCAATAGTAATTGTGCTGAGTAAACAAAGCCAACCCGATGCAGAACACACATTTTCATTTGACCTACCAATGGCCTCAAAATCAATTTTGATACGCACGAAATAGGTTGTGAACCTCCGAAAATTCCACATTAACCTATCCATAACACATTCACTCATCTGTCAACCTCTCAACATACCGTCACCATCTACAACCAACGAACAATCTGCCTTTGAGAACCCTCATAGTCTTTAAATCCCTAGAATACATGAATATCCACGTCGGATCCCAACTCCACCACTGAAATGAATGATACATCCGTCATACACAATCACCTCAAAAGAAATATTTCCATAATTCTTCTAAGCCACATAGCAAAATCTGAATATCAGTAGTCAACCCACAACCAGGCGATTACCGTAATACCACTCAAGCATCTGCAAGTCAAACACAATGCGCCTTCTAAAATATGCACCATTATCAGGTGATACATACAGTGCCAACATCCTTCTAAATGTCTGAAACCGTCAATGCTATCTAGAACTCCTGACCTTCAATTCAAAGCTGAACCGCAACCTCGTACATGTAAACCTCAATCCCACACGTCGCACCGTATCTATCATGCCATCATCAGAAATATATGAGAAGCCCATTATCATCCTGGAATTACAAACCGGATACATATTCTGTCAGTAAGAAACCTCCAACTTGACCCCTATCCAAGAAACAATCACAACACACAATAAATTTCTCATCGTTATCGAAAACATCCGCCCCAAGCCATGGTTGAAATCATTAGGAGATCTTCAAAACCCATTAGCACAAAACTAAGCCATCAGAGCCGATTAAATTGACTATCATGCCAACCCGAATCACTACCAAGCTGACCCCATTATTTTAATGCTCCTTGACTTGCTTTCAAGTTAACACTTCTTGTTGCCAATACACTATGATCCTTAACCAAAACACATTACAAGAGATCCTAGCATGAATCCACGTCATCCTAAAGCGCATAAGACACTGTATTCCCTCTTAGGAATCCAATAATACCACAACCAAAATGCCAACACCAAAGAGGCCTTTTGTGAATCTGAAGCTGTTTCTTTAACTTATGAAGTGCTGAAATGTAGAATCATTAGTGATACATACATCTTAAACTGATTAGAACTTTTTTGAAAGTCCTCCACTACGCTATAATCTCAAATGCACTGCCAATACGAGCCGAACGACTTGTGCTCAATCAACACCAAAATACCTCATGAAGAAACCCCATCTTATGAAATCGTGTGAATCCCTTCTCTGTGCATACTACATCCACCACGAATAACAAACCCGAAGCATTCCAAGATTTCCAATATTCCCACAAAGTATAGCACATCATGCATTAAGTAATTTCGTCATCTGAGTCATCCTCGAAATCGACCTCTTCAAGTCATAACCTATCCATAAGTATGCCTTAGACAAAAACTAACATAACACATGACCATGGAATATGATCATTGAAAACACACTCCCCTACTTTCCTCGAAGCCACAAAACGTAACAGTCGATAAACCATAATGCCCTTGCTTCGTAACTGCCATAATATCTCACTCTAATTCTACTAAGTCCTTCATACGCTCATGTAGCTCTAACAATAAAAATATTTCAAATCATCTATTAAGCTCATATCTATCCTCACGATAGCCGTGCAAACTTCCCCAAGCGATATAAACTCAAATTACATCACATAATCTACTGATAGATGGAACATCTCCTCATAACATCATAAGGATCACACAACTCAGAATATCACGTAGACGATAAGCCACCTGCTTTGCCTCATACTGCCATCTCTCAATGCCCTTTCATGGCCACAACCAATATACACTCACTAAATCCTCCCGAATCTAAACTCATCAACAAGACATAACAATCCACTTCATTCCACAAATGAACAACATGAAAGACCCCTAAACATGCCCGTATCTCGAGATTGTACCACACATCAAGATAGAAATCAAGCATTCATAGTATTTTCGCATCCCAAGCAACATTCTTCTTATCACATCCCAACCATATAAGCACACCCCACAATCATATAATACTCATTATATTGCTACTCAACCACTCTATGAGCAATCAGTCTCGCTCCTAGGGACTACCAGGCATATAAGTCCAAAAGCGTATACTCACACAATATGAAACTACCGACTGACCCAATCAATTCAACACAAAGAAAACATCTCGCACCTCATTCATGAAATCACAAGTCATCGATGCACATATGAGTGGATGGAAGGAATTCAAAGAGATACACTTCAAACTGAATCAATGCCACACAATAAGGAAAGAAAGATGTGAACTTTTGTATATTCCCTGTAGTTTCTCGAAGATAGGTATGGATGTCATCATACTGATTGGCAAGACTCTACTAGAAACTTCCTCATGGCTCGTAGAACCTATGAACCTAGAACTCTGATACCGACATATCACGACCCAAATCCACCGAGCGTGATGGTACCTAACCCAACCTACTAGGTAAGCCAAACAATAGTCAACACATTTCTAATGAAAATAATAAGAAATCGATAAATGAAATAATTAAATTCCCATACAATAATCCAAGGAGTGGTAGTACAAGTCGTCATCTAAGACTGGGATTTATAAAGCTGGTATGCAAATAAATATAACATCTGTTTGAAATATACATGAATAGATTACAAATCTAAAACTACCAAGGACAAGTGGTTGCAATATCCAGAAAAGCAAGTACACCTTCATGCCAAATCCCGTCATCCACATCATCTCAGCTCCAAGATCTACACGTAAGGTGTAGAAGTAAAATATGAGTACTACCAACCCTATGTACGCAACAAGTATCATAACTAACCTCGATGAGGTAACATAAGTAAGATTTGTAAATGATACTGGCTAATCAGATGTGTAGTTCATAATTGCAACAAGTGCATAATGGTAATATGATGCAATCTTGAAATCAAGGATTAAACCACCTTGTGTACTTAATTTGTTTAACGTACTTTGCTCAGTCAGTAATAAAACATATATAATGATGATATGCAAATAAATCAGGTACCCGGCCAAAGAAATTATAAGTAAAGAAGGCAATAACCTAACATAAATTTGCTGAAGCGCCCAACCTGATATAAATAGTAATCACAATGTCATAAGAAACAAAACCAAACAATAACTCAAAAACATCAAATAATGTCATAAGAAACAAACCCAAACAATAAAGGTCGAATCTCTAATCAAATACCCGAAGTCAGCAAAAATGTCAACCTGGGCCCGCATCTCGTAACCAAACAAAACTCACAAATTCCGGCAACCCATTTGAATACAAGTCCAACCATACTAATTTTACTGAAATCCGACTCCGTATCGATGTTCAAATCCAAAATATTCACTTTGGAAACGTTTTAAGAAAGGCGCAATCAACCATTCAACAACAAGGGATACATATCTTTATTATCACACCATCTAATAAAGATGGAATCATGTAATATAATCAAACATGAGTAAAACAAATGTCACGACCGAAATCAGAGGTCCACGACGGGCACCCGGTGCCTTACTCAACCGAGTACCAACAGAACGTATCTTTATTATCACACCATCATGGGTAAATGGTGCAGAAGTGCCTTCATGAGATAACTAGAATAATACATAATGGAATACTAGACATAGGACGACCCAACATGATATAGAAACTTATACATGTGACATACAAGCCTATAAGGCCGACATCATCATTTGTACACTCAATACATAGGCCGACATGGCCATACAAGAATCAATACAAATGACATATGTCTACAAGCCTCTAAGAGTGCATAAACGTCATAGAGGTCGGGGCAAGGTCCCGCCATATCAATCAATACATGTCCAAATCATACTGACCAAACAGGTAATTCCGGAGCAAGTGGAGTGCACCGACACCTTCCGCTGCGTTGATAGCCTACTAGGACGACGGTCAACATAACTATCGGGACCTGCGGGTATGAAACGCAGTGTCCCTAGGCAAAAAGGACATTAGTACAAATAAAGTATCGAGTATGTAAGGCATGAAAGCGGTATATAAAAGACTTGAAAGAAAAATGGAGTAAAAACTCAACCTGTAAGTCTGAATTGCTCTATGAATCATGATATTTATAATATCATGCATATACGCATAAATGTCATATGATGCATAGGTATATGCGTGCATAACATCATCAAGCCTCTGAGGGCATCCGATTATTTCATCTCTGCCTCTGCGGGCGAAATCAACGTATACCAGCTGATCAGGTGGTGGTGGGTATATAACGCCATAACCTTTCCTCATACCCCATATACATATAATATACGCGTATATAACGCCATCTGATCATGGGTCAATGTACATGCATAAATGAATGCAATTCATATTGAAGTGAATCAATAAGATCTCATATAATGTCATAAGATCATTATGCCTTCGGATAAACTTTATCAACTTATGAATTTTCTAAGACCCATGACCAAACGATATAAGAATAAGACACATGGGTAATCAAGAACATTGGCACCCCTAGTACTTATATGAATAGGTCATTTATGAAAGTTGCGTGTTTGCTTGTTTCGTTTGTATCATATGGATAATGCCAAAAGGAAAGAAGATATTGCCTTAACATACCTCATGTCGTCAATGTAACTCAACAACAAGCTTACAACAACTCGCGTGACAACCCTATAATAATGAAATACATGTACAACTTAGATGGCGCTAGTATATCACGTATCTCAAGCGATAACTCGATTAAAAAGTAAAACGGGCAGCATTTCGCCTGAGTTTACTACTCCATCAAGCCTACTATAGGAGAGATACAAACACAATACAATCATCAACGCAACAACAACCCAACTACAATATGGGATCTTCAATACAACAAAAAACCCAAATATAACATAACACACCAAATCAACAAGTAATCAATTAGCCTGAAATTGCAATGACGAGAGACCGGCCTACTACCCTACCACATGTGGAATTTCTCCACGCCCTTCTGTCCTTCCAAACTACATAAATCATCAGCACAATAGGCCAACACGAGTGGACTACAAAACAGTCCACTAAAAGTAAAATAAATCACACTCACGGCTTTCGATCACCGTCCCGTGAGTTCTAACTATCAGGAAATGAATGTATCAACCTTCCTTGATATTTAAAGCTTAAATACAGAAATTATACGTTTTCTTAACTATAAAGTACCTTCCAGAACTCAAACTACAAAGAAAAAGAGAGGCGATATCGCGATACTTACGTCGTACGGATCGTTCTAATGTTATTGCTTCTTGATTTCGTACCGGGGATGTTAATCTTCTTTGAATCCCTAGAAGAGAGCTTATGGGTATGTTTATGGATGTTAAATGGTCGTTTTATATGGATAAATAAAGATAAAGGGAGTAAGACCTATGTATATCAACTTTGGAAATGTCAAAGAGGTGCTAGCTTGGCACCCTAGCACTGGCCCATCTTCTGACGCTTTGTTTTTTTATCTGGATGTTATATGAATAAACGGTTAAGTGTGTTGGAAACTAAATTCCAAGACCTTCAATTTTGTATTTAATATTTACCAAAAGACCTTATATAACACACGAAATGTATTCCTCAAAACGCTTCAGTGACACACCTACTTGTCACCTAAGCAGTCTGCGCAGCCTCGCAAAACGGGAAATATCTCTCTACTTTGATGTCGTATCGACAAACGGTTTAATGGGTTAGAAACTAAACTTGTATATCTTCAATTGTATATGTAGATAATACCGTAATAACAAGTATATTGCGAGAAAATCTCCTCTATATTTGACCTAATATTTAGAGTATTGATGATTGTAACTTGTGATGGCCTTTGCCAACTTTTGTTCCACAACTTACTTGACTTTAAAACATAATACACTACTATCACACGAATAAAATAAATCATAACATAACCTCCTTATCATGGTAAGAACCCCAGTCTCACCCCAAAGTACTTGATATAGCATTCCAAACTTGTCGACTTCCGACGAAACTTATTTTCTTTAATTGGTTCAGCTTCTAATCTTTCCAACCCTCTTGGTACTTGTTAATAATGATCTTAAATATTTTTAACCTACAAGATAACATAATTAACTGGATTTATGTGCTCTCAAATATGATCTCATTTTGAGCTTATATCAATTGACTTACAAATACTCTCACGTATGAAGATATGGGGTGTAATATCATTCCCCCTTTGGAACATTCGAGGACGAATGTTGACTGATGCATTTATCAGTCTCACAACCCATAGCTCATACATGTTGAGTTCTTTATTGCCTTTTATATACTGCATTCATGCCTTACATACTCTGCACTTTATTTGTACTAACGTCACTTTTGCCCGGGGAATCTGCGTTTCATACCCGCAGGTCCCGATAGATAGCTTGATAGTCATCCTTGTAGGCTATCAGTTCAGCGGAAGGTGTTGGTGCACTCCACCTGCTCCGGAGTTGCCTATTTGGTAAGTATGATTTGGACATGTATTGATTGGTATGGTGCGGCCCTGTCCTGATCTTTATGGTGTTTATGTACTTTTAGAGGCTTGTAGACATATATCATGTGTATGGATACTTATATGGCCTTGTCGGCCTATGTTTTTAGTGTACAAATGATCATGTCGGCTTTATAGACCCGTATGTTCCTTGTATAAGTTTCTATATCATGTTGGGTCATCCTATGTCTAGTATTTCCTTATGTTTCATTCTAGTTATCTCATGACGGCCCTTCTTGCCCATTTACCCATGATGGTGTGATAAGAAAGATGCGATATGTTGATACTCGGTTGAGTAAGGCACGGGGTGTCCGTTGTGGCCCTCCGATTTGTGTCGTGACAAAATTGGTATCAGAGTAGTTTTGTCCTAGGTAGTCTACAAGCCGTGAGTAGAGTCTTATTTATTGGCGTGTTGTGTGCCAAACTTACAAGCAGGAGGCTACAAGGCATTTAGTATTCTCACCCTTTCTTCTTACTCTAGATCGTGTGGTAGATATCAGTTGTAAGAATATAAACTCCTAAATGCGACTTTATTCATTATACAACGGTACCTACACCTAGAAAGAATGTTGGTAAGAGATTAAATGTGGTTGTGGAATAGTTGAGCCAGAGGAACTCGATGTTGCATCATGCTTATGATGAGTAAATGTAAAATCTTCAGCATACCATGTGTGTACTAAGACGTGTAAGCTTCTTTATAAGGAGCCCTAAGGCATGAATATCACTTCACCCATATGGGGAAAAGCAACGAGAGAATCAGAATGTAGATACAAGTTTCAACAAGTAAAAGAAGCAAGGCGAAGAAGGGTATGATATACCCAGTTAATGAAGATAATTAGTATTTAAAATTCTGGCAGAGAAATATAAGCATTTTGAGTTACCTTCAGTAGTAACATATATACATAAAACTGGCCACACCCATCTCAGTTATGCCCTATGGGAGCTAACATATATAGTTTAAAAGAAAAAAGGAATATCATGATCCATCTAGGGTTAGAGTAAACCAAAATGGTGGATGTACTGTTATCATTAGCTAACATTTCTAAAGGATATTGCAAATGTGGTAATAGTTCTACTTGTGAGACACCCAGATGGTGCACTCTAGATTAGTACAGTCGGATATGAATACTAGAAAGTTTAGAAGATAGGCACTGGAATCCTAGAAGGGATGAATATTTACCTTAGTATGACTCCTGCCCCTAGTAAGGAGAGATTGTTAGGCGACCCGAATAGCAAGTGACATGGTGCAAGGGGAGCTGAAAGCGAAAGAATGTTTTGTTGAAGTTTTAAAAATAAAGTGATAGACAGAAATATTAATCGGATAATAAGAAGAGAGTAAATGAAGCATTATGAGTAATATGTGATAAATAGGTGATAACGGTAAATCAAAATATGGCATGATAGAGTCTATAGTCAAGTGAAGAAAAAGACAAGAGGTGACATGCCTTGACACAATAAAATTGTATAAGCCATAAAGCCATACCCTCACTTCGAGAAATGAGTTGGTGACTTGAACGTGATTACCGAAAGGAAAGGTTAGACCCCCTGAGTAATATAAACTAGTACGGGCTAGTGAATAAGATAAACTGAACATGAATTAGGGACCAAATGGTTTGATAATATTCGGCATCGTGATAATTTTAGAGATCGCATTCAAGTAATAATAGAAGGGACAATAGAAGAATAACCTTTAAAGGTCATTCAAGAAGATGTGAAAAGACGTTAAAGATGAAGAGAGGGGGGAAGATGGTGTGATGTGGCGTTAAGTCGGAGTTAAGTGGTTCAGGAAACTATGGAATGGTAAAGGAAGAAAGTGGTAAAAAGGTGAAAGGGATGAGGTTGCATTTATTCATACTCTACAGACATGTTACCACTCCAAAACATTATGCAAGCATGCCGGGGAGAGGTGGTAAGGGTTCCAGCACTAGATGTTATTGATAAATAAGTGAAAATGAACAATTGATATATAAGTAGCCAGTGCGAGGGGTAAGTTAAGACAAAAGACATAACCCAAGAAATATTACGCAGAATATAGATATCAGAATGGACTAACGAATAGTTAATAGTTGATTCAGGAAATGCATAGTTATGGCTAGACAATAGGTTACAGACAAATCAGCAGATTGTGCAAGATAAATGTAGTGAACCCAACATAGGGAATTTAGTCTCGCAGATATGATGTTGTGATTCTTGAGAAATATTCAGATAGGAGTTGTAGTAGTTAAAGGTACCTTATAAGTGTTATCTAAATAAAAGAAAGTGCCACTGGGGAGATAGTCAAAATTTCAGTTAAGAACCAACCCTAAGAGCATAAGGGCGTAGAGGTAAGTAACTAAGGATAATTATAGGCGAGTGAGAACATCAAAACTTTCTTTGGCTATACGATGTAATAAGCTTGAAGCTTTACAGGAGTCAAAGGATCTGAGAAAATAAGGGAGAAGGCTTCAACCCATGCATAGTAACTTGAAGAAAATTTGATGATGTTGTAACAACAATCTCACAACAATATTCTATGCACTCCATAAAAAAGTGGCACCTATCGTGACTAATGAACGGGAAGTCAAAAGTGATATTTGAGATCGTATGACTTACAGGAGATTTCAGTATTCGTGGGAAATAAGATATGCCATGTACTCATTAAACAAGGGGCCGGTCAGGAAAAGCAATTGCTTACATTTAAAGGCAACTGAGAAGGCACGAAAGGAAATCTATGGTGCTAGCAAGTTAATGGAAGGTTGCGAGTAGTATAAATAGATAGGTATAAGTCACAAGGTATATAATCATAGAGTGACAAGGTTTTAGGTAGATAGGAGTAAGGATATATAAAGGTGAGTGAGAAGGTGATGCGAATATGTAAGTCCTCGGGATTAAACGCATCAAAACAATAGAGCTTATGGTTTCCGTAAGTAACAGAAAGCTTGGTACAACCTGAATGAACTCAGATGTTGCCCTAGTAGTAGAATAAGGGTGTAATGGTGATGATAAGAGGATGATGTTTAGGCCTTTGATTGAGTACTGATTTTGAAAAAAGGGATTTCATGAATTGCACGGGATTAGAATACCCCCATAAGATGAATCATGTTGGGATGCTGTGAAATACAGTTATTGAAGTATAGTATCGTCCCTAGGTGGATCAAGTAAATCATTTCAAATGTCTCCCGATGCAACGTGAGCCATGGTGACAATGTATTACGTAAGAGGTTTCAAGTTATCAGTGGTAGATCATGGATCAATATTAAGGTGAATTAACAATGGATGGATAAAAGTTACAAAATATGAGATGAGATTAGATCGTCATTCATAAGATTAATAGTATTGAGGAAGAACTAAAGGACTTAGATTTATGCATATAAGATAAGTAGCGAGAGAGTAACATGGAGTTGTGTAGCAGACCTCGGTAATAATAAATCGAAATATGATCTATGGTATAGTGTGACCTACCTAGCTGTAGTAAACCCACAAGCATAGATAACCGGTACTATAAAACTAGTTATATCTTAGTCGTAGGATTGACAAAGTACCAAGCGAAGAACTTTAGTGTACCTATAGATTCCCAGAGGGACAACTTGTCATAGTTCAATATATATTCATAAGGTGAGTCCTAGATATTTCCTAGTAGATTCGCATAGTCACTTCCATGGGTAGAGGCATACAGGCTGCATGATAGAAGGTACCAACAGTTATGAAATCGGAAGCATTCGGACAACAAGTCGTGGTGTGAGAAAGAGGCCTAAAGGGGGGAATGCCCTGGACTTGGGATTTATTCACAAAACAATTGCCTAAATGAAAAGTACGGTATTAAAATATTCGTAAGCGCTATGGGTTATGAGACTGATAAGTGCATTAGTCAATATTCAAGGAAGAATGTTCCAAAGGGGGAATGGTGTTATGCCCCATGTCTTCGTACGTGAGAGTATTTGTAAGTCAATTGATGTAATCTCAGAAATTAGATCATCTTTGAGAGTACATAAATTAAGTTAATAATGTTTCCTTGGAGGTTACAAATATTTAAAATCATGATTAACAAGTACCAAGAGGGTTGGAAAGATTAGAATCTTAACCAATTAAAGAAAACAAGTTTCGTCGAAAGTCGATAAGTTTGGAAGGTTATAACATGTACTTTGGGGTGATACTAGGGTTATTAACATGATAATGATGTTATGTTATGATTTATTTTATTCGTGTGATAGTCATGTATTACGTTTTAAAGTCAAGCGAGTTGTGGAACAAAAGTTGGCAAAGGCCATCACAAGTTACATTCATTAATGTGCTAAACATAAGGTCAAATGTAGAGGAGATTTTCTCAAAATATACTTAGTATTATGGTATTATATACATATAAATTGAAGATCTATGAGTCTAGTTTCTAACGCATAAACTTTTTGTCGATACGACATCAAAGTAGAGAGATATTTCCAGTTTCGCGAGAGTGCGCAGACTGCTTAGGTGACAAGTAGGAGTGTCACCGAAGCGTTTTGAGGAATACAATTCGTATGTTATTTGACATATTTTGGGACATATTATATATCAAATTGAAGGTCTTGGAATTTAGTTTCTTACCCAAAACCAATGCCATGCAAACCTTATTAATGGGTCACTTTTCCATTATCCATGTCTTGTCCAAACCAATTCTAAAATATAAGGCCATGCAATTTGTTTTTGATCATGCTTTTATGTTTTGTTTATTAGCCAAATAAGAGTCTTCTATTGTAAAACTTTTATGTTAGTTGTACTTGTTTTACACCAGTTGTAATACGTACTCAAATAAGGGTAGTACATGAGGATAGTTTTGAGGTAAGTACTGATTCCTGCCAAGATTCCTTAGAAGAAGAACATCCTTCTATTTTCATGAATCAGCCTAGAGAGCGAGATGTCTCTGAAGTTCACGATGGTCAAGATGTGATGACTGATAAGCCCATTCCAGAATGGAGATATGATTCTGCCACGACAAAACAGATAATGAAGAATGATCCAGCACCTGATAGAGCTTGCGCTAGGTCAGATTTTAATCAATTGAAAGAAACATTGCTCATGTCAGGCGCCAAGAAAGACGTTCAAAAGATTTGGGTTGCCTAAATTCTCAGGCGACATGTCTAGGTTCAGAAGGAAACTAAAATACTTCAGAAGGAGAAGGACAGGCAGTGCAAGGAGAAATAAAGCATGTTTTATTTGTAATAAAATAGGAAATTTTGCGCGAAACTGCCCGCTGTCCAAACAGACTATTAGAATTCTCTTTGAAATTACAGATTACAGAAGCGTTTATTTTAGTGATGATGACTATCTTGAATTTATTTTCTCACTTGAAGATGAGCCCACGGAAGAGATGCTATTTTCCTTGGATATTTATGAGGAATATGGTGATGATCATTACTAAATTTCATAACTAAAGGCAAAGGTAAAATAAGAGATCCATAGCATCATGGTGATGTCGCAAGCAGAAATCACAGTCTGCACATCCAAGTGGGACAAACCAGAACATGGGAAAAGATCCACAACATCACGGTAATCCCGCAAGTAGAATTCAAAGTCTATGCATCTAAGTGGGACAAACCAACACATGTCATAGCTTTTATTTGACACGGTGGCATACTCCTCACACATTATCCTGCAGTCGTTACAGATGAGTATTGGGTGTCATACTTCAAGAATTTTGACACCGCCTCTAATGGAATTTTGACCACAACTGTCATTACGAAGCACTCGATCACTATTGAATTCTCCCCAGGACTGAAGTACAAGATAGAATTGATTAGGTCACATGTCCCAGGTAAGGATTTTATTATTGATTTTGGCATTTATATGGTTTTGCAGGACAAACTCCAGATCAAAGCTAATGGGATAGCATTCATAAATTAAACAACACTACTGTGTAGAATCTCACACTGAATTTTTAACCATATGTGACAATCCTTTATGGAAAAATGAAAAGTTCTTCATCAAGTTGGCTTTAAAGACAAATGAAAATATCAATTCTACAAAGGCAAGTCACTTTGGTATGAATCCCGACCGCATTCAGCTTGCACAAAAGGAGTGTCAGAAGCTAGTGGATTTTGATCTCATCGAGCCATCAAATTCACAATGGGCGTGTGAAGTATTTTATGTCAACAAAAGAGCCGAGCAAACAAGAGGTAAATTGAGAATGGTAATTAATTACCAGCCACTCAATTAATGTTTTTTAATGAGGACTTTCCCATGCCAAATAAGCTCATCCTTTTCTCCTAACTTACCAAAGCAAAATATTTTTCCAAGTTTGATCTCAAATCATGCCTTTGGCATTGTGAATGCACCAGAATGATCGAGAAAAAACTAGTTTTTGCATTCCCGATCACCATTTTTAGCGGAAAGTCATGCCTTTTAGTTTAAAACATGCTCCATCTTTGTTTCAAAAGGCCATGATAAAAATATTTTACTTATTTACATTGATGATATTTTATTGTTCAATGATACTTGGGAGGAACACTTAAATTTGTTTAGTCATTTTGAATCTTTAGTGCGAAAAAATTACATCATGCTTTCAGCTAAAAAGATGGTTTTTGCAAAACAAGAAATTAATTTTCTGGGCATGCATATTTCATATGGAGAATACACATTAGGTCCTCATATTTCTCACGTTTCTTCCTACTGGGTTCACATCAAATCAAATCTCATATTTTTGGGGAATAATAAATTATGTGAGAGATTTAGTCCCTAATGTTTCTACATATATTTCTCCTCTCGCAAAAATGTTGAAGAAAAATTCCCAACCATGGGGCAAGGAAGGAAATAATGCAGTTAGAAAAATAAAATAGTTGTCCTAAAGTGTCAAATCTTTGCACATTCCCTCCAATAGAAAGAAAATATTTTAGACATATGCTAGCAATGAATATTAGAGCACAATTTTATTTGAAGAAGAATAAGGCCAAAGAAAAATATGTGGTTACGCTATTGGAAGATTCAAGGATGCTGAACAAAACTAACATTCCACTTTTAATTAAATTTTTGTTGTGGTTACTACAACTTCCTTGAAACTAATTATGGATATTGCTCCTATTCAAGACTATGCACAGAACTTCGAGGATCATAAGAGGCTACAACAAGTTGCTCGAGATCACGACTAGGGTCAATCTAAAATGGTCCGGTCCACGAGAGATGCAGGAGAATTTCGAGACGGTTTAGGCCCCCATTGCTTCGGCAGTCACCTAACTTGGAGACTAGCATTCCATCATAATCTTATGGCTAATTTTGAGAACGGACAACTTATTTAGGTCAAGGCCAAAATTTCCAAGGGCAGAGTTTGCATAATAATGGGGATACTAGCAGGATGTGGCCCTTGAAGCCACATTGTAGTTGATGTTGTAGGAATCATTTTGGGGATTGATTCCATGGTTCGAATTCATGTTTCTTATACGGTCAGCCCGGTCACATTATGCGCTTTTTCCCAGTATGAAATCTAGGTGGCGTGATACCACCTACGGGGTCGGTAGCAGCCTCTTTATTGATAGCACATCCTCGTGAGCAAGGTATACTACTGTCGATGGGAAGGGATAGAGGTAGTGGTGGAATGTCCATGTCCAACCCTGGTGGGCAATAAGAAAATCACATCAATGTGTTGTCAGGATGTCAGAATTTAGAGACATCACCAAACGCGGTCATAGGTATATTATCCGCGTTTTTCATTAGTGTATATGCTTTGGTAGATAGTTTCTACCCTATCGTATATTAATCCATTTGTTGCTGGTTAATCTTGTAAAGTATGTATTGATATGACAATCGTTTGAGGTATCCACGCTAGTGGGCGCATCCGTGATATTTAGGCGAGTGTATCGAGATTGCGATGTGATTATTTATGATCACCTTACCTTGGCCAATTTGAATGAATTAAAAATGGTAGAATTTAATGTCATTATGGGAATTGATTGGCTGGCCTCTTGTTATGCCATAGTGGATTGTTGGAGGAAAGTATTTCGCTTTAACTTTCAGGGAGAGCCCATTATCGAATAGAATGGCAATACTGTAGAGCCATAAGGGAAGCTTATTTCTTAACTTAGGGCTCGAAAGATGACCACGAAAGGATGTTTCTATCAGATCGTATGGGTTCAAGATGCAGAGGTAAAGCATCCCACCCTTCAATCGATTTTGGTCGTTAGTGAATTTACTTATGTGTTCCCGAATGAGCTCTCGGGCAATCCACCAGAGAGGGAGATTGAGTTTTCTATCGATGTGCCACTTGATATTCCACCTATATCTATTCATCCATACATAATGGCTCCTGCAGAGTTTAAGGTTAACAGACTAGTTGAAGGAACTTCTTGATAAGGGCTTCATTCGACCCACCACTTCCCTGTGTGGAGCCTAAGTTATATTTGTTCGAAAGAATGATGGTTCGTTAAGAATGTGTATTGATTATCGACAGCTAAATATGGTAAGCATCAAGAGAAAGAATTCACTTCCAAGGATCGATGATATTGTTTGATCAATTGCAAGGTGTCTGAGTATTTTCCGAAGATCGATCTCAGATCTGGATATCATCAGCTAATATGGGCATCCTGCTGTAATTGGAAGAGCTGAAATTGGAGATGAATAAGTGTACAGTTGCTTGACAACGGTAACGGAGGAATCACAATTCTGGATACTGTCGAGTCCTTGTTAGTGTCCAAAGTAAAGGTGCGACAATTTGAAGATCCATCCTTGGTGAAAATAAAAGGAAGCATCCCCTTTCAAAATAAGCAAGCGTTCGGGCTATCCAAGGACGGGGCTCTTAGATACAAGGATTGGCCATTGTACCTAATTTCGGAGGACTCTGAGAGAAGATCATGATAGAGATTAACCAATCTCGGTATTCCATTCTTCCGGGGTCAACCAAGACGTTCCACGATCTTCGATAGTTATACTAGTTGAACAACATGAAGAGGTACATTGTTGGGTACGTCACTCGTGTCCAAATTTCCAACTAGTTAAGATTGAACATCAATAATCGGGAGGGTTGCTGCGATACATGGAAATTGTGACCTAGAAATAGGAAGAGATCAACATTGATTTTATTACTGGATTATCATGATCACGTCAAGAGTTTGATTAAATCTAGATTATCGTTGATCGACTCCCCATGTCAGCTCACTTTCTTTCAGCCAAAACTACTTTCTCGGCTGAAGCATATGGTTTGTTGTATATTAAGGAAATAGTTCGACTTCATTGGGTCCGGTATCTATCATACCAGATAGAGGTGCTCTGTTCACAGCTAATTATTGGAAATCAGTCCACAAAGGGTTAGTTACAAGGATCAACCTCAGTACAACTTTCCATCCAAAAACCCATGGCCAGACCGAGAGCACTATTCAAATGCTCGAGGACATGTTACAGACCAATTTTCTGGACTTCAAGAGTGATTAGGAGGATCGTATATCACTCACCTTACACAAAAGAACATGCATATCTCCTATAGGATGGATAGAAGTTAGTGAAACAAAGTTATCAAGCCTTGAGTTGGTGCAACAAGCTGGGGAAAAGGTGAAGGCAATTCAAAATCGATTATTGACCGCTCATAGCAGGCAAACATTTTACTCAAATAGCCGACAACGAGAATAGGAGTTCGCTATAGGAGACTAGGTGTTATTGAAGGAATCACCTATGAAAGTTGATGAGGTATGGTAAAAGAGGAAAACTAATCCCTTGAAATATCAGACCATGTCGAATCATACCGGAAGGTCGCTCAAGTGGCTTATAAGCTGGAGTCACCCCAAAATTAGAGGCAGTGCATCCGGCAATTCATGTATCTATGATCAGCATGTGTTTAAGTGATCCATTGCATATCACCCCTCCTGAAGTTATAAAAGTTACATGATATATATCCTACGAAGAAGTTCTGGTGGCCATTCTAGATCATCAAGTCCGAAAGCTGCGTACTAAAGAAGTGGCTTCAGTTAAAGTGCTTTGTAAGAACAATAGTAAGGAAGAAATGACATGGGATACGACAGAACAAATGAAATATACATACCCACATTTTTCCAAGCTATGGGAGGCAACAATGAGGTAATCATGATTGGTTGTGATCCAACATTCAAGGACGACTATTCCAAAAGGGGAGATGATGTTACACCTCACACCTAAAAGAATCTTGGTAAGTTTCGTCCCAAATATGGCCAGTCAACTAGTGACATATGTGAAGGGAAGGGGGACTATTCCAAAAGGGGATATGATGTTACACCTCACACCTAAATTCCGCAAGCTTGTGCCAGGTGTCCCACTTTAAGTCGTAACCAGCGCGGGGTCGACCAATTTTGCATGAGGACCCAACAAAGATTTTTGTGTTGCTATAAAAAAGCAGTAAGGCTCATTCCCTTTCATCTTCTAGAAGTATCACCAGCACATGTTCTCCAAAAATACTCTTAATTCCCCTTTTGAATTGCCAAAAGAGTAAAGGAGAAGTCGAAGATGAGTTTGAATCTTGTAATATTTGTTTGTGAAGGAGCCTAGAATCATCGTTGTAATAGTTATTATCTAGTTGCATCAATTTTGGGGATTCATTGAAGGTAGGGTTGATCATCCTAGAAACGTAGCTAGCACTTCAACAAGGTATGTAGGGCGACTTTCTTTCTTGGCATGAGTTAGCGTAAGTTTCTCCTTCTTTCTAAATAATTCCTGCACTGTAAGATTTGGTAGTTCTACGCCCCTCTAAATAATTTTGTTCCATGCTTGTATATATTTTCCAGTAGCATTCCTATTAATGTTTAAATTGTTCCAAGTTGGTACCCTGTGATCGGGAAGCATGGTTCATTTTGAGGTCAATCTTAATATCTCTCGGAGTTGATTCTGCAAATCACCACATATGAACATGTATCTATTTTAGTGAGTTGCACTATAGATAGTCGTGTATGACACCTATTGTGCAACCACTTATCAATTGGGTATGATATGAAATGCTAACGAGCCCTTACATGGTCTGGTACAATCGAGACCTTGTGCGATCGGGTACGACCAAGCTCTCTATGACATTACTGAGCCCTTGCATTGCCAGGTACTATCAATCACTTACATGGAGGGGTACGACCGAGACCTTATGAGGCTGGGTATGATGTGATAAAGTAAAATAATCTTACCGAGTCCTGTGCGAGGCCATGTACGATATAAAGTAAGATGACCCAACGCATGGCTAAATAAATCAATATTGTATTTAATGAAACCATTCAATAAGTGGCCTACTCCTTTGTATTGTTGCATCTTTATATGTTATGGCTTATATTGTTCATGCCCCCGATGGTTGTCCTCGGTACCCAGGTTGAGACAATGAGATCATGTTTCCTATACTATGACTTTTATTTATATGCTTTCTTATCTTTACGTACTCGGTACATTTTTCGTACTGACGCTCTTTTATTTTTGGTGTTGTGTTCATGACCATAGGTGCAAATAGACCTGGTGGCATCCCTCCCCAATAGGTTGTTGTTCCAGTTGATAGGTTGTTGCTCTCCACTCTTTCAAAGTAAATGTTCAATAGTCAATAGGTACTAAAGCAGATGTCATGAACGTTTTGGGTACGGTGGAGCCCTGTCCCAAGCAAGTGGTGTAATATATATATTTCTTTTGATACTCTTAGAGGCTTGCAGGATAATGTTAGTATTTGATTGCATGTTAAGGCTGGGTATGGTTGTGCTAGTGATAGTGATGATCATGTATTAAATGCTAATGCTTATTTTGCTAAATAGTTAATCATATGTTATTTCTGGTGCTAATATTTGGAGGCCTCAATGGCCATATTTTATGGATAAACAGAATGTAAGAACTGACGTTGGTTTGCATGGGACTTCGGGCATCATGTGTCGGTCGCACCTCCCAAGGTGGGGGTGTTACAAGATTCTATTTTGAGAAATAGAATTTTCGGACTGCCAATTGATTTTTGCTTCAATGTTACTAGAAGGTGGCTTTTCTTATGAGGGCAAAACAACATTCTTTTTGGGGATCTTTGCCTCGTCATCTTCCCAACCAGGGGTTATTAGCAAGTTATTTTTCTCTAGCAATTTTGGGCATTCCCGATGGTTACAAAGGAATAGTTATTCATACTTACCTGGGTGGCTGAGCGAGCCAACTGATGAGTCACCTTTTTCATACCTTTCTCAAAGACATTCTGTAGATGATTTGCACTTTTTCTTTTAGAGCACCTGGTAGTATTCTGTTGGATCCTCAAGGCATTATTAATAGGAACATTCAATATACCATGGGCACTAACTTGTAATAGGATCTTTGTACCACCACAGATTTCTAGCTTAGATGTCATTGTGCACAATCCAATCATGGTCGGACATGATTCCATCTATCCATTTAGAGAAATTGTTTGAATCATATCCACACAACTTACATCGTGTAAGGCCCCGTAAAATTTCACCTAAGGCCCCAAGGAAGTTCATCGGTTAGCTAGTATGGGGGTTCATCTTGCGGGCTCTAGTGAAGGAGGGGATATTGTGCAAAATAGGGTCGAATCATCGCTTGTTGTGGAAGTCAAGGAGAAGCAATATGACAATCCATTGTTGGTACAGTTGAAAGAGGGGATTCACAACCATAAGACCATGACTTTTTCTCAAGAGTCATCAGGAGTCCTATTCGGATGTACGTCATAGGGATTTGGAGTTCCAAGAGGATGATTGGGTCTTCTTGAAGGTTCCCCCATGAAGGGGGTTATGCGGATTGGTAAGATAGGAAAATTGAGTCCGGGGTAAATCAAACCGTACAAAATCATTCAGAAGATTGGTCAGGTGGATTACAAGCCAGAACTACCTCCAGAGATCTCTTTAGTGCACTCGGTGTTTCATGTATCCATGTTGAAGATGGTGGTTGGAGATATGTCGCTCATTGTTCCGGTTGAGATTATAGAGGTTAATGAGGAGTTGATTAATGAAGAGATTCCAGTTTCCATTCTTGATAGGCAAGTCCAAAAGCTGAGAAACAAAGAGATTGCCTACGTGGAAGTGTAATGGTGAAACCAACAGGTCAAAGTATCCACTTAGAAAACCGAGGAAGAGATGAACAAGAAGTATCCTCAATTGTTTGAATAGATATGTAGATGTGTCTATGATTTTAAAAGCTAACTTTCTGCAAATGATGTTTCCCCTGAACAACATATGTGAAGGATACTCCTTCTTGGTAATGTAATGTTTATGGCCTTGTTGCCAGTGTTATTTCCATATTATTTTACATTGTAATGTTATAGTTATCCTGTTAGGACTGGTTTCGGGATTCTCGGATTTTTGAAATTTAAAGAGTTAGTCAAAATTTGGAGCTGCTGGTATATAAAGTAACAGTTGGGTCACAGTGGATGCTAATGGCGGATTTTGACACTCATTCGAGGATGAATGATCCTAAGCGGGGGAAGATGTACGACCACGCAACTAAAATTAAGGGTTTCGTGGTGCCGAGGTAGGCTAATAAATTTGATGGTTGTAGAAAATCTTCGCGGCGAGCTTGCTGGCTGAGGTACGAACTTTTTGGGTTGAACAAAACATTGGGAAGTTGAAGAAAAATTGTTGCAGAACAAAGCATTTATGTGATACATTATGCGACCGCAGAACTGATATGCAGACCGTAGATTCGCCACAGAGCAAAGCAAAGAAATGGACCAATTTTGGAGGTCGTTTTGCGGTCAACTATGCGATTGCATATTCATTTCGTGGGCCGTACATCCGTCGCAGAACCAGCATAAAAATTTTCATAGGGAGATTCTACGGTCCATTATGCGGCCGCATAATTGATATGTGGGCCGCAGACCTAGCCGTATAGTGGACCAGACCACCCCAGATTTTGGGATTATTTCTGTGGTCCATTTTGCAGGTCACAGACCTGATCTGCGGTGCACTTTGCGACCGCAAAGTTAAGTTCGGAGGGTCCAAATTCTAATTTTTAAAACCCGACCATAATTGATTAAAAGCCATTGGGTCTTGTTTAGAAGGCAGAAATCTGTCATTTTAGAGCAAGGGAATTGCTTTAGAGAGAAAGGATGAAGCCCCAAGTACTTTATTCATCAACCCTTTATCAAAACATTGAAATTCAACAAGGAAAACTCATAAGGTCTTCACCCATGAGGTAAGATTCTACTCCCTAGCCCTCAATTTCGGGATTGGACTGAAAGTAGGTAATTAGAAGTGTGCTTCTTGAGTGTAATTTATGCATCCATGTACCATCAAGGTTGGTAGGAAGGTTATTGAGCTCAAATGGGTAAATGTTGGGTTGTGGGATGAACGAATACTCCATATGAGAACGTTGAAATCTTAATGCACACCTACTTCTTGATAAAATGCTCAAATGAGCTGAAACTCTGAATATCTTCCTAATTATGGTTCAAATTTGTCATGTTTCTAATAGATTAAAGTCGCTAGGATTTTCGAAACATTTTAGTAATTTAAGGAAGCTCAAGCGAGGTATGTTGGCTAAACTCCTCTTGTAGAAATAAATTTCCATGATGTCCTCGTAAGTTGCGATTGTGATTGGCACAACTTCTTATTTCTCATGTTCCGAGTCCTTCCTAGTAGATTTGATAATCCTAAAATAAGTGTTGCGTTGAAAGTTGTATGTACTCAAAATATGTTCAAAATGTTCCCATCATAAAATGATTCCCTCTGAGAAAGTAATCTAGTATGATCAATGTACAAAAGGTGTTGTGATTTAAAATCATGTTTCAATTGCAAGTTAGTATACCTCATTGTGGAAGAGAAGCTCAAAACAACCTAACCCTGAAACTACAGGGTAAGGCCAAGAGGCCTCGACATAAAGAACGGCTCATGAAGTTATTCCAGTTCTGTCCCAAATTCCATAGCAACATAATGAGTAACATATGACAAAGTGGAACCGGGATCAAGAAGAGCATACACATCATGAGTTTGGACAGTCAATATACCTGTAACAACATCTAGAGAATCCTCCGAATTCTGACGCCCCCTCATATCATAGAAATGGCCGCATTCCAAACTCTCTGCTCCACCCCTAGCTGCACCACGCCCTGCGGGTGTTGGAGTGCCTCGAGCTGGAGGAGGTGCTGTGGATGTAGTAGCTGTAGAAATGGCTGGTTGTGCTGGGCCCCTACCCGCACCCTGGCGGGATGAATGACAATCCCTCTAAATGTGACCCCTCAATCCGTATTTGTAGCATATGGTTAAGTCCATGTATCATATTCCTAGGTGCATCATTCCACACCTAGGGCATGGGGGCCTCTGCTGCTACTGGAATATACCACCATGATGACATTGCTGATAGGAGCCCATGTTGCCCAGATTGGGCCTGAAACAGCTCCACTGCTGCTGGTGATTGGGCCCTGTTGGTGGTGCACTAGCCGAAGACTGAGCAAAGTACTGAGATGGCCCTGACGCCCCTCCCTTGAATGTTGTTGAATTGCCACCACCAAAGTTGCCCGTAGACCGGGCCTTATTGCTACCCTTTCGCTCCATTATGTTCTTCAATTTGCGGGTCTCTGTGGCTTGAGCGAATGCCACCATCTTACAATAGTTCATATCAGAATTTAAGGCAGCTGTATCGGCCTCATTAATTAACAAGGGACTAAGGCCCTACACAAATACGAGGCAATATGTAAATAACATATTTGGACAGGTACGTGAATCTCATATGGTAATGCCACACACTCAGGCTACCTTGCCTCAGGTTGTCAAACTCAGCATCATGGGCTGCTTTAGTATTATTAGGCAAGAAATGATCAATGAAGGCATCGGCAAACTCACCCCACTTTGCCAAAGGGATCCCTTCTTCATGGGACTCGTCCCATAGTTCTAACCAAGAATACGCTACCTATTTCAGGTAGTAGGAAGCCAATTCCACTGCCTCCGTCTCATCACCACGCATAACTCAGAGAGTTTTGTGCATCTCATCAATGAAGTCCTGGGGGTCCTCCTTTAGGTTAGTACCCATGAACATTGGAGGATCCAACTGGAGAAACTTGTTCACCATGGAACTAGCAGAATCCCCTGGCTGACTGGAAGAAGTGGGTGCAACATTTGATCTCTAGGTTTGGGAAGCCAGTATTGGAGCCAACATCTGTATGGCTCCAATAAGATCAACATCAGAAACACCAGAATCAGAAGTTGGAACTGGAGGTGGAGCTGGTATATCAGTTGGAGAGACCATTGAACTCTCAGTTGGTGTAGGGACATGTGCGTTCTGTTAAGTTGTAGTAGAGTCAAGCAGCATAGTAACTGGAGGTATATTCTGACTCATTGGGTGCTCACCCGCATCATTAAATATAGAATCAATTGCCACTCCAGGGTGACATTGGCTCTTTCGCCAGTTCTTGCCTTCTTCTTAGGTGCCATATATTGAAAGTTAGAGCAAACCACGAGTTAAATAAGGAACAATCTTACAATGAGCTTTATCGCACGATCGAGAACATGAATGAAGGGTATTATTCCTAAATGCCCATATAGCATCCAAATTATAGATGTGGTCAACAACACACCGATAAGAAGGACTCTACTCGACACGGCGCGGAGACATCCCAGGACATTTTAAAACTTTAGGCTCTATTACAAAGTTTTCCACGCCCCAAACTAAGGGAGCGCGACCGACGCTCAACCGAGTGAACCCGGCCGAGCAAGCCTGTTAAATGTTTTTCTACCCAAACTCATACATAAATGGAGATAATACATGTTTTCATTAATTAGCCAATAAGGTGATCATGTCTACAATACCAATTCATTAACAATAGTTTCATCATTTTAAAGTCTCAAATTTCACACACATTTTCATAGTCTGAAATGGAACAAGTAATACAACCATAATATAACATCGTTTGACCTTCCCAGCACCAATATACAACCCACACTATGTCTACGGAGCCTCTATAGATAACGAAGAGTACTATGATAATGCCGGCAACAAAGCCCCGACTATACCTCAAACACAATATACAAGGAACAAAAGATACATGACCCCGAAATGAAGTGGGGCTCACCAAGTCAGCTGGGAAGAGGGTGTACCACTGTTACTAATCAATGTCTCCTGCTGTGGAACCACCTGCATCCATTAAAGACGTTGCACCCCCGGCAAAAGGGACGTTAGTACCGTCAAATAGCACTAGTATGTATAACTAAACACCTTTTCCATAAAATGAATAATATTAAATGAATAATATTACGAGGAGGAACAATCATAAAATCAATGGAAGCCTTGAACAATACCAAAACATCAAGTTAGAACCACATAAATTTTCCAGTAAATTTCCATATTTTGAAGTTGGAGATCCTTAGTACTGATGTATCATCATTCACAATACCATTATTCACAATACCAATACCATCGTACTTTTAGCACGGAGTCCGATCACGACCGATCGGCTAGGCCATCTCAATAGAGATATCAACCACAATCACTCTCAATACCAATACCATTGTACCTTTAGCACAGAGTCCGATCATGACCTGATCGACTAGGCCATCTCATTAGAGACATCAACCGAAATCACAATTTCAATTACAATTTCCAATGCAATCACAACCATGTATATGGTATGGCGTCCGATCATGACCCAATCATCTAGGCCGTCTTATTCGAGACATCAACCTTTTTATATCAGTCATTTCATTTCGTACTTCTTTCATATCGTTTCATTTTATTGGCACTAGTGGCCACAATTATAAACTTATTCTTGGCACTTGTCCGTATTTCATAATTCAAATTCTTTTTCCACTGTCAAACGTCATCATCATCATCAATAACAACAAGGCTTTTCAAATCAAGACTTTAAATACTCATGGGAGCAACTAAGAATCTTAGAGACATAGAGACTTTTCACACAATTTGGCATAAAAACCTCCATTCGAACATGACTTGAAGTCTTAACTTTTTCAACACACATCCCATACTTTGAACACATCCTCAAATGATGAGATAACATGATAAAAAAATCTGGAATTCATATTGAACATATATCTTTCAACACAAGCATATTTCGAATGGCCAATTTTATAATGATCAATTCGGGACTTACACAAATTAGATGAACACCGTGAGATTCAATTCTTAGTGAAGAGTTTAGCCAACATACCTCAATTAAGCTTCCTTAAATTCTAAAATATTCCGGAATTCTTAGCTACTTCAATCTATTTTAGAAATATAACAAGTTGAACTAAAATTAGGAAGATGATCATGGTTCTAGCTCATTTGAGCATTTTATCAAACACTAGGTGTGCATTAAGGTTTCTAGGTCCTTTAATGGAGGATTCCATCATCCCACAACCCATTCTTTACCATTTTTAGCTCACGATCTTCNTTTCCACTGTCAAACGTCATCATCATCATCAATAACAACAAGGCTTTTCAAATCAAGACTTTAAATACTCATGGGAGCAACTAAGAATCTTAGAGACATAGAGACTTTTCACACAATTTGGCATAAAAACCTCCATTCGAACATGACTTGAAGTCTTAACTTTTTCAACACACATCCCATACTTTGAACACATCCTCAAATGATGAGATAACATGATAAAAAAATCTGGAATTCATATTGAACATATATCTTTCAACACAAGCATATTTCGAATGGCCAATTTTATAATGATCAATTCGGGACTTACACAAATTAGATGAACACCGTGAGATTCAATTCTTAGTGAAGAGTTTAGCCAACATACCTCAATTAAGCTTCCTTAAATTCTAAAATATTCCGGAATTCTTAGCTACTTCAATCTATTTTAGAAATATAACAAGTTGAACTAAAATTAGGAAGATGATCATGGTTCTAGCTCATTTGAGCATTTTATCAAACACTAGGTGTGCATTAAGGTTTCTAGGTCCTTTGATAACACATGCATGCAAAATAAACAACTCCCATACCCAAGAATTGTCTTCCTAATTACCTATTTTTAGATAAATTTCGAAATTTAGTGCTAGGGTGTAGAATCTTACCTATAGGATGAAGACCTAGTGAATGTTCCTTGTTAATCTTCAATGATTTATGCAATAATTGAAGGACAATTTGTTAAAGATCACTCTCCCACTATAAGGCACTCTCTTACTCTCAAAATATCGGGTTTTAGCTCAAAAATGACTTACCCCTCTCGCTACCCAGTCTTGGGGTTATTTAATTAGCTCCTACGTGCGCGGCTGCGCACCTGGGCAAGTGGCCGCGCATACAAGGCAGAAACTCCCAAATATGCGCGGCCACACATCTGGCCATGCATATGACATAGTTCCAGTACAATGGCCATAACATTCTGTATTCATATCCAAATGATGAACGGTTTGATGCATTGGCAAGTACACTCAAAGAGCTTTAATTTGTTAGGTAGATCACCTCCTAAGTCTTTAGAGTTTGGTAGCAACATGCGTTTGAAGAAGGATGTTGTGCAAATTGAGACATCCTTTCTACGTAATGTATCCAACTTGTTTCACACAAATTCTTGCAATTCACAAAACTCCTTAGTATGTTCCAACACATCTTAAACACATATTTTCATTTCAGAATGATGTGGTTCTATCGCATGGGTCTCCTTTGATACTCGAACACGTTATTCCCAAATACTGTTGGCGCACCTTAAAATCTTAAATCATTAGGATATTTTAACGGAAACTTACACTACCAGAGGCCAAAAATCACATTAAACAACATCAATTCTATGAATCGTAGCCTAATTCAAGCCTATTGAAACTATGAACATCCGACATCCAAAAGTGATGCCGATTCATACAAACACTCCTCCGATTGACCTCGAATTTTGCACAAAATTCATAAATGACATAGCAGACCTATTCCAATTTCCATAATTGGAATCCGACCCCAATATCTATAAAGTCAACTCTCAGTCAAACTTCTCAATATTCCAAACCTCCAACTTTCTAACTTTTGCCAATTCAAGCTGAAATGACATTCGGACCTCCACGTCACTATCCGGACATGCAACTAAGTTCCAAATCACCATTTGGAGCTATTGGAATAATTATAACACTATTCCGGAGTCGTCTAAACAAAATTAAAATTACGGTTAACTCCTTCAACTTAAACTTCTAACTTTGGGACTAGGTGTCCCATTTCACTCTGAAACTCACTTGAGCATAAACCAAACACCCCTAGAAAGTCAAATTACCATAATACAACATAGAGGAGAAAATAAATAGGGGATTGGAGAAAAAATAATTAAAACAGCAGGCGAGGTCGTTACAGCGATCACGAGGAGTAAGTCGCAAACACGTAGAGTGTTCCGGATGGCAGGCAAAATGTACTACGAGTTTGTGAAGTGATGATGCATTTGCAAAGCGTTGGATGGTAGTGGTAATCGTGATCATTAGTGGATGGTCGCATTCGCATAGAAGGGCGAGTTCAGCTAAGGTGTTAGACATTAAGCCTTCGCGACCGCATTGTTGTTTCCGTGTTCGTGTAGTTCAAGAGTGTGTTGTGCTTTGTGTTTGCAATCATGGGCTCGCGTTCGCGTAGAGTCGTTTGTAGGACCGGGAAGTTTATTCTTCGCGATTGCAAGTATATGTTCGCGATCGTGAAGGATATGCCTGGGCAGACTATTTAGCATCTTTATTTCAAGGGTTTGGTCACTATACCACATTTTGAGTTAGAGAGCTCCGTTTTGGGCGATTTGGGAGGGGATTTTATCATGATTTGGGTTAGGAATTTATTTATATTCCATGATTCTATCAGTGTTTTTAGAATTTATATGGTTAATTAAAGTGAAGAAATTGGGGATTTGGGTAAAACAATTCATAAAGTTAACATTAAGGATTTGAAGGTCATTTCAGGTCGGAATTGGATGAAATTGGCATGGTTGAACTTGCAAGTGAATGAGTGTTCAGATTTTGTGAGTTTGATTACATTCCAAGGTGCAATCTCGGGGTTGAATTTTCGGGTTGACTTTTTGATTTTGATAAAGATCGAAGCTTTATTGTATGAAGTTGTTTTCTACAGCATTATTTGATAATGTTAAGTTGTTTGTGACTAGATTCGAAATGTTCGGAGGCCGATTCGCATGGGAAGGGATTTTTGGAGTATTAACTCACGCGTTTCGAGGTAAGTAACATATCTAATCTTCGATTTGAGGGTAATTAACCCTAGGAACTATGTTACATGAGTCATATCTAATCTTAGACTATTATGAGATTTGTTTCGCTATCGTGCCTTTTATATCCATGTCTTCTCGACTTGTAAGGTTATGTGAGCCATGCTTAATGTTAGAAATCACGTCTAGGCTATCTGCTATTTGTTTGAAACATGATTGGGCTTGTTCTTGCTGGTTACTATCTTTTTCGCTAAATTACACTCATAATCTCAGTCACGATGCTATGTCTGTGTATGATATCTTTGTCTCAGTACTTTCTTATTTGATTCTTCACATGTTGTTGGTGCCTCATATGCGTAACACTGTTTAACTCAGTTTTGTGAGATGTGATTATCTGATACTTGATCAGTTAATGACTGAGCTTGGTCTATAGAGCCGATGTGGTATTGATTTTGAGGTGACGCGTACGCCATTCTCGCATTGGGCTAAGTGTTATTGTTTTGGGGTGACACATGCACTGGGCGCTATTATTTGGGTTGTGTGATTATAATTAGCACTTGGGCGGGAGCCGCCTCTCAGGAGTCTACAATGCCAGCAGTGGGCACAGGCATATTATTTTATATACCTGCTTGATGATAGGCAGTTATGCCAGCACCCGTACAATGCTGTGTGATTATTCTTGATGGGTCCATAGTGATTTTGTTGAGTTGACATGTACTTTCCTCGTGCTAGCTAGTAAATTAAATTTATTATCTGTGTTGGAATTTAACGATTATATATGGAAAGCATGCTTAAATTCCTGTTATGTGAACGAGCTGAAAATGATATTATTGAGCTACATGTATACACTATGTTTCCTTTTTATCATGAGTTGTTATTAGTTATTAATATCGGTATCTGAATGTTTATTCTTAGATCGTCACTACTTTCAGACCAAGGTTAGTTTTGTTACTTATTGCGTAGGGTTGGTTATACTCGTACTAGACTCTGCACTTCGTGTGCAGATCCAGGTACTTCCGGACAAGGTGATCTCTAATGTTCTTGTAATGACCTGATTAGTCATTTTGAGTATCGTAGCCATGTTCCCCTATTTATTATCTTTTCTTTTTTCATTTGTGGTTTCGTTACTTGTCGGGGTGGTTGGTTTGGTTCCGGGTGAGTTTCGTAATGAATTGGGACACTTAGTCCCAAAGTTGGAAGCTTAATTTGAAATAGCTGACCGGAGATTGACTTTTGTATTAACGACCCCGGAACAATATTTTGATGGTTCCGATAGCTTCGTATAGTGATTTTGGACTTAAGCATATGTCCGGATGTAAATGTGGAGGCACGTAGGTTGTTCTGACTTAAATTGACGAAAGTTAGAAAGTTGACGGTTTGGAAGGTTGATAGGTTTGACTGAGGTTGACTTTATTGATATTTGCTCGGATTGTGGTTTCGAGAAGTGGCATAGGTCCATTATGACATTTGGGACTTGCATGCAAAATGTGAGGTCATTATGAGGTGTTTAGGCTTGTTCGCCATTAGTTTTGAATTTGGGAATGTTCATTAGTTCATTAGGCTTGAATTGGGATACGATTTGTGGTTTTGTTGTTTGATGTGATTTGAGGCTTCGAGTAAGTTTGTATTGTGTTTTAGGATTTGTTAGTGTAATTGGCTGAGGTCCCGAGGGCTTCGGGTGTGTTTCGAATGGGTTTCAGACTTTCTTCATGTGTTGGAACTTTTGATTTCTATGCTTCTGGTATCCTTCTTCGCGATCACGAAGAATGGGCCGCGATCACGTAGAGTCTTTGCTAGCACATGAGTTTTTTCACTTCGCATTTGTGAAGAGAAGGATGCATTCGCGAAGCCTTGGGGTGTTTATTCATCGTGAACGCGAGTGTCGCGCCACGTCCTCATAGAAAGAAGGCGAGGTTGTATGGTGGCATGCATTGTTCATTGCGGTCGCGAGGACATTCACATTTGTAGCCTCGTGTTCGCGTACGGGGTTTAGGGATTTGGTGAAATTTGTTCTTTGCAATCGCGAAGTCTTTTCCGTGATAGTGAGAGTTGGTGAAATATAGTACTTTATTTTGAGGGTTTGGTTCATTTTAATATATTTTGAGTTGTAGAGCTCAGTTTTGTGCGATTGGATCGGGGTAATTGTTTTTAACTCAGAGTTGCCCATTATTCATGATTCCATCATTGTTTTTATTATTTAATTAGTGATTTGTGTTGGAGAAATTTGGGGTTTTTTTAAAAGCTTTCCAAAATTATAAATTGAGGATTTGAAGGTCTATTTGAGGTCGGAAATGGAAAATTGTTTTATGGTTATACTCGTATCGGAATGGGTGCTCAATATTTGTATGTTTGGTCAGGTTCCGAGGTGTAGGCACAGGTTGACTTGTTGAGTTGACTTTTTGATTTTCATTAAAGATTGAATCTTTATTATTCTGTCAGGCCCCGAACGCGGGGAGCGCGACCGACACTCAACCAATATAACCCTGTCGAGCAAGCCTGTACAATACCTTCTACCCAAACTTACTTATGTATGATAGTAAAATCCAATTCATTATTTAATCAGTAGGGAGGATCAAGTTAACAACAACACCAATTCTGTATCAACCGTTACATCATTTATAAGCTTCTAAAATACATACTGTTTCTAGTTTTATGTGGAACGTGTGATACAATTACAACATTACTAGTTTGACTTTCCCCACCCCAACATACCACCCACCCAAACCTGCTCAAAATAACATTGAGGGATTTGTAAAGATACCTGTGGAAAATTTCGTCCCTCTCATTTCTAGCAGCTTGGGTGAGCTTGGATGTGGACTCTAGCATGGCTGTGATGTCTAACAATGCTGTGGGTGCCTCCACTACCTCATCATAGCCATGGTACTCTTGTACCCCACGAGAGAGTACGTATTATGTCAGGATGTTGCCAAAAAAAATCTTTTGATCCTTCCTCCAAAACGGGTGCAGGTCATCTCCCTAAGCATGAGCTCACCCACATATATGGGGCGCCCGGTCATCAAAAAGTAGATCACGCACACTCGAGCTCGAGTGCACTCACTATTATGTTCAACGGGCATTAATCTAGCTTGCACAACGTTTTGCCAAACCTTGGCCATTTTGTTGAAGTCCATTTTGCATTAGAATCAACTCCACAAAGTATGTGACGTATTGCTTGGCAGCTTGGACTTTTAACAAACTTTTGAAGCCTTCGTGGGTTAGGACTATCAACTCCCAAAAAATGACACAAGGCTTCCCTATCCATTGGAATTTCCTTTCCTCTGACCCACGACTCATCATTTTTCTCGTTCTAGTTGGCATATAACTCTCTTACCATGCTGAGATCTACCGGGCCTGGACATTCAAGGAGCTTATCCATCTTCTTTTCAATCAATGCACCAAGTACATCTGGGAAGTTCCGTTCTAAAGCCTTCACATTTATCCCCATTTCAGACACATATCTCCCATATGGAACAAAAGTATCATGCCATTTGATGGCGTCATCCCAAACAAGTTCCACTCGAGGCCGTGGTGGCCTCGTAGACCCGCTAGCCTGTTGTTTTCCCTTGGCTTGTCGAGAAGAGCTCTCGCCTTGCTTGCATTTCTTTGGAGGGGGAGCAGTAGTGGAGGACTTCCCCACCCCTTTTCCTTTAGCGGTATCGTCACGAGCCATAGCAACCTACACATGATAAATACAAAGATGAGAATGAATCAAGAGATGTTGCCTAAGATCATCGTGAGAGGCAAGATGACCCCACACTTAAAACCTAAGGCTATGTATAATCGAATCATAATAATGATTCAATGTGCACCAATGTGTCATCACAAGGCTATAGGTACTTAGACTTCCCTATATCAGAAAATTCAATTAGTCTAACATGGCCGTAACTTAAATATGGTGCAAGCATAACAAAGCTAAAGTCTACATTACTACACTATTTTAGTACACTAACTACAACTTACAAAAGTTTACAACAAGATACAATACCCCCAAAACACCCCACACTTCGCTCAAACTCATATACAACTACGCTCGGCTACTTAGACTTCACCGGTGTCAAATTTACTCTCTTAAGCGTTTTAGCAAACACCTTGTGGGCATCAATTTTTTCTCTTCTATTTAAACAATGGTGGGAGAAGGTGGGCCTCCCAAATTTACAGGAAGTAGAGGGAATTATAGTTTACTACGTCAAACACAACTGCTCAACCAAATTTTGCACCAATTTTGTGTATAATCATTACACCCACAATAACATCAAAATATGTTTTAGAGACCTAGAGGGTTTGAGGATTGTGGGAGAAATAAGACTACAAATACTCTAAGAACATCCAAAATACAAGAAAAAGATAAGAAGAAGAACATACCTTAGAGTCTTGAGATGGAATTGAGCAAGGAATATTGTTAGAACTTGAGAGAAAGGGGGAGAAGAAGAGCAGACCGTGTGTTTTTGGAGAAAATAGGGGGTTTTGGGTTTTAGCTATTTTAATTTAGGTGGGGGATGGGTTGGGTAATTGGGTATGGATTGGGTTATGAGTGTATATGGGTAATTGGGTAGGGTATTTTTAATTAAACAAAGAAAACGAAAAGAAAAATTACTTACCTGAACCGCCAGCCCAGCGCCCCACGCTGGGGCTGGCCTTGAAGCTTCAGAGCATGGCAAAGTGCGCCCCAGGCAGCGTGGGGCGCTGGCCTGGGCGCTCAATTCGATGATTTTCATTTTGTTTTTTTTTTGTGTTTTTGTTTAAACAATCCCGACTACCCGAGCACTCAATATATACATTACACACCATTTCAACATACAAAGAAACAATTATGGCCTATAAAATAAAAAAAAAACTATGCTTCGAAAGCGGTAAAAATTGGGTTGCCTCCCAACAAGCGCCTGATTTAATATTGCGGCACGACTCAACACGCGTTTAATCATCTGCCGTGTCCACTGAGGTCTTGTGACGTGCAATGTCACCACCCCAATAATGTTTTATTCTCTGGCCATTTACCAAGAAGGTACCACTTGAGCTCGTATCACGCAGTTCCACCGCTCCATGAGGCCTAACACTTACCCCAACAAAAGGACCTGCCCAACGAGACTTAAGCTTTCCAGTGAATAGCTTCAACCTTGAATTGAACAAGAGAACTTCTTGACCCGGCTCAAACTCTCAATGTTGAATGTGCTTGTCATGCCACCTCTTCGTCTTTTCTTTATATAATTTGGCATTTTCATATGCGTGTAATCAAAACTCATCAAGCTCGTTGAGTTGCAGCAACCTATTCTCACCAGTTGAGTCCATATCCATATTTAGGTTTTTGATCGCCCAATAAGCTTTATGTTCAAGCTCGACGGGCAAGTGGCATGCCTTCCCATAAACCAACCTGTACGGAGAAGTACCTATGGGAGTCTTGTAAGCCGTTCGATATGCCCATAATGCATCATCCAGCTTCCCTGCCCAGTCTTTTCTATTTCCACTTACTGTTTTTTCCAGAATCTGCTTTACCTCTCTGTTTGAAACTTCTACTTGCCCACTCGTTTGGGGATGATAGGCAGTGGAAACTTTATGCTTAACTCCATACTTGGCAAGAAAATTATTCAGTAATTTGTTACAAAAGTGAGTTCCTTCGTCGCTTATTAACACTCTTGGAGTCCCAAAGCGCGTGAAGATGTGCTTCTTTAAAAAGCTTACCACTACCTTTGAGTCAATAGTAGGAAGAGCAATGGCCTCCACCCACTTAGAAACATAGTCGACCGCCACCAAGAAGTACCTGTGGCCATTAGAATATGGGAACGGTCCCATGAAATCAATCCCCCAAACATCAAAAAGCTCTACTGCCAGAATATTTTTCAAAGGCATTTCGTGCTTCCTCGTGATAGTTCCGGTTCCCTGGCATCTGTCACACTTTTTAACAAAGGCATGCGCATCCTTAAATAATTTTGGCCAATAGAAACCTGATTGTAGCACTTTTTGGGCAGTTCTATGCCCACCGCGATGACCTCCATATGGCAAAGCATGACAGCCATGCAATATTGCATTCATCTCTTCCTCAGGAACGCACCTTCGCACCAACTGATCTGCGCATTGCCTATATAAGAATGGCTCATCCCACATGTAGATCCTCACATCATGTAAGAATCTTCTTCTATTATCAGCTGTTAATTCTAGTAGTGTCACCCCACTTGCAATAACATTCACATAATCGGCTTACCATGGGGCTTCACCTGAGGTGACCGCTAATAACTACTCATCAGGAAATGTTTCTTTGATTGACCCTCCTTCAGCTACATGGTTCCGACTTTCTAATTTGGACAAGTGATCAGCTACTTGATTTTCTGTCCCTTTTCGATCTCGGATCTCTAATTCAAATTCTTGCAAGAGAAGGACCCAACGAATCAGCCTCGGCTTGGCATCTTTCTTTTCAAACAAGTATCTGATAGCTGAATGATCTGTGTAGACGATAACTTTTGTTCCCACTAGATAGGATCTGAACTTGTCAAATGCCCACACCACTGCAAGCAACTCTTTTTTAGTAACAGTATAATTCATCTGAGCTGGATTCATAGTTTTGCTTGCATAATTAATGGAGTGAAATATTTTATCCCTTCTTTTCCCCAAAAGAGCTCCGATTTCTATGTCACTTGCATCGCACATCAACTCATATGGCAGTCCCCAATCTGGGGAGATGATAATTGGTGCAGTCACCAACCTTCCCTTCAGCTCCTCAAATGCTTTCAGATATGTATTATCAAACTTGAAGGTGGCATCTTTCTTTAGAAGCCTGTATAACGGAGAAGAAATTTTCGAAAAATCTTTAATGAATCGACGATAAAAACCTGCATGGCTGAAGAAACTGCGAATGCCTTTGAGGAATGTCGGTGGGGGCAATTTTTCAATCGCCTCCACCTTTGCTTTATCCACTTGTAGACCATCTTTTGACACCTTGTGCCCCAAGACTATACCTTCACGTACCATGAAATGGCACTTTTCCCAGTTTAGTACCAAGTTTGTCTCTTCACACCTAGCAAGCACTTTATCAAGTTTCATTAAACAATTATCAAAAGAACACCCAAAAACTGAAAAATCATCCATGAACAGTTCCACAAATCTTTCAACCATGTCAGTAAAAATAGCCATCATACACCTTTGAAAAGTCACAGGTGCATTACAGAGACCAAAGGGCATTCTCTTGAACGCATACGTGCCATAGGGACACGTAAATGTGGTTTTCTCTTGGTTCTCTAGGGCTATAGCAATCTGATTATACCCCGAATAACCATCTAGGAAACAGTAGGTGTGCATTAAAGTTTCAAGGTTCTCCTATGGTGGATTCCTCAATCCCACAACCCAATGTTTACCCATTTGAGCTCAATAAACATACCACCAACCTTGATGGTACATGCATGCATAAATAATACTCAAGAATCACACTTATCATTACCTACTATTAGTCCAATCCCGAAATTGAGGGCTAGAGAGTCGAACTTTACCTATTGGATGAAGACCTTGCAATTTTTACTTGTTGCATTTCAAAGCTTGAGCAAGGGTTGATGAACAAAGTACTTAGGGCTTCCTCCTCTCTCTCTAAAGCACTCCCCTCACTCAAAAATTGAATATCTTTGCCTTCTAAACGAGACCCAATGGCTTTTAATCAAATGGGGTCGGATATTAAAAATTAGAAAATGGACCCTCCGAACTCAACTCTACGGTCATAGAGTGCACCACAGATCAAGTCAGCTGCCCGCAATATGGACCGCAACAACGGTCCCAAAAACTGGGCTGCTCTAGTCCAAACTGCAGCCCGCATATCAATTATGCGGCCCCAGATTGGACCGCAGAATCTCCCTCCGTAAATTTTCATGTTGGCTCTACAACGGATGTGCGGCCCGGGAAACGATTATGCAGTCATATATTTGACCGCAAAACAACCTCCAAATTCTTTCCGAACTCCCTGAATTTCCAAAACATTCGCAAGAGTCACCCCTGTAATTGGGCCAATCCACCTAGCAGAGAATCCTAGAACCAGTCCTAACAGCATAACCACAACTCAATGATGTAAAATAATACGGAAACAACACCGGCCACAATGCCATAAACATTACATTAAAAAAAAGCATCCTTAACATAAGTTTTACATGGGAAACATAATTTGTAGAAAGTTAGATTTTAATATTTTTCATGGACACAACTATATAGCGACTCAAATAGATGAGGATACGCCTTCTTCATCTCTTCCTCAGCCTCCCAGTTAGCCTCTTCGACCTGTTGCTTTTGCCATAACACTTTCACGAAGGCAATCTATTTGTTTCTCAGCTTCCGGACTTGCCTATCAGGAATGGTAACTGGAATCTCTTCATAAGTCAATTCCTTATTAACCTTTATAGTCTCCACTGGAACAATAAGTGACAGATCTCCAACCACCTTCTTCAACATGGATACATGAAACACCGGGTACACTAAAGACATCTTTAGAGGTAGTTCTAGCCTGTAAGTCACCTGACCAATCCTCTGAATGATTCTGTATGGTCAGACATAACTCGGACTCTATCTTCCATTCTTACCAAATCGCATTACACCTTTTATGGGGGAAACCTTCAAGAATACCCAATAATCCTCTTGGAACACCAATTCCCTACGACGTACATCCCGATAGGACTTCTGACGGTTTTGGGAAGGTTATAATCATTCCTTAATTATCTCAACCTTCTCCATATCTTGATGCACGAGTTCGGGCCTTATCAACTCTGCTTCCCCAATCTCGAACCACCCGATAGGAGACCTACATCGCCTTCCATATAGAGCCTCGAACTGCGCCATCTGAATGCTATCATGATAAATGTTGTTGTAGGAAAATTCTATGAATGGCAAGTGATCATCCCATCTACCCTTAAAGTCGAGAACACAAGCGCACAACATACCCTCAAGCATCTGAATGGTCCACTCTGCAAGCCCGTCGGACTGTGGATGGAAAATTGTACTAAGATTCACTTGAGTACCCAAACCTTGCTGAAATTTCTTCCAAAAGTTAGCTGTGAAATGTTCCCTTCGATCGGGGATAATAGAAATTGGAGTGCCATGCAACCTGACTATTTCCTTCATATACAACTGAGCATATTGTTTTGCAGTGTCGGTAGACTTAACAAGTAATAAGTGTGCTGATTTTGTGAGTCGGTCCACAATTACTGATATCTAGTCGAACTTGTGAGGCGTGTGAGGTAGTCCCACCACAAATTCCATATTGATCATCTCCCATTTCCACATCGGAATTTCTATGTTCTGTGCCAACCCATCGGACTTTTGATGTTCGGCATTTACTTGTTGACAATTTGGACATTTTGCCACAAAGTCTGCTACATTCCTCTACATATCGTTCCACTAGTAGACTTCTTTAAGATCATCATGGTACATGTTTGTACAGCCTGGATGAACGGAATACCTGGAAGTGTGAGCCTCGGTCATGATTCTTTCCAGAAGACTATCTACATCAGGAACACATAATCACCCTAGGTACCTTAGCATACAATCATCCATGCCAAGAGAAAAATCTGTGGTCTTATGTTTATGAATTCCCTCCTTCAACTATACCAAGAACGGATCGTCATACTTCTTTTCCTTGACTTCCACAACAAACGATGATTCAGCTATATTTTGCACAATTACTCCTCCTTACTAGAGTCCGCAAGATGAACTCCAAAACTAGCCAACTGATGAACTTCCTTGGCCAACGACCTTTGATGTGTCTCTAAGTGAGCCAAACTACCCATGGATGTTTGTTTAAGAGCATCCTCCAGAACATTAGCATTACCCGGATGATATAGAATATCGGTGTCCTAGATCTTGAGTAACTCAAGCCATCTTCTCTGCCTTAGATTCTATTCCTTCTGTTTGAATATATATTTAAGGCTCTTATGGTCCGTGAATATATCAACATGGACCCCATACAAATAATGAGGCCAAATCTTCAATGCAAACACCACTGCCACGAGCTCTAAGTCATGTGTTAGATAATTCTTCTCATGATTTTTGAGCTGCCTGGGAGTGTAAGCGATCACCTTGCCATGTTGTATCAACACACACCCTAGTCCGATTCTTGAAGCATTACAATGTACAACAAAACCATATGTACCTTCTGGTAGGGTCAACACCGGTGTTGTAGTCGATCTTGATTTTAATTCCTGGAAGCTCTTTTCAAAAGCACCATTGGAACTTAACTACATTTTACGTAAATGTAGTCAATGGGGAGGCAAGAGTAGAGAACCCCTACACAAACATTCTGTAATACCCAGCTAAACCCAAGAATATGCAAATATCTATTGGGGTTGTAGTCCTCAGCTAATTCTTCACAACTACAATCTTCACAATATGTCATGACCCAAGAATATGACATATTCAAGCCAAAATGCTCACTTCGAAAACTTCACATAAAACTTGTGCTAATATAGAGTTTGCAGAACTGCCCTGAGATGATCGGCAAGGTCCTCTCGACTTCATGAATATAGAAGAATATCGTCGATGAACACTATCACAAAGGAGTCAATAAAAGGCTTAAAGATTCTATCCATAAGATCAATGAAAGCCGGCGGGGCATTTGTTAGCCCAGAAGATATTACCAGAAATTCGAAATGCCCATACCGGGTCCTGATAGTTTTCGCAATATCCAATTCATTGATCTTCGATTGGTGATACCCTGATCTTAGGTCAATCTTGGTGAAATACTTAGCACTCTGTAAATGTTCAAACAAGTTATCTATCCTTGACAGTGGGTACTTATTCTTAATTGTTACCTTGTTTAGTTGCCCAAAGTCAATACACATTCTCAGTGATCCATATTTCTTCCTTACAAAGAGAATTGGTGCACCCCAAGGTGACACACTCAGTCAGATGAAACCCTTCTATAACAAGTCCTTCAACTTCTCTATTAGTTCCTTCAATTCTGTCGGTGCCATTATGTAGGGTGGAATAAATATAAGCTACGTGCATGGCATTACATCAATTCCAAAATCAATCTTCCTGTATGGTGGGATCCCAATGGGCCATCAATAAAGACCTCCAGAAATTCATTCAGCACTGGCACAAACTCAAGTGTAGGGAACTCAACATCGGTGTCTGTAACCCAAACCAAATGTTAAATACACCCTTGATTATCTTCGTGCCCTTAAGATAAACCTACCCTTCGGCACTATATCATCCCCATTCCATTCAATATCTGGCTCATTTGGGAATTCAAACCTAACAGTCCTAGTTCGACAATCAAGCTTGACAAAACATGAATAAAGCCAATCCATCCCCATTATTACATCAAAATCGACTATTCCTAATTCAATGAAATCAGCCATGGTGTCCCAACCATGCACCGTGATGCCATAATCCCTATAAACCTGCGCGGCCACATATCTACGAGACTGAATTCACTATGTTGGGTTCACTACATTTATCTTGCACAATCTACTGACTTGTCTGTAACCTCTTGTCTAGCCATAACTAGGCTCTTCCTGAATCAACTATTAACTACTCGTTAGTCCGTTCTCTTATCTATATTTTGTGTGATGTTTCTTGGGTTATGTCCTTTGTCTTAACTTACCCCTTGCACTGGCTACTTATATATCTAGTGTTCATTTGCACTTATTTATCAATAACATCTAGTGCTGGAACACTTACCGCCTCTCCCGAGCGTGCTTGCATAATGTTTTGGAGTCATAACTGTTACACCCCATGTTTTCATATGTGAAAGTATGCTATAAGTAATTTGATGGATGCTCGGAAGTGAGATGTTACATCCCGCAGTTTCGTACAATAAAGTTTCGCCGTAAGTTAATCGATGTAAGTTCGAGAATGGGATTATTTTGAGATTATAAGCATTATGCTTTTTCAAACAAGTGACGAGTAAATTCGTGAAGGTGAGAGAGCAAGCAAATCGAAGAAAATGAATTTCGTCGATGTTTGATATTTTGGATAAAATACGACCCGAGCTAAAATACCCGGTGTTTATGGACTAGTACCATACAAGGTACCACATGGCCATGATAGTAAGCTGTATGAAGTGTGTTAAAAGTGAGTAGTATTTTAAGTAATTTGAGATAATTCTTAATTATATGTGTAATTGGTTAATAATTGGTTAGTGGAGATTATAAATTTAATCAAGAGATTAGTGGTTAATTAAGCATAATTTAGATAAGGTTGAGTGCTCACAATGTGGCAGCATGTGTAAAGCTTTCATCAAGCTTAAAGCGACTAAGGATGTTATGAGCTAGGTGGCATATTGAAATGGACTCTTGGTTATAATCCATAAAAGGCTCTCCAAATCACAAATATATGGAATGGAACGTGACTTCTTTAGAAAAATCCATACAAGTCTTCTCCAATTCATCAAAAGTCACATAAGATTATGATCCAAATTCAACAAAAGGCTTCTTTAATATATAGAATGGAGATGCTTGCATCCAACCTCCAAGTAACGAGCCTTCAGCAAAAGCATTTATCTGAGGATATATTACGATACTTCTTAGAAAATTAGCAACGGGATTTTGATATTCTAAAGGACTACTATGCAATCTTTCCCAAAAATATCATACGGATGTTTCCCTACTTCGATCTGCCGTTACGCGTTGTTGGAATCAACATTGTTAAAGTGATTGTCAAGAGAATCGGTTCAATTATGTTAAGGTTATCCCTTCTTTCTTTTTGGCATGATCTATACGACACGAATGAAACGAGCAAATACACAACTGCCATAAATGACTCCATTCATAGAAGTATTAGAGATGCCTATGTTCTTGAATTCCCATATGTCTAATTATTCTATTGTCTGTTTATGTGTCTCAAAATATATGTAAGTTGATATAGTTTGTTTCATGATATTAATCAGAGGTATAATGGTCTTATGACATTTCGAGAGAATTTATTGACGTACTTCTTGTGCATTTCATTCATTTATACATGTACATTTACATATGAGTAGACGACGTTATATACGCTTATATATGTATATATATATATATATATGGGATATGGGAAAAGGTTATGGCATTATATACGCACCACCACCTGATCAGCTGGTATACGTTGAAGAATTTCCCACAGTGGCCGAGATGATATGATGGGATGCCCTCAGAGGCTTGATGATGTGATGAACGCATATACCTCTGAATGGTATGACATTTATATGCATATGCATGACATTATAAATATGAAATGATTCACAGAGTTATTCAGACATACATGTCGAGTCTTGTACTCCATGTTTCTCTCATGTCTATTGTTTACTGATTTTCATTCCTTACATACTCGGTACATTATTGGTACTAACATCCGTTTTTCCTGGGGACGCTACATTGCATGCCCGCGGGTCTCGATAGATAGGTCGAGAGTCATCCAAGTAGGCGATCAGCTCAGCGGAAGATGTTGGTGCACTCCATTTGCTCCGGAGTTGCTTGTTTGGTCATAATGATTTAGATGTGTATTGTTAGGTATGGCCGGGCTCTGTCTGATATTTAAGACAATTATGTATTCTTAGAGTCCTGTAGACAGATATCATGTACGTAAAAGATTGTATGGCCTTGTCGGCCTATGTTCAATGTACGAATGGTTATTTTGGTTTTATAGGCCCATATGTCTTATGTATAAGTTGGTATTATATGTTGTATTCTACCAATCTCACGGCAGCCTCTCCGGCTCAGTTATCTATTATAGTATGATACGAAAAGATACGTTATGTGGGTATTCGGTTGAGTAAGGTACCGGGTGCCCGTCGCGGCCCATAGGCTTGGGTCGTGACAAAAGAGGTATCAGAGCAGTTCTGCCCTAGGGAGTCTACAAGCCGTGTGTAGTAGAGTCTTGTTTATGGGCGTGCTGTGCACCACATTTATAAGCAGGAGGATACAGGGCATTTAGGACTGTCATTCTTTCTTCTTACTCAAGATCGTGTGGTAGAGCTCGGTTGTAAGAACTCAATTTCCTAAAATCTATCTTATTCATAATACAACAATGCCTACTTCTAGAAAGACGGTTGATAATAGATATAGCTGTGGAAGAGTTGAGTCAAAAGAACTCGATTTTGCATGATTCTTATGATGAGTAAATGTGAGTTCTTGAGCAGATCATGCGTGTACTAAAATGTGTAAGATTCTTGATAAGGAGCTTTAAGGAAAGAATATTATCCACTCTTACGGCAAAAAGGTATAAGAGAATCGGAAGGTAGACACGAGTTTCAGCAAATAAAAGAAGCAAGATGAAAAAGGGTACGAGCTACCCAGCTAATGAAGATTATCGCAGAGGAATATAAGCCTTTTGAGTTACCTTCAACAATAACAAAGGTGTGTACAATTGGCTATACCCATCTAATTTATGCCCTACGGGGGCTAGCAGAAATAGTATAAGAGAAGGCAGGATATCAGGATCTAATTGGGGTTAGGGTAACCAAAATGGTAAATGGATTGTTAGCGTTAGCTTACATTTTCGAAGGATATTGAAAATGTGCTAATAGATCTCCCTGTAAGACACGCAAAGGATGCACTCTAAAATAGTACAGCTAGATATGAGTACTACAAAGATAGGAACTCGAAGCCTTGAAGGGATAAATATTACCTTAGTGTGGCTCCCGGCCCTATTAGAGAAAGAATGTTAGGCAACCCGAAGAGCTAGTAGATGGAGCAAGGGGAGCTAAAATCAAAATAATGTCTTGCTCGAGTTTTCGGAATAAAGTGATAGACAGAGATGTTGGCATGGAAAGGAAAATAGAGTTAATGAAGCATTATGAGTAAGATGCGATACATGGATGACAACGGTAGATTAAAAAGATGGCAGTACTACAGAGTCTATAGTCAAGTGAAGGAAAAGACGGGAGGTGAATGGCCTTGAGACAACAAAAGAATATAGGCCATAAAGTCATATCCTCATTTTGAGAAATAAGTTCTTGACTCCAACGTGACTACCAAAAGGAAAAGTTAGACCCTAGAGTAATAAGAAATCGGCATGGACTGATGAACAAGATAAACTAAACATGAACTAGGGACTGAGTAATAGTCGGCATCATGAGAATTTCAGAGATTACGTCCCAGCAATAATAGGATGGACGACAGAAGAATACCCTTTAAAGGTCATTCAGGAAGACGCTTCCCTAAATCAAGCAATGTGAACAATGTTAAGCTTAAGAAATTGTATGTGCCAGTTACACTAAGTGTCACCCTCGCAAGTAAAGAATTTCGTTATCCTTAGTACAGAAGGATTACCGCGAGGGGAGTAAGGATCATCGACGAGGTGGAAAGACGCCAAAAATGAAGATGTAAAAACATCTATACATAGATCATCGTAGCACTTAGTACTCCCCTAAAGGGGGGATATGGAGTGGTGTGGCATTAACTCAGTATTTAGCGGTTCTACTAACTATGGAATGGTAAAGGATGAATGCGATAAAAATGAGAAAAGGGATGAGAGTGAACTGATTCAAATCCTACGGATATGCTACGATTCCAGAACATTATGCAAATACGATGTCAAGGAAAGGAAGTAAGGGTTCCTACCCGAGATGTTATTGATAGATTACGCGAAATATTGATATGAGAATGGGCCAATGAGTAGATAGTAATTGATTCAGGAAGAGTCTAGTTATGTCTAAACAGGGTGTTACAGACGAGTCAGCAAATCGTGCTAGATAAACTTAGTAACACCAAATATAGTGAATTCAGCCTCGCAGTAATGTCATTATAATACTTGAAAAATATTCAGAGAGGTGTTGGGGTAGTGAAAGGTACCGCATGAGTATTACGGGAAACAAAGAGAGTGCCACTGGGAAGACAGTAAAAATAGCATTTCAGAAGAAACCCTACAAACACAAGGGCATGGAAGTAAGTAACTACGGATAATTATAGGCAAGGAAGGACATCAAAAGATTCGTAATAAGCTTACAGCTTTACAAGAGTCAGAGGGACCTCCCTAAGTACTACAATGAAACACTAGCTGAGGGAATAAGGAAGAAGGCTTCAACCTGAGCACAATGACTTAAAGAGGAAATGGTCTTGTAACAACAGTCTCACTATAACATTGTATATACTCCATAAGAAAGTGGCACCTACCATGGCTAACAGATAGGAAGTAAAAATCAGAAGCAATATTCAAGATCATATGAGTGTTATGGAATTACAATATATATGGGCACTAAGATAAGTTAAGTATACACGCAACAAGGATGGCAGAAAAACTAGGAAAAGTAATTGCTTATTTTTAAAGAAAGCTGAGAAGGAACAAAAAGAATTATTCTCTCAATGATCCAAAGTTAGTTACGTTATGAACACATTTAAGGTTTCGGAGTATTATCCATGCAGTATATATGTGACAATCATACAGCCGTAGAAGACTCTGGTATAAGTACAAGAAAGAATTGAGTCTAGGTCATAGACAAAGGATTGAATTGTTAGATGATGGTATCACGGATATTCCATAGCGCCCATGAAAGGATAAAGTAATAACTAATACCATGAGCCGTAGATCGGAAGATAGCTTACGCCTACATAAAATTTTGATTAGAGGGAAGAGGAAACTAAAGAGTTACGTCAACTAAGTAAGTCAGGAGTATGATTATAGGACCTAGAAAATTATAGACATTATGATTGAGAGAATTGTAGAATCACTCGTAATATCAAAGGTACAAGGGAGATAGTACAACAACCATATTCTATAACGGCTCTACGATAAAGCCTTATAAGAAGTCAATATGAAGCTCCCTCCGGAGTGTATATGCACCAGAGGTGCACGTATTATAATAGAGCTTCAAGCCGCGGATGTGATTTGTACCTATATGGAAGGGAGGTCATGAAGGAAATAGAAGATGTGATGCGAGATTTTAAGGCAAAGGTAAGCAAAATACGAGATACTCAAATGAAGAAGGTTGTGAACAGTTCATACTTCAGATAGAAGGCTAGAAGCACGGGGATTTAGTATCCAGGAATGATAGCGGCGTCGTCAGTAGCATATATTTTGGCCTATGGTTTCTATGTATCAATAGGTATAGTTAAAAGAATAAATAAGAGTTTGAGACAATGTGATGTCTCTCTTGATGTTCCAGAATGACATAAGGAAATCTATGGTGCAAGCAAGTTGAAGGGGGGTTGCAAATATTATAAATAGATGCGTATAGGTCACAAACTAAAGTATAGTAAAATGACAAGGTTTTATGATATGAGCAAGGATGAGAAAGGGCGAGTAAGAAGGTGACAGGAATGGATATGTCCTCGGGATTAAGCCCATGTAAACAAGAGAGCTAATGGCTTCTCTAAGTTATACAAAGCTCAGTATAGCCTGAATGAACTCAAATGATTCTAAAACTAAGGGCATTTAGAAGAGATTGAATGCCACCCTGGCAGTAGAATAAGGGTGAAATTGTGATAGATAAAGGATGATATTTGGGCCTTCAATTGAGTAATGATTTGCAGAAAAATAGGGATTTCATGAATTATACGGGATTAAAATACCCACGCAACTGAATCACATTGGGATGCTATAAAATACAGTTATTTAAGTATAGTATCGCCGTTAAGCGGATCAGGAAAATCACTTCAAATATTCCTCAATGCAATGTAAGCCCTAGTGGCAAGGTATTACGTAAGAAGTTTCAAGTTATCAGTTGTATATTGTAGATCAATATTGAGGTGAATCAACAATGGATGGACAAAAGTCACAAAGTATGAGATGAGATTAGGCCGTCATTCTTAAGATGGACAGTAATGAGGAAGCATTAAAGGACTTAGATTTATACATCTGGGATAAGCAACGAAAGTAACCTGGAGTTTTGTAGCAGACCTCACTAACGATAAATCGAAGTAAGAGTTATGGAATAGTATGACATACCTAGATGCAGTAAAGTCATACGAATGGATAACTGGTTCTATGAAATAAGATATAGCAATATTTGTAAGTTCTACAAAGTATCGAGCAAAGAACTTCAGTATACCTATAGATTTCCAGAGAGACATCTTGTCAAGCTCTGTATATGCTTACAAAGTGAGGCCTAGAGATTGTCTAAAAAATGTAGGAAAAAGAAGAGAAGAGTCGCATTAGCGCACATACAAGGAAAAAGTCATACAGGTTGCATGAAAAAAGGTAGCAAGAGTTACGATATTGGAAGAATTCCAACCATAGACCGTGGTGTGAGAAAGAGGCCTAAAAGGGGAAAGCCTCGGCCTTTGGATTTATTGAAAGAACAGTTTCCAAAATGGAAAGAAGAGTATTAAAGTATTCGCAAGAGCCATGGGTTAAGATAATGATAAGTTAAAGTACGCTATAGGTAAATTGATGGAAGCTCAGAAGTGAGATGTTACATCCCGCATTTTCATACGCTAAAGTTTCGTCATAAGTTAATCGACGTATGTTCGGGAATGGGATTATTTAGAGATTATAAGCATTATACTATTTCAAACAAGTGACGAGTAAATTCGTGAAGGTGAGAGGGTAAGGAAATCGAAGAAGGTACCACATGGCCATGATAGTAAGGTGTATGAAGTGTGTTAAAAGTGAGTAGTATTTTAAGTAATTTGAGATAATTCTTAATTATGTGGGTAATTGGTTAATTATTTCAAGATATTAGTGGTTAATTAAGCATAATTTAGATAAGGTTTAGTGCTCCCAATGTGGCAACTTGTGTAAAGCTTTCATCAAGCTTAAAGTGACTAAATATGTTATGAGCTAGGTGGCATCTTGAAATGGACTCTTGGTTATAAGCCATAAAAGGCTCTCATATTCACAAATATATGGAATGGAAAGTGAGTGCTTTAGCAAAATCCATACAAGACTTCTCTAATTCATCAAAAGTCACATAAGATTATGATCAAAATTCAACAAAAGGTTTATTTAATATATAGAATGGCGATGCTTGCATCCAACCTCCAAGTAACGAGCCTTCAGCAAAAGAATTTATCTAAGGATATATTACGAGACTTCTTAGAAAATTTACAACGGGATTTTGCGATTCTACAGGAGTACAGTGCAACTTTCTCAAGAATATCATACGGATTTTCCCCTACTTCGATCCGCCATTACACGTTGTTGCAATCAATGGTGTTAAAGGAATTGTCAAGAGAATCGATTCAGGTATGTTAAGGCTATCCCTTCTTTCTTTTTGGCATGATCTATACGACACGAATGAAATGAGCAAATCCACAACTGCCATAAATGACTCTATTCATAGAAGTATTAGAGATGCTTATGTTCTTGAATTCCCATATGTCTTATTATTCTATCATCTGTTCAGGGGTCTCATAAAATACGTAAGTTGATAAAGTTTGTTTCATGATATTAATGAGAGGTATAATGGTCTTATGACGTTCCGAGAGATTTTATTGACATACTTCTCATGTATTTCATTCATTTATACATGTACATTGACCCATGCCACGATGGCGTTATATATCCCTTCTTTCTTTTTGGCATGATTTATACGACACGAACGAAATGAGCAAATGCACAACTGCCATAAATGACTCTATTCAAAGAAGCATTAGAGATGCTTATGTTATTGAATTCCCATATGTCTTATTATTCTATCGTTTGTTCAGGGGTCTCATAAAATACGTAAGTTGATAAAGTTTATTTCATGATATTAATGAGAGGTATAATGGTCTTATGATGTTCCGAGAGATTTTATTGACGTACTTCTTATGTATTGCATTCATTTATACATGTACATTGACCCATGACCATACAGCATTATACACACACACACATATATATATATATATATATATATATATATATATATATATGCTCTGGTTNTCTACGTTGCTTTGCTAAAACTTCCCCATATATAATTTTCTATTTATTATTACGGGGAGAATAGTAAGTGAAATATCCAAATGTACATTTTTTTTTATTACCTAGATTCTTGTCCTCCTTATGTAGGAATAATGGTTAAGGTTAGTCTGGAGTTTGGTGCATTGAAATTCTTAATTAGCTTTACCATATTGCACGTGTAGTAGGCGAGTAATTAATACTTAGCTTATTAGTAACTTACTTAAATTTCAATTGTCAAATAGTTCGATAATGGTCTTATGATATTCCGAAAGATTTTATTGACGTACTTCTCATGCATTATATTCATTTATGCATGTACATTGACCCATGACAAGACGGCGTTATATACGCATATATATGTATAATATATGTATATGGGATATGGGAAAAGGTTACGGCGTTATATACGCACCTCCACCTGATCAGCTGGCATACGTTGATGAATTGCCCAAAGTGGCTGAGATGATAAGATGGGATGCCCTCAGAGGCTTGATGATGTTATGAATGCATATACCTCTGAATGGTATGACATTTATACGCATATGCATGATATTATAAATATGAAATCATACACAGAGTTATTCAGACATACATGTCGAGTCTTTTACTCCATGTTTCTCTCATGTCTATTATTTACTGATTTTCATTCCTTACATACTCGGTACATTATTTGTACTGACATCCCTTTTGCCTGGGGATGCTGCGTTTCATGCCCGTAGGTATCGATAGACAGGTCGAGAGTCCTCCAAGTAGGCGATCAGCTCAGCGGAAGATTTTGGTGCACTCCATTTGCTCCGGAGTTTCTTGTTTGGTCACAATGATTTGGATGTGTATTGTTAGGTATGTCCGGGCTCTGTACCGTCCTTTATGACAATTATGTATTCTTAGAGACTTGTAGAAGATGTCATATACGTAAAAGATTGTTTTGCCTTGTCGGCCTATGTTCAGTGTACGAGTGGTTATTTTGGTCTTATAGGCCCATATGTCTTATGTATAAGTTGGTATTACATATTGTATTCTACCTATCTCATGGAAGCCTCTCCGGCTCAGTTATCTATGAAAGTATGATACAAAAATATATGTTGTGTTGGTACTCGGTTGAGTAAGGTACTGGGTGCTCGTCATGGCCCATCGGCTTGGGTCGTGACAGTAACATATCTGCAGGGTATGAATAAATGCAACCTCATCCCTTTCACATTTTTACCAGTTTCTTCTTTTACCATTCCATAGTAACTTGAACCACTTAACTCCAATTTAATACCACATCACACAATCTTCCCCCCCTCTCTTCATCTTTGGCGTCTTTTCACATATTTACTGATTCTTACTCGCCTTGTGGTAACCCTTCTGTACCAAGGATAACTGAATTTCTTACACACAAGGGTGACACCTAGTGTAACTGGCACACTTAGTTGCTTAAGCTTAACTCTGCTCATAGTGCTTTCTTTAGGGAAATGTTTTCTTGAATGACCTTTAAAGGTTATTCTTCTGTTGTCCCTTCTATTATTGCTTGAATGCAATCTCTAAGATTCTAACGATGCAACTATTATTAAATTATTTTGTCCCTAATTCATGTTCAGTTTATCTTGTTCACTAGCTCGTACTAGTTTCTATTACTTAGGGGGTTCTAACCTTTCCTTTCAGTAATCACGTTCGACTCACCAACTCATTTATCGAAGTGAGGGTATGACTTTATGGCTTATACAATTTTATTCTGTCAAGGCATGTCACCTCTTGTCTTTTTCTTCATTTGACTATGGACTCTATCATGCCATATTTGGATTTAGCGTTATCACCCATTTATCACATATTACTCATAATGCTTCATTTACTCTCTTCTTAATCTCTGATTAATATTTATGTCTATCACTTTATTCTTAAAACTTTAACAAAACATTCTTTCGCTTTTAGCTCCCCTTGCACCATCTCACTTGCTATTCGGGTTGCTTGCCTAACAATCTCTCCTTACTAGGGGAAGGAGTGATACTAAGGTAAATATTCATCCCTTATAGGATTCCAGTGCCTAACTTCTAAACTTTCTAGTATTCATATCTGACTGTACTAATATAGAGTGCACCATCTGGGTGTCTCACAAAGAGAACTATTACCACATTTGTAATATCCTTCGGAAATGTTAGCTAATGATAACAATCCATCCACCATTTTGGGTTACTCTAACCCTAGCTGGATCCTGATATCATCTGTTTCTCTTAAACTATATATGTAAGCTCCCATAGGGCATAACTGAGATGGGTGTGGCCAGTTTTATGTATCTATGTTACTATTGAAGGTAACTCAAAATGCTTATATTTCTCTGCCTAAATTGTAAATACTAAAAATCTTCATTAACTGGGTACATCGTACCCTTCTTCGCCTTTCTTCTTTTACTTGTTGAAACTTTTATCTACCTTCTGATTCTCTCGTTGCTTTTTCCCATATGGGTATATTGATATTTATGCCTTAAGGCTCCTTATCAAGAAGCTTACACGTCTTATTACACACAAGATCTATTGAAGACATTACATTTACTCATCATAAGCATGATGCAAAATCGAGTTCCTCTGGCTCAACTCTTCCACAACCACATTCAATATCTTACCAACTTTCTTTCTAGGTGTAGGTATCATTGTATTATGAATAAAGTCGAATTTAGGAGTTTGAATTCTTACAACTGAGCTCTACCACACGCTCTAGAGTAAGAAGAAAGGGTGACAATCCCAAATGCATTGTAGCCTCCTGCTTGTAAGTGTGGCGCACAACACACCCATAAAGAAGACTCTACTCACGGCTTGTAGACTACCTAGGACAGAACTACTAGACATAGTATGACCCAACATGATATAGAAAATTATACATGGGACATATGGGCCTATAAGGCCGACATGATCATTTGTACACTAAATATATAGGCCGACAAGGCCATATAGGTATCAATACACATGACATATGTCTACAAGCCTCTAAGAGTACATAAATGTCATAAAGGTCGGGACAGGGCCCCGCCATACCAATCAATATATGTCCAAATCATACTTACCAAATAGGCAACTCCGGAGCAGGTAGAGTGCACCAACACCTTCCGCTGAGCTGATAACCTACAAGGACAACTGTCAAACTGTCTATCGGGACCTGCAGGTATGAAACACAGATCCCCGGGCAAAAGGGGCGTCAGTACAAATAAAGTGCCAAGTATGTAAGGCATGAAAGCAATATACAAAAGAAAATAAAGAAACATGGAGTAAAGAACTCAACCTATAATAGTTATGGGTTATGAGACTCATAAGTGCATCAGTCAATATTTGAGGACGAATGCTCCAAAGGGGGAACGATGTTACACCCCATATCTTCGTACGTGAGAGTATTTGTAAGTCAATTTATGTAAGCTCAGAAATGAGATCATCTTTGAGAGTACATAAATTAAGTAAATGATGTTAGCTTGGAGGTTACAAATATTTAAGATCATTGTTAACAAGTACCAAGAGGGTTGGAATGATTAGAGGCTAAACCAATTGAAGAAAATACGTTTCATCGAAAGTCGACAAGTTTGGAATGTTATATCATGTACTTTGGGGTGAGACTAGGGTTCTTAAAATGCTAAGGAGGTTATGTTATGATTTATGTTATTCGTGTGATAGTCTTGTAGTATTTTTTAAAGTCACGTTAGTTGTGGAACAAAAGTTGGGAAAGGCCATCACAAGTTACATTCATCAATGTGTTAAATATTAGGTCAAATGTAGCGGAGCTTTTATTGCAATATACTTGGGATTTCGGTATTATCTACAAATCAAATTGCAGATATATGAGTCTAGTTTCTAATGCATTAAACTGTTTGTTGATACGACATCAAAGTAGAGAGATATATNCAGATATATTTAGTTTTGCAAGACCGCGCAGACTGCATAACTGACAAGTAGATGTGTCACTGAAGCATTTTGAGGAATACATTTCGTGTGTTATATGAGGTCTTTTGGGACATATTAAATACCAAATTTAAGGTCTTGGAATTTAGTTTCCAACTCACTTAACCGTTCATTCATATGACATCCAGATAAACAAAAAGCATTGGAAGATGGACCAGTGCTAGGGTGCCAAGCTAGCACCTCTTTGACATTTCCAAAGTTGATATACAGAGGTCTTAGGCCATTTTTATCTTTATTTCTCCATAGAACACGACCATAGAACATCCATAAACATACCCATAAGCTCTCTTCTAGGGATTCAAAGAAGATTAACATCCCCGATACGAAATCAAGAAGCGATAACATTAGAACGTTCCCTACGGCGTAAGTATCGCTATATCGCCGCTCTTTTTCTTTGTAGTTTGAGTTTTGAAAGTTACTTCATAGTTTATAAAATGTATAATTTCTGTATTTAAGCTTTAAATATCAAGAAGGTTGATACATTCATTTCCTAATAGTTAGAACTCACAGGACGGTAATCGGAAGCCGTAAGTTCTATTTATTTTATTGTTAGTGGATTGTTTTGTAGTCCACTTGTGTTGGCCTATTGTGCTGATGATTTATGGAGTTTGGAAGTATAAAAGGGAGTAGAGAAATGCCACATGTGGTAGGGTAGTAGGCTGGTCGCTCGTCGTTGCAATTTCAGGTTAATTGATAACTTGTTGATTGGGTGTGTTATGGTATATTTGGGGTTTTTGTTGTATTGAAGGTCCCGAATTGTAGTTGGGTTGTTTTTGAGTTGCTAATTATATTGTGTTTGTATCTAGACTATAGTAGGCTTGAGGGAGCCGTAAAAGCAGGGGAAATACTGCCCTTTTTATTTTTTAATCGAGTTATCATTTGAGATACATGATATACTAGCGCCATCTAAGTTGTACATGTATTTCATTATTATAGGGTTGGGGCGCTAGTTGTCGTAAGCTTGTTGTTTAGTTGCATTGACGACTTGAGGTATGTTAAGGCAATCTCTTCTTTCCTTTTGGCATTATCCATATGATACAAGCAAAACGAGCAAACGCGCAACCTTTATAAATGACCTATTCATATAAGTACTGGGAGTGCCAATGTTCTTGATTCTCCATGTGTCGTATTATTATATCGTTTGTTCATGGGTCTCAGAAAATATGTAAGTTGATAAAGTTTATCCGAAGGCATAATGATCTTATGACATTTTGAGAGATCTTATTGACTTACTTCATTATGCATTGCATTCATTTATAGATGTACATTGACCTATGACCAGATGTCGTTATATACGCATATATTATATGTATATGGTGTATGGGGAAAGATTATGGCGTTATATACACACCACCACCCGATCAACTGGTATACGTTAATAATTTTGCCCATAGAGGCCGAGATGATATGATTGGATGCCCTCAGAGGCTTGATGATGTTATGTACTCATATACCTATGCATGATATGACATTTATGTGCATATGCATGAAATTATAAATGTCATGATTCACAGAGCTATCCAGACTTCCAGGTTGAGTTTTTACTCCATGTTTCTTTCATGTCTTTTATATACCGCTTTCATGCCTTACATACTCGGTACTTTATTTGTACTAACATCCCTTTTGCCTAGGGACGCTGCGTTTCATACCCGCAGGTCCCAATAGTCAGGTTGACAGTCGTCCTAGTAGGCTATCAGCTCAGCGGAAGGTGTTGGTGCACTCCACATGCTCCGGAGTTAACTACTTGGTCAATATGATTTGGACATGTATTGATTAGTATGGCGGGACGCTGTCCCGACCTTTGTGATATTTATGTACTCTTAGAGGATTGTAGATAAATGTCATGTGTATTGATACTTGTATGGCCTTGTCAGCCCATGTATTGAGTGTACAAATGATCATATCAGCCTTACAGGCTTGTATGTCACATGTATAAGTTTCTACATCATGTTGGGTCATCCTATATCTAGTATTCCCTTATGTTTTATTCTAGTTATCTCATAACAGCTCTTCTGGCCCATTTACCCATGATGGTGTGATAATAAAGATACATTATGTTGGTACTCGGTTGAGTAAGGCACCGGGTGCCCGTCGTAGCCCTCTAATTTGGGTCGTGACATTGTTTTTACTCATATTTGATTGTATTACATGATTCCATCTTTGATTTTGGCATTTACTCGATGCATTTAAAAGAGAAATTGGATGTTTTTATCAAAACTTTTCTAAAGTGAATATTTGGGATTTGAACACCGATTCAGAGTCGAATTTTAGTAAAATTAGTATGGGACTCATATTCAAATGTGTTGCCGGAATTTGTGAGTTTTGTCGGGTTCCGAGATGCGGGCCCAGGTTGACATTTTTGTTGACTTTGGGTAGTTGATTAAGGAGACCTTTATTATTTGGGTTTGTTTCCTATGACATTATTTGATGTTTTGAGCTGATTTTGGATAGGTTCGAATCGTTCGGAGGTTGATTGTTTCGGGATGGTGCTTCAAGAATATTGATTTGCCTCACTTGAGGTAAGTATCTTACCTAAACTTGGTTGAGACACTAGTCGCTTGAGTTATTTGTGATATTTACGTGCTACGGGTGGTACACATATGCGGGGTTGAGCCCATGTGCATGCACTGGGGTATTTATTCATGCTCAGGGTATTGCTCAGGCTATGATATATCTTGAACTTATTGTTAAGAATTATGTTGTGATGTTTCTTACACTTGTAACCTATTATGAGCTATTTGAGCCATGTTTCAGGTTACATAGAGGTTAATATCCTGATTGAACTTGATAATTGCTACTTTCGTTATGTAATTGTCTGATTTGAGCTATGATAGTACACTTTGCACATGCATACACATTAGTATGTCACTTATAATAGTCCCGGAGTATGAAATTTGATGCCCATTGATCATGTACATGTATTCTTCTATATTATCTTTCCGTGTGATATGATTTGACTGGTAGCCCGTGACTATGCCAGGCAATTTGTGATATTAAGCATGTGACCACATCAGACGGATTGTGATATTGAGTATGTGACCACATTGGGAGGATTGTGATATTGATGTTGTGACCACGTCAGACAGATTGTGATATTGGCACGTGAGTTTTCCGTGCAATATGTGAGTTGTCTCTTCGGTTGATATTGTTAGCACGTGAGTAGTCCGTGCGGATTCGAATATTGTTGTTATTTGTAACACCCTGGAAAATTTCAAAGTACTTAAGTGTAAAGCCTGATAAAATTTGCAAAAAAAATTATGTTTTAAGGTGCCGGACTAGGCTTAAATGTTAGATTATCTCTCATAATGCTTTATGGTGCTCGGACTTTTTGGGTTGAACAATGCACGAGAATGAAAAGGAAATTGTTTGGCAGAAAAATATAATTCTGCGGTCCATTATGCGACCGCAGAATCACTCTGCGGGCCGCATAATGGCCGCAGAAGTGAGCATAAGAAGGGCCAGTCCGGGGAAATTATGCGGTCGCACAATTATGCGATCGCCTAACAGTTATGCGGACCGCATAGTGACCGCATACACAGATATATTTTTGGCCAACTTTGGACACCAATATGCGACTGATATGCGGTCCGCATAACCATTATGCGGTCGCATATGCGACCGCAGAACCTGTTCCGGAGCTTCATTTTTGGGTTTTTAAAACCCGACCCTACTTCGTTAAATACAGGTTTTGGGCCATTTCTGAGAGATAATCTGACAATTTAGAGTGAGAGAGGGTGCCCTACAGTGAGAAGGTGTTCTCCAATAATTGTTCTTCAATTCTTGCAGAAGTTTTTGAAAATTGAGAAGGGAAACTCACTAGGTCTTCATCCTAAGGGTAAGATTCTACACCCTAACCCTCAATTTCGAATTTTGTATAGAAATGGATAATAAGCAAGATAATTTCTGGGCAAGAGGGTTGGTTATTGTACATGCATGTGTTATCAAGGGGTGTAGAAAGATTGTTGAGCTAAAAATGGTGAAGGTTGGGTTGTGGGATGATGGAATCCTCCATAAAAGGATATTGAAACCTTAATGCACATCTAGTATTTGATAAAATGCTCAAATGAGCTAGAACCATGATCATCTTCCTAATTTTAGTTTAATTTGTTATATTTCTAAAATAGATTGAAGTTGCCAATAATTTCGGAATATTTAGAGTGTAAGGAAGCTCAAGTGAGGTATGTTGGCTAAACTCTTCTTTAAGAGTTGGAATTCTGATTATCCTTGTGAGTTTCGAGATGTTGATTATAAATAAAGCATTCCGATCAGCTTTGTGATGAAGATATATGTTCAATTCGTGTTTCAAATGCTCTTATCATATTGCATTATAAATTGAGAATGTGTCCCAAACTATGGATTACGTATCCACTTGTTATAATTTCTAGTCGTGATTTATGTGAAAGGTATTACGCTAAGTTGTGTAGAGATTGTGATTGCAATACACCTCCACCCGCTTACATTTGGGTGAGGCGGCATGACCGCTTTGTGTGGGGATTATGGTAGAGAGATCGTGATTGTGATACACCTCCACCCGCATATATATTGTGGTGAGGCAGCATGACCGCTTTGTGTACAAATTATGATATTGTGGGACTGCACCTCCACCCGCTTACATTGGGGTGAGGCGGTACGACCGCTTTGTGTATAGTTTTGGTATTGTTGTGGCACCACCACCCGCATACATTGGGTCGAGGTGGCATAGCTTCTTTGTGTAAGATCTTAGTATTGTGGTTATATATCCATCTGCATACACTGGGGTGAGGCATCAGGGCCGCTTGATTAGAGTTGTGGTATTGTACGTACATCTCCACCTGCATACATCGGGTGAGGCGGTGGGGCCGCTTTGTGTGAAGATGGTTACATAGGATCTCATCTTGAATCCTATAAATGTTGTTGATAGCTTTTAATAAGCTTGCTATGGTTGAGACAGTTATCTATGTTATTCTATTACCGCACTGGTTCATCATAATTATCTTGTATTTCTAAATTCTTAAATTGGTGTTTAGTTTTCATACTAGTACTATCCGACGGTACTAACATCCCTTTTTGCCGGGGGCGCTGCATCTTTAAATAGATGCAGGTGGTTCCACAACAGGAGACATTGATCGGTGATAGCAGTACACCTTCTTCCCAGCTGACTTGGTGAGCCCCACTTCATCCCGGGGTCATGTATCTTTTGATCTTTATGTATTACAGTTGAGGTATAGCCGGGGCCTTGTTGCTAGCATTATCATTGTGCTCTTCTTTATCCATAGAGGCTCCGTAGACATAGTGTGGGTTGTGTATTGGTGTTGGGGAAAGACAAAATATGTTATGTTGTGGTTGTATTACTTGTCCATTTGAGACTTTAAAAATGATGAAACTATTGGTAAGAAATTGGTAATTGCAGAAATGACCACTTTATTATTTAATTAAGGAAAACATATATTCTCTTTATTCATGAATGAGTTTGGGCAGAAGGAATTTAATAGGATTGCTCGATCGGGTTCACTCGGTTGAGCGTCGGTCACGCTCCTCGGTTTTTGGGGCATGACAAACTTGGTATCGCCTAAGGTTTTAAAGTGTCCTAGGATGTCTCGGAGCCGTGTCTAGTAGAGTCCTTATTATTGGTGTGTTGTCGACCACATCTATAATTAGGATGCTACATGGGCATTTAGGAATAATGCCCTTCTTTCATGTTCTTGATCGTGCGATAAAGCTGGTTGAAAGATTGTTCCTCCTTTAACTCATGCGTTGCTCTAATTTTCAGTACATGGCACCTAAGAAGAGGGAAATAGCTAGCCAAAGAGCCAATGTCACCCCAGGAGTTACAATTGACCCTATAATTGATGATGCGGGTGAGCACCCGAGGAGTGAGAATATTCCTCCAGTTACTACACTGTGTGACTCTACTATAACCGATCAGACCGCACTTGTCCCTATACCTACTGAAGGTGCAATAGTTCCTCCAACTGATATACCAGTTCCACCTCCAGCTCCAGTTTCTGATTCTGGTGTGTCTGATATTGATATTAGGGGAGCCATACAAATGTTGATACAGTTAGTGGATTCTCAGGCCCAGAGATCGAGTGTTGGGCCTACTTCTTCTAGTCATCCAGGGGAATTTGTTAGTTCCAGGGTGAACAAGTTTCTTCAGTTAGATCCTCTAGTGTTTACAGGTGCTAATCTCGAGGAGGACCCCCAAGACTTCATTGATGAGATGCACAAAAATCTCTGGGTTAGGCATGCTACAGAGACGGAGGGAGTAGAATTGTCCTCCTACCGCCTGAAAGGGGTGGCCTACTCTTGGTTTGAGTTGTGGTAGGAATCCCGTGAGGATGGAAGCCCTCCGGCACGGTGGGGTGAGTTCAGAGATGCCTTTATGGATCATTTCTTGCCTTCCAAAACTAAGGCAGCTCGTGCCACTGAGTTTGAAAGCCTGAAACAGGGTAGTATGAATGTGTGGGAGTACCATATGGAGTTTGCGCGCCTGTCCAAATATGCTATTCACATGTTGCCCACTATGGAGGCTAGAGTGCGCCGGTTTGTACAGGGCCTTTGCCCCTTGGTTATCAATGAGGCCTCTACAGCTGCCTTGAAATCTGATATGAACTATGGTAAGATGGTGGCATTTACACAAGCCACAGAGACCCGAAAATGGAAGAATAGAATAGAGCGTCAGAGTAGCAGCAAGGCCCGGTCCGCGGGCAATTTTGATGGTTCTTCCGGTGGTGGTGGTAGTAGGTCGGCATTTAGGGGAGTGTCATCAGGACCTTCCCAATCATTTGCCCAGTCTTCAATGGGTGCAAAGTCATCTGGACCCAGTTAGGGTAATAGGGGACCCCACCAGCAGGGTCGGCCCGACAGAAGGTTGCAGCAGCGGAGGCTTCCATGCCCTAAGTGTGGGAGGATGCACTTTGGGTCCTGCTTCATGGACCTAGGAGTATGCTATGGGTGTGGTGTGAGCGGTCACATTCAGAGAGATTCTCGCTCATCCCGCCGAAATATGGGTAGAGGTGCGGCATAACCAGCTAATTCTGCAGCTACTACATCCACAACACCTCCATTTCGGGGTACCCCAGCGCCCGCGGGGCGTGGTATAGCTAGGGGTGGTGCACAGACTTCGGGAGGACCCAACAGATTCTATGCTATGTTGAGTCGTCGGGAATTAGAGGCTTTTCCAGATATTGTCACAAGTATATGGACTGTCCAATCTCATGATGTATATGCTCTTATTGATCCCGGTTCTACTTTGTCATATGTCACTCCTTATGCTGCTATGGAATTTGGGATAGAACCAGAACAGCTTCATTAGCCATTCTCTATATCTACTCCAGTTGGTGAGTCTATTTTGGCCGCACGAGTTTATAAGGATTGTGTTGTCACGTTGCGTGGTCGGGGCACTGTGGCCTATCTTATTGAATTGAGAATGGTCGATTTTGATGTGATAATGGGGATGGATTGACTTTACTCTTGTTTTGCCAAGCTTGATTGCCGAACCAGAACTGTTAGTTTCGAATTTCCAAATAAGCCAGTTATTGAGTTGAAGGGTAATGATGTAGTGCCGAAGGGTAAGTTTATTTCTTACCTTAAGGCCACGAAAATGATCAACAAAGCATGTATTTACCATTTGGTCCGGGTTACGGACACCAATGCTAAGGCACCTACACTTGAGTCCGCGCTTGTTGTGAATGAATTTCTGGGAGTATTTCCGGATGAACACCCTGGGATCCCACCAGACAAGGAGATTGATTTTGGGATTGATGTGATGCCAGACACACATCCTATATCTATTCCACCCTACAGAATGGCACCGACATAATTGAAAGAGCTAAAAGAGCAATTGAGAGATTTGTTAGAAAAGGGTTTTATCCGGCCAAGTGTGTCGCCTTGGGGTGCACCGGTACATTTTATAAGAAAGATGGGTCACTGAGAATGTGTATTGACTATCGGCAGCTTAATAAGGTCACAATCAAGAATAAGTACCCACTACCAAGTATAGATTACTTGTTTGATCAATTTCAAGGTTCCAGGTACTTCTCCAAAATTGATTTAAGATCTGGGTATCACCAATTGAAGATCAGGGAGCGAGATATTCCGAAAACAACTTTTATGACCCAGTATGGGCATTTTGAATTTCTGGTGATGTCGTTTGGGCTAACAAATGCCCTAGTAGCCTTCATGGATCTTATGAATTGAGTTTGTAAGCAATTCCTTGAGTCATTTGTGATAGTGTTCATTGACAATATTCTTGTATATTCACGAAGTCAGGAGGACCAGTCCGATCATCTCAGGGTAGTTCTGCAAACCCAGCATCAGCACCAGTTATATGCAAAGTTTTCAAAGTGTGAATTTTGGCTTAAATCGGTCATATTCTTGGGTAATGTAGTTTCTAGTGAGGGAATTAAGGTTGATCCTCAGAAAATTTCAGTTGTGAAGAATTGGCCGAGGCCTACAACTCCAACAGAGATTCGCAGTTACTTAGGCTTAGCTGGGTATTACAGAATGTTTGTGGAGGGGTTTTCTACTCTTGCCTCTCCATTGACTAAATTGATGCAGAAGGCAATTAAATTCCAATGGTCAGATGCTTGTGAAAAGAGTTTCTAGGAATTGAAAGCAAGATTGACTACGGCACCGGTGCTGACTCTACCAGAGGGTATAGATGGATTTGTGGCGTATTGTGATGCTTCAATAATCGGGCTTGGGTGTGTATTAATGCAACATGGGATGGTGATAGCTTATGTTTCTAGGAAACTAAATAACCATGAAAAGAACTATCCAACACGTGATTTAGAACTTGCGGCAGTGGTATTTGTATTGTAAAGTTGGCGTCATTATTTATATGGGGTCCTTGTGGATATATTCACGGACCATAAGAGTCTTCAATATATTTTCAAACAGAAAGAATTGAATCTGAGGCAGAGAAGATGGCGTGAATTACTCAAGGATTATGAAATTGATATTTTATACCATTCGTGGAAGGCTAATGTTGTGGAGGATGCTCTTAGTCAAAAATCTATGGGTAGCTTAACACACTTGGAGGCATACAAAAGGCCATTGTCCAAAGAAGTTCACCGATTGGCTAGTTTGGGAGTTCGTCTTGCGGACTCTAGCGAAGGAGGGGTAATTGTGAAAATAGGGCTGAATCATCACTTGTAGTGGAAGTCAAAGAAAAACAATACAATGATCCATTATTGGTGCAATTGAAAGGGGGGATTCATAAACATAAGACCATGGCCTTTTCTCTTGGCATGGATGATGGTACACTAAGGTACCAAGGGCGACTATGTGTTCCAAATGTGGATGGTCTCCGTGAAACAATTTTGACTGAAGCTCACACTACTAGGTATTCCGTGCACCCAGGATGTAAAAAAATGTATCATGATCCTAAGGAAGTCTATAGATGGAATGATATGAAGAGGAATGTGGCAGACTTTGTGGCAAAATGTCCAAATTGTCAGTAAGTGAAGGCCGAACACCAAAGGCCCTGTGGGTTGGCACAGAACATAGAAATTCCAATGTGGAAATGGGAAACGATTAATATGGACTTTGTGGTAGGATTACCGCATACACTACGCAAGTGTGACTCAATTTGGGTGATTGTGCATCGACTCACGAAGTCAACACACTTCTTGCCGGTTAAGTCCACCAACACAGCAGAGCAGTATGATCAGTTGTATATCAAAGAAATAGTCAGGCTGCATGGCACCCCAGTTTCCATTATTTCTGATCGAGGAGCACAATTCACTGCTAATATTTTGAAGAACTTTCAGCAAGGTTTGGGTACTCAGGTGAATCTCAGTACAACCTTTCACCCGCAAACTGACGGGCAGCAGAGCGGACTATTCAAATGCTTGAGGATATGTTGCGCACTTGTGTTCTAGACTTCAAAGGTAGCTGGAATGATTATTTACCACTCATAGCATTTTCATACAACAATAGCTATCATGCTAGCATTCAAATGGCACCGTTCGAGGCTTTATATGGAGGGAGATGTAGGTCTCCCATTAGGTGGTTTGAAATTGGGGAAGCAGAGTTGATAGGGCCAGACCTCGTGCAACAGGCTATGGAAAAATTTAAAATCATTAAGGAGCGGTTGAAGACTGCTCAGAGTCGTCAGAAATCCTATTCGGATGTTCGCCGTAGGGATTTGGAGTTCAAAGAAGATTATTGGGTATTCTTAACTGTTTCCCCCATGAAAGGGGTAATGCGATTTGGTAAGAAAGGAAAATTGAGTCTGAGGTATGTCGGACCGTACAAAAGCATTCAGAGGATCGGTGAGGTAGCATACAAGCTTGAGCTACCACATGAGATATCATTAGTACACTCGGTGTTTCATGTGTCTATGTTAAGGAAAGTAGTTAGAGACCCGACATCCATTGTTCCGGTGGAGACTATTGAGGTAAATGAAGAATTGACTTATGAAGAGATTCCAGTTTCTATTATTGATCGGCAAGTCCGAAAGTTGAGAAACAAATAAATTACATCCGTGAAAGTGCTATGGCGAAACCAACAGGTTGAAGAGGCTACTTGGGAGGCCGAAGAAGAAATGAAGAAAAAGTATCCTTATTTATTCGAATAACCATGTAATTATGAGTTGTGCCTTAAGAAAATGCTAAGGGATATTCCTATGAAATATGTATGACTTGTACATTTGGTGTTAAGGGCGCTCTGTTCTGGTAATATAATTGCTTGTGAGGCCACAATTGATGTTGTTTTGTATTATGTTACCTTGTTGGATTCTGTATATGCTGTTAGGATGTGTTTCTGGGGCTCTCTGACAGGTGGATAGGCCTAATTACAAAGGAAACGCTGGAAAAATATTTGGAAATTTAGGGAGTTAGTCAAATTTGGGGTTGCTAGTGCGTGGTATGAAAGATTGAGTTGCATAAGATGCAAATAACAGGATTCGACCCTCATTCGAGGACGAATGATCCTAAACGGGGGAGAATGTAACACCCTGGAAAATTTCGAAGTACTTAAGTGTAAGGCCTGGTAAAATTTGCAAACAAAATAATATTTTATGGTGCCGGACTAGGCTTAAATGTCAGATTATCTCTCATAATGTTTTATGGTGCTCGGACTTTTTGGGTTGAACAATGCACGAGAATGAAAAGGAAAATATTTGGAAGAAAAATGTAATTCTGCGGTCCATTATGCGATCGCAAAATTTCTATGCTGGCCGTATAATGGCCGCAGAAGTGAGCAGGAGAAGGGCCAGTCCGGGGCAATTATGCGGTCAATTATGCGACTGCCTAACTATTTTGCGATGCATTATGCGATCGCATAATAATTATGCGGACCGCATAGTGACCGCATACACAGACAAATTTTTGGCCAACTTTGGACACCAATATGCGATCGATATGAGGTCCGCATAACCATTATGCGGTCGTATATGCGACCGCAGAACATGTTCCTGAGCTTCATTTTTGGGTTTTTAAAACCCGACCGTACTTCGTTAAATACACATTTTGGGCCATTTGTGAGAGCTAATCTAGCATTTTAGAGTGAGAGAGGGTGCCATGGAGTGAGAAGGTGTTCTCCAATAATTGTTCTTCAATTCTTGCCAAAGTTTTGGAAGATTGAGAAGGGAAACTCACTAGGTCTTCATCCTAGAGGTAAGATTCTACACCCTAACCCTCAATTTCAAATTTTGTGTATTGTACATGCATGTGTTATCAAGGGGTGTAGAAAGATTGTTGAGCTAAAAATGGTAAAGGTTGGGTTGTGGGATGATGGAATCCTCCATAAAAGGATATTGAAACCTTAATGCACATCTAGTGTTTGATAAAATGCTCAAATGAGCTAGAACCATGATGATATTCCTAATTTTGGTTTAATTTGTTATATTTCTAAAATAGATTGAAGTTGCTAAGAATTTCGGAACATTTAGAGTATAAGGAAGCCTAAGAGAGGTATGTTGGCTAAACTCTTCTTTAAGAGTTGGAATTCTCATTATCCTTGAGAGTTCCGAGATGTTGATTATAAATAGAGTATTCCGATCAGCTTTGTGATGAAGATATATGTTCAATTCGTATTTCAAATGCTCTTATCATATTGCATTATAAATTGAGGATGTGTCCCAAACTATGGATTACGTAT
>AWOL01S0000972.1:154658-169839 GCA_000715115.1 Nicotiana otophora
TGTGATGAAGATATATGTTCAATTCGTATTTCAAATGCTCTAATCATATTGCATTATAAATTGAGGATGTGTCCTAAACTATGGATTACGTATCCACATGTTATAATTTCAAGTCGTGATTTATGTGAAAGGTATTATGCCAAGTTGTGTAGAGATTGCGATTGCGATACACCTCTACCCGCATACATTGGGGTGAGGCGACATGACCTCTTTGTGTGGGGATTATGGTAGAGAGATCGTGATTGTGATATACCTCCACCCACATATATATTGGAGTGAGGCGGCATGACCGCTTTGTGTAGAAATTATGATATTGTGCGACTGCACCTCCACCCGCTTACATTAGGGTAAAGCGGTACGACCGCTTGGTGTATAGTTTTGGTATTGTTGTGGCACCACCTCTCGCATACATTGGGGCGAGGCGGCATAGCCGCTTTGTGTAAGTTCTTAGTATTGTGGTTATATATCCACCCGTATACATTGGGGTGCGGCGGTAGGGCCGCTTGATTAAAGTTGTGGTATTGTACGTACACCTCCACCTACATACCTCGGGTGAGGTGGCGGGGCCACTTTGTGTGAAGATGGTTACGTAGGATCTCATCTTAAATCTTATAAATGTTGTTGATAGCTTTTAATAAGCTTGCTATGGTTGAGACAGTTATCTATATTATTCTATTTCCGCACTGGTTCATCATAATAATCTTGTATTTCTAAATTCTTAAATTGGTGTTTAGTTTTCATACTAGTACTATTTGACGCTACTAATGTCCCTTTTTGCCGGGGGTGCTGCATCTTTAAATAGATGCAGGTGGTTCCACAGCAGGAGACATTGATCGGTGATAGCAGTACACCTTCTTCCCAGCTGACTTGGTGAGCCCCACTTCATCCCGGGGTCATGTATCTTTTGAGCTTTATGTATTATGGTTGAGGTATAGCCGGGGCCTTGTTGCCAGCATTATCATGGTGCTCTTCTTTATCCATAGAGGCTTCGTAGACATAGTGTGGGTTGTGTATTGGTGTTGGGGAAAGACAAACTATGTTATGTTGTGGTTGTATTACTTGTCCATTTGAGACTTTAAAAATGATGAAACTATTGGTAANGGTCATGTATCTTTTGAGCTTTATGTATTATGGTTGAGGTATAGCCGGGGCCTTGTTGCCAGCATTATCATGGTGCTCTTCTTTATCCATAGAGGCTTCGTAGACATAGTGTGGGTTGTGTATTGGTGTTGGGGAAAGACAAACTATGTTATGTTGTGGTTGTATTACTTGTCCATTTGAGACTTTAAAAATGGTGAAACTATTGGTAATAAATTGGTAATTGTAGACATAACCACTTTATTATTTAATTAAGGAAAACATATATTCTCTTTATTCATGAATGAGCTTGGGTAGAAGGAATCTAATAGGCTTGCTCGGTCAGGTTCACTCAGTTGAGCGTCGATCGCGCTCCTCGATTTTTGGTGCGTGACATTATTGGCACGTGAGTTGTTCGTGCGGTTGATATTATTAGAACGTGAGTTGTCCATGCAGCGTATGGATATGGACCCTTCCCCCCTAAGGTTACGCTCTCACGTTCCTTCTTGATGGTGTACACATGGATTATGAGAAACCGACAGGTTTCTGGTTGATGTGTGCCATGGGAAGGTTGATCGGTGGTTTTGTTCGATTATTGAGATTCTGATGTGGGCCTTAGAGCCGTGTTGTGATTACTATTTATATTAGATTTTGCGCTTCCACATATTTATGTTAGGTTATTGCATTTCTTCTTTACTTATAGTTTCCTTGCCTGGTTACCTGATGTATTTGCATATCATCATTATATATGTTTTATTACTGACTGAGCAGAGTATGTTAAGAAAATTGAGTGCACAAGGTGGTTTAATCCGTGATTTCAAGATTTGATCATCTTACTGTTATGCACTTGTTGCAATTATGAACTACACAACTGATTAGCGACTATCATTTATAAATCTTACTTATGTTACCTCATCAAGGTTAGTTATGATACTTGCTGAGTACATGGGGTTGGTAGTACTCATATTACACTTCTACACCTTACGTGTAGAACTTGGAGCTGAGATGTTGTGGATTACGGGATCTGGCATGAAGGTGTACTCGCTTTTCTGGATATAGCTACCATTTGTCCTTGGTTGTTTTATATTTGTAATCTATTCATGTATATTTCAAACGTATGTTATATTTATTTTCATACCAGCTTTATAAATCCTAGTCTTAGATGCTCATGACTTGTACTACCACTCCATGGATTATTGTATGGAAATTCAGTTATTTCATTTATTGATTTCTTATTATTTTCATTAGAACTGTGTTGGCTATTGTTTTGGCTTACATAGTGGGTTGGGTTAGGTACCATCACGACTAATGGATTTGGGTCGTGATATGTTGGTATCAGAGCTCTAGGTTCATAGGTTCTACGAGTCATGAGCAAGTGTCTAGTAGAGTCACGTGAATCGGTATGATGACGTCCATACCTATCTTCGAGAGTCAACAGGGCATCTAGGAAACTTCACATCTTTCTTTCATTATCGTGTGACATTGATTCAGTTTGAAGGGTATCTCTTTGAATTCCTTCCATCCACTCATATGTGTGTCGATGACTTGTCATTTTATGAATGAGGTGCGAGATGTGTTCTTTGTGTTGAATTGATTGGGCCAGTCGGTAGTTCATGTTGTGTGAGTATATGCTTTTGGTCTTATATGTCTGGTAGTGTCCCTAGGATTGGGATTGATGGCTCAAAAGTGGTTGAGTAGCAATATGATGAGTATTATGTGACTATGGAGTATGCTTAGATAGTTGGGATGTGATAAGAAGAATGTTGCTTGGGATGCGAAAAGACTATGGATGCTTGATTTCTATCTTGATGTGTGGTACAATCTTTAGATATGGGCATGTTCAAGTGTCTTTCATGTAGTACATTTGTGGAATGAAGTGGATTGTTATGTCTTGTTGATGAGTTCAGATTCAGGAGGATTTAGTGACTGTATAGTGGTTGTGGCCATGAAAGGGCATAGAGATATGTCAGTTTGAGGCAAAGCAGGTGGATTATCTTCTGCGGGATGTTCTGAGTTATGTGATCCTTATGATGTTATGAGGAGATGTTCCTTCCTATCAGTAGATTATGTGATGTAATTTGAGTTTGTATTGCTTGGAGAAGTTCGCACTACTATCCCGAGGATGGATATGCGCTTAACAGATGACTTGAGCTATTTTTATTGTTAGAGCTACATGAGTGTATGAAGGACTTAGTTGAATTACAGTGAGATATTATGGCAGTTATGGAGTAAGGGCATTATGGGTTATCGACTATTAAGTTCTGTGGCTTTGAGCCAAGTGGGAGAGTCTGTTGTCGATGATCATATTGCATGGTCCTGTGTTATGTTAGTTTTGGTCTGAGGCATACTTATGGATCGGTTATGACTTGAAGAGGTTGATTTCGAGGATGACTCGAATGAGGAAATTGCTGGATGCATGATGTGCTATACTTTGTGGGCATATTGGAAATCTTGGAATGATTCGGGTTTGTTATTTGTGGTGGATGTAGTATGCACATAGAAGGGATTCAGACAATTTCGTAAGATGCGGTTTCTTCATGAGGTATTTGGGTTTCGATTGAGCACAAGTCATTCGGCTCGCATTGGCAGTGCATTTGAGATTACAGCAGAGTGGTTGACTTTCAAAAGAGTTCTAATCAATTTAAGATTTATGTATCATTAATGATTCTACATTTCAGCACTTCAGAGGTTAAAGAAACAACTTCAGATTCACAAAAGGTCTCTTTGGTGTTGGCATTTTGGTTGTGGTATTATTGGATTCTTAAGAGGGAATGTAGTGTCTTATAAGCTTTACGATGATGTGGACTAATGCTAGGATCTCTTGTGATGAGCTCTAGTTAAGGATCTTAGTGTATTGGTAACAAGAAGTGTTAACTGGAAGGCAAGTCGAGGATAATTAAAAGAATGGGGTCAACTTAGTAGTGATTCGGGTTGGCATAGTAATAGATTTCATCGGTTATGATGGTTCTGTTTTGTGCTAATGGGTTTTGAAGAGCTCCCAATGATTTCAACCACGGCTTAGAGCGGATGTTTTCGATCGCGATGAGGAATATGTTGGGTGTTGTATTGTTTATTGGATAGTGGTCAAGTGGAAGGTTTCTGACTGACAGAATATGTGTCCGGCTTGTAATTCCAGGATGATAATGGGGTTCTCATATTTTTCTTATGATGGCATGATAGATATGGTGCGACGTGTGGGATTAAGGTTTGCATGCACGAGGTTGCGGTTCAGCTTTGAATTAAAGGTCAGGAGTTCTAGACAGCATTGGCGGTTTCAGATATTTAGAAGGATGTTGGCTCTGTATGTATCACCTGATAATGGTGCATATTTCAGAAGGCACATTGTGTTTGACTTGTACATGCTTGACTGGTATTACAGTAATCGCCTGGTTGTTGGTGGACTACTGATGTTCAGATTTTGCTTTGTGACAAGGAAGAATTATGGAAATATTTCTTGTGTTGTGATTGTGTTTGAGGGATGTATCGCTCATTTGAGTAGTGGAGTTGGGATCAGATGTGGATATTCATGTATTCTAGGGATTTAAAGACTATGAGGGTTGTCAAAGGCAGATTGTTTGTTGGTTGTAGACGATGAAGGTACGTTAAGAGGTTGACAGCTGAGTGAATGTGTTATGGATAGGTTAATCTGGACTTTTCGGAGGTTCTCTACCTATTTCGTGCGTATCGGAAGTGATTTTGAGGCCATTGGTAGGTCTAATGAGAATGTGTGTTCTACATCGGGTTGGCTTTGTTTACTAAGCACATTTACTATTGAGGTAGTGTCATTTGTTAGAGTTGATCTTATTCTTTTTCTTATATTTTCCATGTATTACTCTCTTATGCTACAATGATTTGTGAGACTGTTGACTATTTACACACATGAAGTGGTTTTATTTGGGCCTTGTGGTAGAATTCGAGCGAGATGGCCCTTGGTGTTAAATGGTTGATCGCACCTTGGTTACGGTCTTCCTTCTTGTGGTATAATTGGTAAGTGTGGATTTTGACCACTTTAGTACCTTTGTCCTTTAGTTTTAGTCCGAAAATGTTGATTTATGTTTCCAAAACTAATGAAAGTGTGCAAATTGCAAGCATATTGGAGATTTTGACTCTAATGAAGAAATCCAACTCAAAAAGGAGTGTTCCGGCTCACAAGGCAAGAATGGGCGCAGCATACCAGAAGTGTAGTCCTCAAAAGTATTTCTATGGCCGTAGAAGAAAGTGCTGACAACAAAATTCTCTTTGCGGCCACAGATCATACGTAGAAGCCCAAAAGTGATTGAAGAGAATGACCAATTTGTGCGGCCGCAGAACATGGTCGCACTGACAAGAATCAAAAAGTTCAGAGAGTGTGCAAAATAACAAAGACTGAAGCCTTGCTAGAAGTGCAGACCGCACATGATTTATGTGACCGCAGAAGCTAAAGTGCAGCCGCAAATCAAATTGTGCGTCAGCAGAATCTCTCAACCTATAGACTCAAGCGATGTGCGGACTGCACATGGAATTGTGCGGCCGCAGAACCTCCCGAAGGGTATTTTCATCAGGAAATATTGGCCACTATAAATAGACCGAAATCACTTTTTTAGGTCAAGTTTTGAAGTTTTCTTTGTTGTAGCCATTGTAGTTTGCCATTTTGGGTATATATTTTAATGCTTGTTTATGATTGGGTGTTTGTTATTTAGCCTTGTTCATACTTTAATTTTAGAATTAATGGTTGTAAACCTTGATTCATGGCCTTTTGACTTCGTCTTTACTTGAGATAGAGGGACCTAGTCTAGGAAACCTTGGCTAACAAGAAATTGGGCTAGTTAAGTATTTGAATAGCCTAAATAAAGGGTTTGAACTAGAGATAGGGAAAACCCGACATGAGCTCATATCAACTATTTAGCTTGATACTCATTTGGCTTTGAGAAAGCCAAATTGAGCAAAATCACTATATGGCTGACAGGTATTGAGTGGGTAACTTAGAGTTGAGATCTATAATACACCCTAGTTAATACAATAAGTGTTGAAATAATAAACCCACTAGTCGAACACCTAGGCAAAAGTTACATCCCTAGGCCCTTTTGCCTATTTGAAAACAACCAAAACAATTAGTCAATGTCTAATATTGTTTCTCTATTTGATCAATGATAGTGTAGTTTATAAAAGAAATTAGCAAAACTATCTTGATTGGAAGTGTATTTAAGTTGTTTCATCTTCACGCATCAAGTATACTCCAACGCCCATTTTTAGCTACCTGAGAAAATCAACCCCGACTCATAGTTGGGTACTATTCTTCCAATGATCTCTTCCACTCATTGTTGAGTGTGGATTGGGAGTGGATCCATTTCTGGCGCCGTTGTCGGGGAGCTTAAACGATGTTAACTATATATTTGAGTGTGGTTTTGGAATATCTTCTTTCCCTTCCGTGTTACGAACGTGTTTAAGAAATCTTACCTACCATCATGGAACAAAATGAGCTCGGAAATATGCCTTTGGGGGACTTGGACGGTAAGGAGGAACAACTCGATGAGGTACGTTAAGTGCCACAACAAAGAGGCCAGGGACCACAAGACAACGCCCATTCCACCTCCGCCTCCACCATATCCACCACAAGCATCTCCACACCATATGTTGCCCAGCGAATGTTATGCTAGTTCAATAGTCCCTCCCCGTATTAGGGAGGGCAACTTTCAAATCACCAATGTGATGCCCACTTTGCTTGAGAAACGCGGTTTCCTCTCCGGTGCTCCAACTCAAAATGCTTACAAACGTTTGAAAGGCTTTCTGGATACATGTTGGGGGAGCAAGAACACTAATGTTTTCGAGGATGCATTGAGGCTAAGGATTTTTTCCTTCTATCTACGGGGGAAATCTTTAGATTGGTTAGAATGTTTGCTGAACCATTCAATTCAGACTTGGGATGAGTTTGCAACCAAGTTCATTGCTAGGTTTTTCTCTCCCGGGTACATGGCTACACTTCTAGATGAGATCTTGGCATTCAAATAAGAGCCGAATGAACCACCGCACGACATTTTGGAGCGCTGTGGAATAATACTTAAGGAATGTGCCAGCAACGATATGACGGAAAACATGTTGCAACAAACCTTTTATCGCGGGATTAACGCAACCAAAAGTTGTGTGGTGAATCAACTAGCCGTCGGGGACATTATGACTCGGCCTTATGCGGAGGCGTGTGACATTCTAGATGAGATGGTGAAGACGTCATAGGCTTGGCAATCCCGTGCCCATGTCCTACAAGGTGATCCGAATATGATCCACCTCCACAGATAATTGCAAGACCATGGGTAAGCCATTGCCGAATTGACCACTACCATGACTCAACTAGAAAAGGCTCAACTAAATCAAGTGCAAGCCCCGAAGAAAGGTCATGCTATGGAGAGAGTGAATGTTATGGTGAACAAGAAGAGGACTAACGGTCCACAAATGAAAACCCGAGTGGAGAACTATATGCAAGGTGATGGAGGTTTTGTTCAAGATGATTATTATAATGAGCAAGAGGAGGAAGTGCAATATGTCAACCATTTGCAAGGGCAATGAAACAACTTCCAAGGCCCAAACCAACAACAATGGCGACAACAAGACAATCATGGCAATTAGAGTTCTAACAATCAAGGGAATTGGCATAACAACAACAATCAAGGAAACATTATTGGAAACAACCAAGGAAATTGGGGAGGCAACAACCAACGTTGTTGGGGTAACAATCAAGGCCGTCGGGTGGTCGGGTTTACAAAAGCCCCCAATGTATCAAGAACTGAGCAACCCACCAAAAGAATACAAATTTGGATGACTAACTTGTCTCACACAACACATCAATCCGCAATCTAGAAGTTCAATGGGGCAAATTTCTCAAGCTCTAAATTCTTGTTCTAAGGGTGCACTAACAAGTGTCACGGTGGTAAACCCAAAGGGTGGTAACAATATGGGGTATGCTATGGCGGTTATCACAAGAAGTGGAAGAGGTGGGAATGTACCCACCTCAAGTAGAAGGCGACTTGCTGATGCTGATAATGTAATGCAAGAAGAATAGATCCCGAACAATGTTGCTCAACCAAATGAGGAAGTTCGGTTTGATATATAATATAGTGTGGAAGAGACTCAATAGGAGGTGAACCCGTCTAGGGAACACATCATTGACATACCAGAGCTAGTAGTGCAAAAGTCAAGGGCACCATTGCCTAATCCTCCACCTCCATACAATCAAAGACTTGCCAAGTAAAATGGTGATAATTAATTCAAGAAGTTAATTCAAATGATGAAGAATCTTTCAATCAATGTGTCATTAGTAGAAGGTTTGGAACAAATGCCCCGTTATGCAAAGTTTATGAAAGATCTTGTGACAAATAAGAGGACGATGAAATTTTTGACTAAAATAGTCACTCATCAAGTGGGAGCGATTGTTCATTCAATGTCTCCTAAGTTGGATCCCGGTGCTTTTTATGATTCCTTGTACAATTGGAAGTGTCGAGTTTTGTAAAGCTCTTTTTGATCTTGGGGCAAGTACAAATTTGATACCCTATTCAGTTTTCAAGACTTTGTGGATTGGACAACCAATACCCACTTCTATGAGATTGCAAATGGCCGATCGTAGCTGGAGAAGTCACTTTCTGGGTTGGTGATGAAAAAGTGGTATTCCATTTGTGTATGTCCATGCGGCAACCGAATAGCAATGCAGTATGTTCTCTTGTGGATTTGGTGACTGGTGTTATTGATTATGGTACAAGTGATACTATCAATGTTGGTGATATGTTGGAGGACATCTTGCTCAACTTTGATGATGACGAGATGGATGGTTTCATGGAATGTGTGAACTCTTTAAAGGGAATAGTGTCGTACAACTATGCACCTCGGAAATTGTCTTTGGATCTTGAAAATAGTAAGACTCTTCCTATAAAGCCTTGTATTAAAAAGCCACCTACCTTGGAGTTGAAGCCATTGGCTCCACACCTTTGTTATAAATTTCTTGCCCCTTGTTCAACTTTACCGGTTATTATTTCCTCTTATTTGACTAACGTGCAGGTAGATTACACATTGGCAGTGTTACAAAAGAGGAAGAAGTATATTGAGTGGACCTTGACGAATATTTAGGTTATAAGATCCACCTTTTACATACATAAGATCAAGTTGGAGGATGGCGCTAAACCATCCATTGTACATCAAAGAAGACTCAATGAGGCTATGCAAGAAGTTTTCAAAAAGGAGATTATCAAGTTGTTGGATGCCAGGGTTTTCTACCCTATCTCTGATAGTTCATGGACCTCTTAGGTTCGATGTGCCCCAAATAAGGGTCACGATGGTGGTCATCAATGATAAGAATGAATTGATTCCTTCAAGAATGGTGACCAGATGGAGGGTGTGTATGTATAATCGCAAGCTCAACAAAGTAACAAGGAAGGCTAAATTTCCACTTCCTTTATTAGATCAAATGCCCGATAGATTGGCTGGTCATGCTTTATACTTCTTTCTTGATGGGTACTCGGGCTACAACAAAATTCTCATTGCTCTGGAAGATCAAAGTAAAACAATATTTACATGTCCTTGTGGAAATGTTTCTTTCATGAGGATGCCATTTGATTTGTGCAATGCACCGGTGACTTTTCAACAGTGTATGATGGCTATTTTCACGGACATGGTGGAGGACTACCTTGAAGTTTTCATGGATGACTTCTCGGTGGTTGGGGATTCTTTTGATGATTGTGTTGCAAATTTTGACAAAGTGTTCGTTAAATATGACGAAAGCAACTTGGTACTCATGATTGTCTTCCTCATGGTTAGGGAAAGTGTTCTACTTTGCCATAAAATCTCAAGGAATGGAAGTGAAGTTGACAAGGCAAAGGGTCAGGTGATTTCTAATCTTCCACCCCCAACTTCGGTGAAGGGTGTGCGGAGTTTCCTAGGCCATGCGGATTTTTACCGGTGCTTTATCAATGATTTGTCTAAAGTGGTGAACCCATTGTGCAAGCTCCTTGATAAATATGCCATGTTCAATTTCAATGATGATTGTGTGAGTGCTTTTGAATTGTTAAAGCTCAAGTTTACAACTACTCCCATCATCATCGCTCCAAATTGGAGTGTGCCTTTTGAACTCATGTGTGATGCAAGTGATGTAGCGGTGAGGGATGATTTGGGGCAATGTATCAACAAGATTTTCCATTTGGTCTACTATGCTAGTAAGACCATGAATAGTGCCCAAGTCAACTATATCGTTATTTTATTTGAAATTGAGAAGTTTCGCCCATACTTGATGGGTACCGAAGTTATTGTCCACATAGAACATGCGGCACGTCATTATCTTATGAGCAGAAAGGACTCCAAATCTCGGTGGATGAGATGGGTACTCTTGTGGCAAGCATTTGATGTTGACATCCAAGATAGGAAAGGTAGTGACAACGAAGTGGTGGACCTGGCAATTTTAATGAAAGATGTGCCATGGTAAGCGGACTTGGCAAATTTTCTTGTGCGTGGAATCATTTCTGATGAGTTCTCTTCAAGCCAAAGGAAGAAGTGCAAAAGGTATTTTTAAGATTATTATTAATATGAACCATACCTTTTTCGAATTTATACGGACGGCATAATTAGGAGGTGTGTACCGGAAGATGAGCAAGGTAATATTCTTGGGGCTTGTCACTCTTCGCCATATGGTGGTCATCATTGTGGAGCAAGAACGGTTGCCAAAGTGCTTAGTTGTGGTTTCTATTGGATTGCTCTTTACAAGGATGCTAGTGAGTTGGTGAAAAGATATGATGAATGTCAACGGGCCGGTGGAATCTCAAGGAAAACTGAAATGCCTCTCACAACCATTTTTGAGATTGATATTTTTGATGTTTGGGGCATTGACATCATGGGCCCTTTTATGAGCTCTTGTGGAAATACCTACATCTTGGTCGTGGTGGATTGTGTTTCCAAATGGGTTGAGGTTGTCACTTTACCCAATAATGAGGTGAGAAGTGTAGTGGTTTTCTTAAAGAAGAATATTTTCACAAGATTTGTTACTTCACGTGCAACCATAAGGTCATGACTCCCTCTCACCCACGTGCAATGGGGGGGTCACACTTTTGCAACAAAGCTTTTGACCCTTTACTTATCAAGTACTGTGTTAATCACAAGGTCATGACTCCCTCTCACCCACAAGATACTTGGCAAGTGGAAGCCTCTAACCAGGAGATAAAGAGTATTATGTCTAAAACAGTGAATGCTAATCAGACGGATTGGTCCAAGAAGCTTGATGATGTGTTATGGTCTTATCGGACGTATTACAAAAAACCTATCAAGATGTCTCCATATAGGTTACCATTCAATTTACTCCATTTCTTGGAAACAAATTCATTGTGTTTAAAGTGGTGTTCTAAAAACCTTGTCCTCTTGAGGTGGAACTAGAGCACAAGGCAATGTGGGCTCTAAAAAAGTTTAATCTTGATTGGGATGTAGCCTCTAACTTGAGGGGCGCACATTTGAATGAATTGGATGCGTTTCGGTACCATGCATATGCGAGTTTGTCCTTTTACAAAGAAAAGATGAAATATCTTCATGACAAATACATTTGGAACAAAGAGTTCAAGGTGGGCGAACTAGTATTGTTGTTTAACTCAAGGTTGAGAATGTTTCCCGGGAAGCTTAAATCCAAGTGGGCTGGTCCATTTGAAATTGTGGGTGTGACACCTTTTGGTGCATTAGACATGAAGAATAAGAAAGATGAAGTATTTTGAGTCAATGGTCACCGGATGAAGCACTACTTGGGCAACGTTGGAGATATCCACATGGTGTCGATCATTTACTTCACTTGAGGGAGCTTTGCATTGCTTCTACGTTAAATTAGGCGCTTCTTGGGAGGCAACCCATGTTCTTTTCCTTTTCTTTTGTAGTTAGATGTTATTTTTGTTCTCATATGATTTGAAGTGTGCTACAATGTTGAATATGACTTGCAAGAAGGGTGAACTAAACATTTCCCAAGTGTTCAAGGATCTGCGAACCGCACAATTCTATGTGCCACAGCAGGAGGACATTTGCGGTCGCACATTTCTCATGCGGGCCACAGAATTATGATCTTGAAAAAGTGTAAAAATGTCAACTCTTTAAAGTTTGAGCCTGTCAGTGCAGGGCTAATATGCGACCACAAGAGGAAATCAGCGGCCGCACCCAAAAATGTGCGGACCACACATTAAGATCAGAGAATGTTGACCCATGTGATAGAGTGCGGACTGCACATGGAAATCTGCGGCCGCGCTTGACCCCTTTTCCCTCTTAAGATTCTTAGTATAAATATAAATCTTGAGTTCATTTTACACTTTTCCCTTTCCTCAAAATCGTTGTTACTCTGCAAGTTTCCTGAGAGATTTTCATGGTCCCACCACACACCCACCTGTGCTTATACACCCAGTGCACTCACTCTATCTGGTATGGTTCATTTCATGTTAATTTATTGTGTTAGTTTAATTTTTAAACTTTTCATTTATTTTTAGGCCTTCTATTATTAGAGTTCATCCATGTGCCCATGTGGGGTAGATCTGAATTGGGTAGTTGATAATACATGCTATAATGGGTTTGGTTAATGAGATTGCATGCTTATACCATGTTTCCATGTTTATTTGTACAAGTAATTACAAAATCTAATTAGAAAAAGAATGTATGTGCGTAATTTTTAAAATCTACGGCCGTACTTGAATTTGTTTCTTCTGCAGTTTAGGTGTTTTGGGCAACCTGGCGAAGCAAGTGCATCTGCGGCTGCACTTTAATTATGCAGACCACGAAAAGCATAAAGGAGTCGCACTAAAAAATGTGCGGATCACAGATATATGTTGCGGCCGCAAAACTACCTCTGCACTATCGTCAGAGAGGCGCGTCTAGGCCTTTGATGTTTTTTGATAACTGTGTGGCAAGACTAGTAATTGTGTGGTCCGCACTTCCTGTCTGTGGCAGCACATAAACAATCTGCAGACTGCAGATCCCAGTTCCAGCGGCCTCTTATTTTTGTCATAATTTCACTATGTCCACAATATTCTCCCTAGCCTACATAAGTCATGCATATGTTGAATGATGAGTTGCAACTAACAATTTTCTTTTCTTCGATACAGGCAATGGTTCGATTGCACCGCAATGGTGAAACTACAAAAGGAAAAGATGAATCTTCTGGGGGTCGAGGTAGAGGTACCTTGCCCCTTGGCCAACCCAAAACCATTAGGAAGAATGCCACAACAGGTAGACGGAGAGGTGCAGACCTCTACGAGTCTTGTTCCTATGTCCCGTCCAGGGAAGCTTCGGAGGGAAACTCAGCTGATATTCAGGAGGAGAAGACGCCGACATAGTCTAGGCCATAGGGGAGATTTCAGCTCAAAGATGAGGCCTCCTCATCTCACAGCACTTCCGAGGGGTCAGAAAGTGCCAGCCAGACCTCTGATCCAGCAGCTGCCCCATACACAAATGCACAGACTGTATAGCATATCCCGGATGATGTTAGAGGGGGAGATGGTACATCCACGGGTATGGAGAGATTGAAGAAAAAGGAGATATGTGAGGTTAGGTTCATTAGCTTGGTAGGATTCACTGACTTCCATATGTGGTGGCCAGTATGATCCTTCACACTTGAGCAACAGTTTCCCTTGAAGGATTTGGATAAATACAACATGACAGTGTTGAGGAAGTTCAGAGCAAGAAAGGGATAGATGTGATTTACTGAGCGAGTTGAAGATGCAAAGGAGTACCTCGTCCGAAAGTTCTACTCAAATGTTTCTCTCATCAAGAATGGGAAGAAGGTGACTAAAGTACGCAACCTCAAGATGAGGTTTGATCAGCACATGCTAAATGCCTACTTGGGGTTTGAGGACCTGGAGCTAAGGGAGTGCCTATAGAAGTGTGCAATGAAAGAAGAAGTCAACCTTGGCTAGCAGAGATCTTAGCACCACCAGGGCCACCACAACCATGGATCACTAGTGGGGTTCCCATTTAGCTAAACACACTGAGCTTTGAGGTGAAGGGATGGGAGACCTTTGTTTGTAGCAGACTGGATCCGTGCCAGAACGAGACTCATGTTCCTCTTCCTCGTGATGTTCTTGTGGAATCTATCATGGCCAGGTACCCAATTAATATGAGTGTCGTGATGTCGGCTAACATTTCATTGGTAGCACAACATACCAACACGGCCTACCCTTATCCTAACACTATCACAGAGTACCTCACTGATGTAAAGTTATATCCAAGATCATATGACACAAGGTGAAGTCGAAGAAGCCATTTGATTGGTATTTGTTGATGGATGCGACAAACACAAAGAAGAGAGCTCAGCCTTCTACCACCACAGGACAATCTGACGAGCCGAGAGTGGTAGTCATCGAGACAACTGACATTTTATCTACCTCTTTTGAGCCCTCTTCTAGTGCTACTACTATACCTCTACCAGCACCCTCGGGTCTTACCACAACCCCTAGGGCAGCCCCTACTACAGCTCTGAGGCTGGTTCCCATGCTTACAACTCCATTATCCGCTCTACGATTCTTTAATACATTGGCAAGTCTTAACAACCGGATGCAGATGACAACTTCAAAGCTATCCGACATATGTAGTATTGTTGCAGTGTAGTCATATATATATAGGTACCACAGGTCTCCTATGATCTTGATGAGAAGTTGAAGAAGATTCTGGACAACCAGAAGATGATCACGGACACTATGGTACATCACAAGTCAGTTATTGAGGAGTTGACCAAAGTAGTGAAGAAGATGAGGAAGTCCCAAGCAAGCAAGAGATCGGTTGACAAGCTCAGGAATGAGGTGACAAGACTTGTGACTGATGGGTATCTACCCTTTGATATGTTACTTGACCCAGACCAGTCCGTCCCAGATCCATATGCACCATTTTCACAGGTTGCACTAGCTGGCAAGTCTGATGAGCCATGCCTTACTGCCGACACTGCTAAGGCAGTGCGTGTGGTGTTTGCCTCTCCAACCACTCCTAGATATGATGATGATGATAAGTTGATTGAACTAATGGGATATGATGTTGCTGAGGATACTGAGATGTCCAAGGATCCATATGGAGTTTTCTTCGCCCTCTCTCTTTTCACTCTTATATTTTTAAGCATTAGGGACGACACTTACTTTTACTTGGG
>AWOL01S0000972.1:171573-195300 GCA_000715115.1 Nicotiana otophora
ATGATCTGGAACTTTTCCCGAATGTGCTTCAACGCAAAATCCTGAGTTTTCTTGATTTGGGAAATGATTGTAGGCTTTCCTTGGTCCGTTTGAGATTTATATTCCCAACCAATGTTGTTATCCCTAGTCTACCCCCTTTGAGCTTCTAGCCTTTCTCATTTGATAACCATGATATAAGCCTTTACCCGTTTTGTCGTGATCCTCTCTTTCCACCCGGACCTTCCTTAACACTCTTGTGAAATAAGTGGCCTAAAGAATAATGAGGGAGAGTTGAGCAATTTGAAAAAGGTAACAAGGCACAAAAAAGACAAAACAAATGATTTCTATGAAAAGAGAAGGGAAGAAAAGAGAAAGAACAAAAAAACAACAAAAAGAGAAAATGCAACAAAGATAATAAAGGAAGGGTTGCTGATTCAAAAAGAGGTAATGATCTCTAACGTGAGCATAGAGGGAGAAAAAAAATGAAATGCACAAGAAAGAGTGTTGTCAAGTCTCTCTAGACCCCAAGAAAAAGAGAATGCTTCTAAGAATTAGTAATTGAGAGCCAAGAAATGAAAATATGGAGTGCTTAAGGAACGGTGTAACCACTTAACCATATGGTATCCTACCCCAATCCAAAATCCTTCATTACAACCCAAAATAAGTCCTACTTGATTTTGAACCGAGTAAGCTTACATTAGTGGTGATGAACACCAGGGGCAAGCATATGGTACTTGAAGCCGCACTTGTGAAATTCTATGGTATGAGAAGAGTAAACCTTTCATTGATCTAAAGATTGAGTGCTAACCTTTATAGTGAACTTGGCAAATGGAAGTTAGAGGAAGAAAGGTTTGGATTTCACCATGATCTACATGATAGAACAAGAGTACTCGATGAGTAAAGTCAATTATTGAAGCTCAAATGTCACATTAGAACAACAGGTGCATGATCTGTGAATGGTCAACTTTTTGACAATGCACAAGTGTTGTGTGTAATTGCTGGTCCCAACCGAGTATGGATGGCTTACCATTGACTCGCTGAAATGACCTTTAACTCTGAGGAGGTGGTAACTAATCTATTTGTTAGAGGACGAGCAAAGACTTAAGTTTGGGGGAGTTAATAAGTGTGGATTTTGACAACATTTTAGCAACTTCTCGCTTTAGTTGTAGTCTGAAAGTGTTGATTTATGTTCCTAAAACTAATCGAAGTGTGCAAATTGCAGGAATGTTGGAGATTTGGACTCTAATGAAGAAATCCAACTCAAAAAGGAGTGTCCCAGCTCACAAGGAAAGAAGGGGCGCAACAGACTAGAAGTGCGGACCGCAAAATTCTCTCTACGATCGCAGATCTTATGTAGAATCCTAGAAGTGATTGAAGAGAAGTGCGACCGCAGAACATGGTTGCACTGACAATAATTCAAAAAGTTCATAGAGTGTGCAAAATGACCAAGTATGAAGCCTTGCCAGAAGTGCGGACCACACATGATTTGTGCGGCCGTAGAAGCTGAAGTGTAGCCACATATCAAATTGTGCGGCTGTAGAATCTCTCAACCTGCAGACTCAAGCAATGTGCGGACCGCACATGGAATTGTGCATCAGAACCTCCCGAAGGGCATTATTTTGACGGGAATCACTTTTTAAGGTCATGTTTTGATGTTTTCCTAGTTGTAGCCGCTGTAGTATACCATTTTGGGTAATTTATGATCATTTTTGGACAACAACATCATAGTTTATCATTTCAATTTTATATTATGGCTTTAATTAGTGTTTCTTCTTTGTTTTCATCACTTTCTACTATGAGTAGCTCCATTCTTACTCGAGTTTTGACCCAACCCTAGTGTGTAAACCTTATTGGTATTTAATTTAACCCTCGTTTATGATTTATTGTTTGTTATTTATCCTTGTTCATGCTTTAGTCATATAACTAATGGTTGCAAAAATTGATTAATGCCTTTTTGGCTTGCTCTTTACTTAAGAAAGAGGGACCTAGTGTAGGAAAACATGGCTAACAAGAAATTGGGCAAGTTAAGGATTTGACTAGCCTAATTAAAGAGTTTGAATTACAGATACGGAAAACTCGACTTGAGCTCATATCAACTATTTAGCTTGATACCCATTTGAGCTTGAGAAATCCAAATTGGGCAAAATCACTCTACGACCGGGAGGTATTAAGTGGATAACTTAGAGTTGAAAGCTATGATACACACCAACTACTAAAATAAGTTTTAACATAACTAACCCATTAGGAGAACACCTAGGTGAAGGTTACATCCCTAGGCCTTTTTTCCTGTTTGAAAACAACCAAAAACAATTAGTCAATTTCTAGTTTCATTTCTCTAGTTGATCATTGATAGTATAGTTTATACAAGTAATTAGCAAAACAAACTTGATTGGAAGTGTATTTAAGTTGTTTCGTCTCCGTGCATCAAGTATAGACTCTAACACCCATTGTTAGCTCCCTGAGGAAATCGACCCTGACTCATAATTGCGTACCATTCTTCTAACGACCTCGTCCACTCATTGTTGAGTGTAGATTAGGAGTGGATCATATATTGTACTATCCATTTCTCCATAGTTATAGTCATGTGCTTCGCATGATTGTTATTATTGCGCATATGGTTATTGAATTTAGAGCATCGTGGCATGAGTTATTCCATATGGACCGGTGTTCAGATTGGGTCATGCATCGCATTAGAGTAGGTTGGAATATGATCTTTTTTCTTATTTCATGTATATTGTTCCTCCTTTGTGTGATGGGTTCACAGAATTGCGCCTTGTAGTGGTATTTGTTCCGCTTGCGAGATGGTTCTCTTGTTTGTTTTTCTTCCCATTATTGGGTACATTCGAGTTGTTGCCTATTTGGTGCACTAGTTGCACAAAATGTGGATCAAGGCAGTGCTGGTGTGGAATGTCGGTCGAGCAGCTTATGCTGGATAAGATGAGGTTATTGGATATGGAATAAGTGCTACCAAATTGGATAACGGTATGTTGGGAAGAAAAATGTCGCAAGCTAACTTAGAATTCGACTATGGTTCTTGTCGGGAGAGACAACTCAGAGTTTGAGCCTTTGGCATTCTATTCTTTTAAATACGGTGAAGACACGAGCTGGAGTTACTGATGACCCTGCCCCTAGAGCCGGTGTTGTTAGAGGCTAGGGAAAGGGCAGAGGCAGAGACAGAGGCTGAGGCCGAGGCCGGGGAGGAGCACGTTCTATAGCTAGAGCACATATTAGAGAAGCAGTTGAGGAGCTGCCAGTAGATCCTGTTAGGGGACAGGCACCGGATGTGCCTGTCATTGCCCCGGACTTCAGGAGATTTTAGCACAGTTCCTGAGCATGTTTGGTACATTGGCTCAGGCGGGGTTTATACCGGCTGCACCAGCTACTTCACAGACTAGGGGAGGAGCTCAAACTCCCATCGCCTGCACCTTAGAGCAGCGAGCTCACATTGGTCAGGTTCCGGGTGTGGTGCTGGCGTAGCCAGGTTTTCCAGTTCAGCCCGTGATTAGGGAAGCAACATCTGAGGAAGAACAACTTAGACTTGCAAAGTTCAAGAAGTATTACCTTCCTACCTTCAGTGCTTTGGCTTCAAAGTATGCACATTATTTCCTAGATGAGTGCCAGCATTATCTCTGCACTATGGGTATTGTGGTGATGAGTGGGGTTGTTTTTACTACGTTCCAGCTTAAGGAAGCGGCATATGAGTGGTGGCGAATGTAAGAGTTGGGTAGCATGGCCAAGGCAACTTCACTCATATGGGATCGGTTTTTAGAGTTCTTCTTGAGGGAATATGTTCCTCAAACTCTTCTGGATGCCTGGAGCATGGAGTTTGTGCAGCTGCACCAGGGAACTATGTCAGTCTCACAGTATGCCGCCAAATTCTGTGATCTGTCCAGACATGCACCTGCTTTGGTTTCTATAGTTAGAGAGGAAGTTCGCATGTTCATTTAGGGGCTCAAACAATATATCCGGTTTAGCATGGCTTGGGAGTTGGAGTCAGATGTTCCATTTCAGAAGGTGGTAGACATCGCTTGCCGACTAGAGGGCATGTGGGACTAGGAGGGAGAGGACATAAGGGGTTAGGAGAGAAAGGACAGGGAGGCTAAGAGGCCTCGTAGACCAGGAGGATCTACTAGTCCCTATTTTGGAGGCAAGATAGACCATGGTAGAGGTTTTTTGGGTCTGTTTATTAGTTTTCACTTTAGGCTTTGCACGGTGCTTCAGATATCCATAGGTCTTAGAGTTCCCGTGCCGGACAGCTTCCACAGCCACGCTAGTGGAGTGGCTGCTTTGAGTGTGGAGATACCAGCCACATGGTGAGAGATTGTCCCAAACTCCGGACAGATGTGTCACGGCGGGGTATCCAGGCTATGCGTTCGGCTCGAGTTGTTGATATCAGTGAGATCGGACATGGTGTACCGACCACGCAACGTGACGACACAATCCCTATGTACCCGCGCAGCCAAAATAGACTAACCAACTAGAGTAGATACAAATAACGGCTCATAAAGATGTTCCGGTTCTATCCCAAATTCCATAGCAACATAAACAGTAACATATGACAATGTTGAACCGGGGTCAATAAGAGCATACACATTATGAGATTGGACAGTCAATATACCTATAACAACATCTAGCGAAGCCTCCAAATTCTGATGACCCCTCATGCCATAAAAACGGCCGGATCCTCCCGAACTCTGTGCTCCACCCCTACCTATACCATGCCCTGCGAGTGTTGGAGTGACTCAACCTAGAGGAGGTGTTGGGGATGTAGTAGCGGCAGAACTTGCTGGCTGTGCTAGGCCCCTGCGTGCACCCTGGCGAGACGAACGACAATCCCTCTGTATGTGACCCCTCAATCCACATCCGTAGTATATGGGTAAGTCCATGTAGCATGTTCCTAGGTACATCTTTCAACACTTAGGGCATGGGGGACTCCGCTGCTACTGGAACAGACTGAGATGGCCCTGACAACCCTCCCTTGAATGTTGACCTGCCACCACTAGAAAAACCACCAAAGTTGCCCGTAGACCGGGCCTTATTGCTACACTCTCGCTACATTTTATTCTTCAATTTGTGGGTCTCTGTGGCTTGAGCGAAAGCCATTATCTTACCATAATTCATATCAGAATTCAACGCAGCTGTAGCGGCCTCATTAATTACCAAGGTACTAAGGCCCTCCATACACCGGCGCACTATATCCTCCATAATGGGCAACATGTAAATTTGCATACTTGGACAGGTATGCGAATCTCATATGGTAATCACACACACTCAGGCTACCTTGCCTCAGGTTCTCAAACTCAGCAGCACAGGCTGCCTTAGTCTTAGCATGCAAAAAAGGATCAATGAAGGCATCGACAAACTCACCCCACTTCACTGAATGGCTCCCTTCTTCACGGAACTCCTCCCACAGTTCAAACCAAGAATATGCCACCCCTTTCAGGCGGTAGCCCAAGAAGGGGGCTCGGTCCGTTGATATTGTACAAGTATGATTTTGATTTATTATAGAGGAGCATCATTCATATTTTGTTTCAGTTCTACTTATGTGTTTACCCCTATTGGGAGATTCTATAGTGGTATCCCATATCTATCGTTTTGTTTTCTTCATTATTGAGAGATATAAGACTAGGAATCACTTTAAGTTACCCATTATGGTAGGTTTGGATATGATTTCTGGGTGGTTGGTTACGATTTGTGAATTAGATGCTCTACCAGTGTGGGAGTTCAGCATGTGTTGTGACCTTGCTAGAGGAAATTTAATGAGTAGAAGGTTTTAGTTGGTATGATGTGTAATCTACTTGTGATTCAGAGCTGAGGATGGGATCCTCGCATTTCCATGAGATTTGTTATGTTTGGGTCAGACTGCGCGCCGCGGTGAAGTTATATTAGGATGATATCCTTGTCAGTTGTTCGTATACTTTGATTCTCCCTTGCGGAAGTAATTCGTAGTATGGCACTGACAGGGAGTTGTGCCGGTCGAGCTTGTTTGATAGTTCTTTCATGTGTTCCCTCGTATATTCAGTCATATTCATGTTGTTCTTATTGTGGTTTAGCTTACGAGGTGTGTGCCCAAGGGGTGTTGGGTGTAACTTGTTTATTTGAGTGAATAATCATGGCATCTTCGTGCTTCTTGCATCCTTGTCAGTGTTATGGAGGTTTGGAACATGGTTTTAGCTGATATGAGGTTAATTGTCGGTGCTGGGTTTGAGTATGGATGGCTATTGTGATTAGCAATGTTGTTATAGACATATGTGTAGTGTGTTAGGTCATGTGTTTGTATCTGGTGAGTGTATACATAGGTTATTGCAGCTGGTTGAGGCTGATACCATGTGTTGATGTAGGAATCAGGTCTTGTGGAAATAACCGGATGGTGAGCAATTTCGTTCTAAGGCCTATTGGTATTGGTTGAAGGAAAACCTTCAGTTGAGGTGGTCTTATCAGGCTTACGTGGATTTGGGGTGACGCGGGGTCACCCGCGGGTGTATGTATGGTTTGTTCACTCAGTGATTGATGACTTCGGTACAATTCTTGGCACGGACGAGGATGAATGTTTGTTTAAGAGGGGAGAAGGTAACGATTCGACCAGTGGTTTTGACAGTTAGTGTCCCGTTCGCCGGCTTAAGGTCTCGAGCGGCTTTGTATTATGTATTATGACTAGCGTGTGTGGTGGAGTTCGGATTTCGGATGATTCGGGATCAATTTGGAAGAAAACTTCTTGTTTTAGAAGCTTAAACAGTAATAGTTCACCGGAGTTTGACTTTTGTATAGACGCATCTGAAATGGCATTTTGATGATTCTAATAGCTTCTTATGGTGATTTTGGATTTAGGCGTGCGTCCGGATTTCGATTTGGAGGGCCGTAGGAAAATTTGAAGCATTTGGGAAAAAATTGGAAAGTTGACGTTTTGGAAGGTTAAGAGGTTTGACCGAGAGTTGATTTTGTTGATATGGGGCTCGGATTGCGTTTCATAGAGTTGTATTAGCTCCGTTACATCATTTGAGACTTGGAGAATTGTATTTTAATATGATTACAATTTAATTTTATAATTTTTTTATTTTAATATGATTACAAAAGTTCATTTTTGAATTAATCTTGTTTTGATTGGAAAATTGGGAGTTTTTATCAAAAACATTTTTTGAAGAGAATAATTGAGTTTTGAACATTGATTCAGGGTCGGAATTGGATGAAAATAGTATGGTTGGACTCGTAATAGAATGGGTGTTCGGATTTTATGAATTTTGTCGGGTTCCGAGGTGTGGGCCCGGGGTTGATTTGTGGGTTGACGTTTTAGTGTTTTTTAAAGTTTGAAGCTTTATTTTCCAGAATAGTGTCCTATGAGTTTTGTTTATGATTTGAAGTTTTTTTGGCTAGATTTGGGCCGTCCAGAGGTTGTTCCACTCAAGAAGGACATCTTAGAGTAACGGTCTAGCTTCTTTGAGGTAAGTATCTTGCCTAACTTTATGTGGGGGAAACTACCCCTTAGGATTTGAGTCATTTGTGCTAATTGTGTCATGTGATGGCCGTGTACACGAGGTGACGAGTATGCACTCGAGCTTATTTATGAAAATTTGACCATTTAGTACTCTTAGGTTCTTATGTTCATTAGATGTTAAGTTGTTTTAGCATGTTAAATCCCCCATTTACTAAATTTACCCTTACGCGTCTTATTTGGAATTAATTGATTCATGTTTTACCCTTGTTGACAATTAAATGCTTATGTGCCTTAATTGAAGATATTTCCTTTTTATTGCCATGCTATCTTTTCTGTAATTGCTTATCCTTAATTAAAGTTGTTATTATCCTTTCTGTAATTGCTTATCCTTAATTGAAGTTATTATTATTCTTTCCGTAATTACTTATCCTTGATTAAAGTCATTATTATTTTTCCCGTAATTGTTTATCCTTAATTGCATTTATTAGTATCTTTTTCGTAATTGCTCAACCTTAATTGAGCTTTTGTTATTCCTTTCATTGTTGACATATCATTATTTAGAATCATTGATTCATGCTATCTCTCTTACCGTCGACTTGTAGTTATGTGGAATCATTGTTGCACGTTATCTCTCCTCTTGTTGAGCTATTCTTGTTGAAACCATTATTCTCTGCTATCTCTTTCATTGTGAGTTCGTTTGTTCGTTTCTTTGTGTTCTGAAGTTCTTGAGTTGATTTACTTGCCGTATTCCCGTGTTATTATTGTTGTTGCTGTTGTACCGAGTATTGGTGAGCCGAGGGATATGAGTGGTTATGGTATTGATACTGTTTTGAGGAAATGTTGTGGCATATGTTCAACATATTGTAAAGTTATTTTATTGTGTTTTTATGTTTTGTCACACGTGGTATTGTTGAGAGAATTGTCAGGGTGTTCGCACATGAGTTGTCTGTGCTATTGTTACTATTGATATTTGCACATGCGGTGTGACAATACGGGCTATATATGTGGGTTTGCGCATGTGGCGAGACAAGGTGAGAATATTATTATGTTCTTGCGGCGAGACAGTGTGGGCATTTAATTTATTATTGCGCACGTGAAGACACAACGTGGGCTATGTCGGGGAATGATTTGTGATGACTTGTGATGGCATGAGGGCATTTTTATTGTTGTTATTTGTGTAGTGGTGTGTATACCCTGTGTGAGTTAGAACGTGTACATTTTTTGGTGATCGTTTCTTATGTTGCATTCATTGTCTCTACTCTTTCTTGTTTACTTGAATTGTGGTAGAACACTAACACTGATATTATTGAGCATTTACATGTACTCTCGTGTACTTGCCTTCCATGTGAGAGTTATCCTGTTGGCAAGTGAGTTGTCCGTGCAGCCTGATGGTAGACTATAATCCCATATTTTAGTCGCTTATCGCACTCTAATTTACTGCATTTCAATTGAGTTTGAGCTTTAATCACTAGTGTTTTGCACTAATTGCTTGTTTTATGACTAGTAAGAGTGCTTCAAAGATATATAGATATTATGGAATGAAATCGAGCTATTTGGAGGTTTGAAGTCTGAGTAAAAGCGTAGGGGATTAAGTCGGGATCGCGTTTTAGGGATCGAGAACCACATCCGAAATCCAAAACGTAAGGAAAAAGATTCACTCTGAAAAAAACACAAAACCGCGGCGCATGGGGCGGTGTGTGGGGCACTGCGGCTGACCAAATTCTGACCCAGTCAATTTTGCACACTCTCTGACCAATCCTACTACAGCCTCGCCTGGCGTGTCGCCCCATGCGATGCGGCTGTGCAATATTTATAGCACTGGAATCCTGTTTCGCGCATGAAAAGGTATGTTTGTCTGGGCACAACCCTACTAAGTATAAATACATGTAAAAACGTTATTTGTAGTACTTTTGACACATCTTAGACCTAAGGAAGCCATGGAGGAGGTGGAGAAACAAAAGCACAAGGATTTCATCGTTCAATCCTCGCTCAAGACAAGAGTTTGGATCATTTTACGCTTTCCTTTTATTTACACATTGTTGTGATGAATTGCTCCATATTTATGGAGTAGGTCTCTTTAGGATTTGATGGATTTTGTGTATTGATACTTGTTTATGGATATTAACTCTAGTTTTAATGTATAGCATCGTTTTGGAAATTTTAATCGTTGCATCAATATTCACTTATTCATTTAATCGACAGAGGCATAACTTGTGATATTCTTGCATTCTATCTTGTTAGATGAATTCATTCATTCTTCTTAGTAATCGAAACATGATAATTGAATTGTTGATTAAACTAATCCACTACTATCTCCTGCATATCTTCACTGATCTTAAATTAGTTTATCTTGTGAGGTTGAGACTTAATCGAGAGAAGCGTTTCTACTAAACAATTGAATTAATAAACTAGTGAATTCGAGAGACACACCTGAACATTAGAAATGAATTATCTAGAGTTAAAACCCAACATTTGTCTTGCACCTATCCTATCAACCCTATCTTCTCCTAATTGATAACCTTCTTTGCTCACTACGTGCGTCGATTGTCATTAGCCAAAAGTTTAATTCTTCGTTAACTTTAGTTTTAATTACAGAAATATCAATTGCTGATCATCTTGGATAGCAATCTAGCTATAAACTATAAAAATACTATTTAACTCGAATCCTTGTGGATACAATATTATATTTTACTATATTAGTTTATCGAGCATATATAAGTGTTTGTTTTGCGCTCATCAAATTTTGATGTCGTTGTCGGGGATTGGCAATCAATAGTGTTGGAAATAGTTTGTTGTGCTAATTCAAGAATTTTTCTTTTTATTTTATTTTTTTCTTTTTACGGTTGGTGTTCTTTGACTACGCGTAGGCTACTGGTTAGATTGGTGCATGACTCGATCGTCTAGGAAAGAAGTGCAACCATACGAGCCAAAAATAGAGAGACAACTGTGACAGTTGAAGAAGGAAATAAATCTCCCTGAGTATATAGAGAATGTTGGGAAATCCTCAACCAAAGAAAACATGGTCGGAGATGATGATAATGTAGATTTGGCTGCAATGGAGGCATCCCAACAAAGAGAAAAAGCTGCAAGGGATGCTGAAAAAGCGGCTATTAGAGATGCAAAAATTGCATATGAAGAAGATAGGACTCGGAGAATGGCACAGAATCTGCCCTTGGGTGCCGACCAAATCAGAAAATTGCTCCCAGCCAAGGGTTATCAAGTCTGAGACCACCCCCAGTTGCAGCTAATAATTTCGAGTTGAAGCAAGGGTTACTTCAAACCTTTCAAAAATGTTGTGTCTTAAGAGTAAAGTAGAATGAAGATCCAAACAATCAACTAATGGACTTCGAGCAAATCATGAACTCCTTTCAATATAATGGTGTGTCACAAGATGCAGTTTACGTAAGGGCATTCCCCTTCACTCTCAAAGATGATGCAAAGTATTACCTTCGAAGCTTGCACCAGGGATCAATTAGAACATGGGAGGAGATGACCAGAAACTTTCTTGCTGAATATTTCTCCTCAGCTAAGACGGGCAAGTTTAGAAGAAAAATCCATAACTTCTGCCAGAACGAGATTGAAACTGTGTTTGAAGCTTGGGAGAGGTTTAAGGAGATTGTGCGAAATTGTCAACATAGCGGAGTTGAACTCTGGATGCAACTATAGGACTTTTGGGATGGATTGACACCAACCTCACATAGAACATTGACCTCATAGAAACTTCCTTGCATCGTCGTGCTGCACTGTGTCCTTAATGGCAAGCAAATAGGGATCGTCATACTGACGCGCTCTAATGCGCTCATACAGAGAAGACCGAGAAACCACGCAAGCGAGTGTCACGCCCCAAACTCAGGGTGCCCGACAGGCGCTCAACCAAGATAACCCGACCGAGAAAACTTGTACATTATGTTCTACCCGAACTTAATCAAAAATAATAGTAAAATCAATTTTATTAATTAAGCGGTGAGGAGGATCAAGTAAACAACAACTCAAACTCGTTATCAGTAGTTACACCATTTATAAGTTTAAAAATACATACTCTTTCATAGTTTGATGTGGAACGTGTGATACTATTGCAATATTCCAAATCTTACATTCCCCACACCAACATACCACCCACGCTATGTCTACGGAGCCTCTATTAGATACAAAAGAGTACAATGATAGTGTCGTCAACAAGGCTCCGGCTATATCTCAAAACATGGTGATAAAATGAACAAAAGATACATGACCTCGAGTGAAGTGGGGCTCACTAAATCAACTAGGAAAAGGGTGTAGTGCTATCGCTGATCAGTGTCGCCTACTGTGGAACCACCTGCATTTATTAAATACAGTGCCCCCGGCAAAAAGGATGTTAGTACTGTTGAATAGTACTAGTATATATACTAAACACCCTCTTAAAGAAACGAGAAGTAATGCAATTAAAGACAGTCGTAATATCGGTTAAAGCCTCAAACAATTACCAAATATCAAATTAGAGATAAGATAAGTTTAAAATAAATTTGCAAGTTTTAAGTTGGGAAATCTTTGGTACCGGTATATGACTATTCACCATTTCAATTACTATTTCCAACACAATCACCACCATGTGTGCGGCATGGCATCCGATCACGACCCGATCGGCTAGGACGTCTCATGCAAGACATTAGCCAAATCACAATTTCAATTACCATTCCAACACAGTCACCGCCATGTGTGTGGCATGGCGTCCGATCACGAATCGATCGGCTAGGCCGACTCATGCGTTACATCAACCAAATCACAATTTCAATTACAATTCTAATACAGTCACCACCATGTGTATGGCATGGCATCCGATCATGACCCGATTGGGTAGGCCGTCTCATGTGAGACATCATCCTTTTCTATCAATCATCCTGTTTCATATTTCTTGCACATCTCTTCATTGCATTGGCACTAATGGTCACAATAGTATTATTTCTCTTGGCACATTTGCCGTGTTTCATATTTCACATTTCTCATTGCGTGATTCGCATTTCATGCACACCTTATTACTTACAACCATCTTCATGGACTTTCCAATAACAAGGCATTTCCATTCAAGATATTTAAGCACACATTTGAGCAAATAAGAGTCTTAGGCGCATCACGGTTGCTTACATAATTTTCATTATCTTTCACTTGAAACACAACTTGAAGTCAGGGTATTTAGATATGCAACCCATACTTTGAACACATTCTCAAATAGTAGCACAACATAACAAGAGCATTGGATTACATATTGATTACGGATGTCTTTTGACACCAGCTTATCCGAGTTAATCTATTCACAATGAGCAACTCGGGACTTACATGGATATTATGGGGTTCAATTTTAAGAGAAGAGTTTAGCCAACATACCTCACTTGAGCTTCTTTAGACTCTAAAATGTTCCAGAATTCTTAGAAACTTCGATCTATTTTAGAAATGTAACAAAATTGAACATAAATTAGGAAGATGATCATGGTTCTAGCCCATTCATGCATTTTATCAAACACTAGGTGCATATTAAGGTTTCAAGGCCCTTTTATGGAGGATTCCATGATCCCACAACCCATGCTTTGCCATTTTTAGGTCAACAATCTCCTTACACCCCATGATAACACATGCATGCAAAATAAACAACTCACATACCCATGAATTATCTTACTAATTACCCATTTCTAGTTAAATTTCCAAATTAAGGGTTAGGATGTAGAATCTTACCGCTAGGATGAAGACCTAGTGTGCTTTCCTTATTAATCTTCCATGATTTGAGTAAGAATTGGTGGATGAAGCTTAGGAACTCCTTTTGTCACTCTATGACACTTCCTCACTCTAGAAATATATGTTTTCCCCTTTAAATTGATCCCCGAGTGTGTTTTATTAGAATGGGGTCGGGTTGAAAAATTAGAAAAATAAGAGCTCTGACACAGCTCTGCGGTCGCATATGCGACCGCATAATGCTTCTGCGGTACGCAAAATAGCCCTCCGGAACTGGGCACCACCGCCTGGGTATGCGGCCATTTTGTGGCCCGAAGACTTGTTCTGTCATCGTATAATGCGCCGCCGAACTTCCCAACAACAAATCTCCACAATGGTTATGCGATTGATGTACGACCCGCGAAATCATTTTCAGGTAGCATAATTGGCCGCGAAATGACATCCAAAAGTTGCCTAATTGACTGCCTCACTATGCGTCCATTTTGCGGCCCGAAGAGCAATTCTACAGCCGTATAGTGGGCCCTAGAAATGGCTTTTTTTTTTGCAAAGCATTTTCCTTCAACTCTCCAGCATACTGTTCAACCCAAAAGGTCTGTACCACGTCTATCATTAACATATACGCCCACCTCGGCACCACGAAACCCTATGTTTTAGGTAAATATTTACGTGGCCTTATAAATACAATGGTTTATGGGCTTTTGGACGACGTGGTTTGCGCTAGGATCTCTTGCGGCGATCTTTGGTTTAGCATCATAGTGTATCGGCAAGGAGAAGTGTTAACTTGAAGGCAAGATGAGGAGGATTCGAAGACATTGGTCAGCTTGGTAGTGTAGGGTCAGCATAGTAATAAAGGTAATTGCTTCCTTTGTTGTGGTGATGCTTTACCGGTGTTTTGAGTCAATACAATGGGGTTTGATGGCTTGCGTGACTTGGTTAAGTTGGGAAAATTCAGTTTTGGTTGCTTAGTTCTGTGTGGACGGGTTTTGAATAGTTCTTTATAGTGTTGAGGACGACTTGCGCTTGATGTCTACCAGCGGCATAAGGAACATGTTGCATGTTATGATTTTTCTCCTGTATGGGGTCACGAGTTCTAGATAGCATGGACGGTTTCAGATATTTAGATGAATGCTAGCATTATCTGGTACCACCTAAGAATGGTGCGCACTTTAAAAGGCGAATTGTGCTTTGACTTGCAAATGCCTGATATGTATTACGCTATTGGCCCGATTGATTGAGTAATGATGTTCAGATTTATCTATGTGGCAATAAGGAATTATGGAAGTATTTCTCGTGGAACGATAAATATGTCAGTAATTTGAATAATGTAGTTGGGATTGGGAGATTATGGTATTCTAGGGATTTGAAGACGAAGAGGATTCTCATAGGCATGTGTTATAGATCGATTATTGTGCAAATTTCTATTATTATCTTCCTATTTTGGAAGGATCGGAATTGATTTGGAGTCCATTGGTGGTCCTAATGATAATGTGTATTCTACATCAGGTTGAATGTTTCTACCTAACACAGTTATTGTGTAGGGAAGTGTTATCAGTTGGAGTGGATCTTTTTCATGTTCTGATATGTTCCATGTGTTACTCTCATATGCTATGATGGGTTGTAATCTGTTGATTACTTTTACCTGATGTGATTCTGTTGGGGGCCTTGTGGCGAAATTCGAGCGAGAGATTCTCGGGGTGTTGAATGGTTGATTGCGCCTCAGTTATAGTCTTTCTATTTGTGGTATATTGTGCTATCCATTTTTGCATGGTTATGGTCATGCATTTCGCGTGTTTGTTGTTGATGTGTATATGGTTGTGGATAGTGCGCATCATGGCTCGACGTATCCTATGTGTATATGTGTTTCGATTGAGTCACGCATCATATCAGAGTTATGTTGGGATATGATCCTTTCGGCTTAATGCTTGTGTTGTTTTTCTCCCCTGTGTGATGGCTTCATTGCATTGCGCTTCATGGTGCTATCTGTTGAGCTTGCGGGGTAGTTCTCTCATTTGATTCTCTTTAATTATTGGGTACATCGAATTTGTCGCTTGTTTGGTGCACTTAATGCATGGTATGTGGCTCTAGGTAGGATTTGTGTGGCATATTGGTAGAGCAACTTGTATTGGACGAGGTGAAGTTATTGGGCCTGAATTGAGTGCCATCAGATTTGATTAAGCTATGTTTGGAACTATAGTGTCTTTAGTCAGCCTAGATTTTGGCTTTAGTTCTCGTATGGCAAGAGAGCTCCATGACTGGTTGATGTGAGAGGTGTTTCTTTCATCATTGGTTGTGTTCGAAGATTTGGAACAAGGTTTTTATTGATAGGATGTTAGATACTTGTACAATATTTTCTATTTGAATGACTATTGTGGTCAGAAGCTATGGCTATGTGTATCTAAGTTATGTGGAATATAATTTGAATACACTTGGGATATGGTTACCGCTTGATGCAGCTTAATACTGACTTATACAACACATAGATGCGAGAATCATTTCTCATAATTAATTTGGGAAGTTGGAGATTGGGTTCTAAGGGTTGTGAGCTAATGTTAAGGTAATGATCACCAGTTAAATTATGTTCTCAGACTTTAATAGATTGGGATGAAGTGAGATCATCCATGGGTAAGGGCATGGTGAGTTTATACAGTGACTTGATGGCTTTGGAACGATTCTTCGCACATTCGAGGATCAACACATGTTTAAGTAGGGGAGAATGTATTGACCCGACAAGTTGTTATGAGAATTTGTATTCAGTTAGGTGGTTTGAGGTCATGCGTAGAAATGTATGGTGTATTATGACTTGTGTGTATCATTTGTTTTGGTTCCTCGGCAGTTCGTGATTGATTTGGAAGAATGATTCTCAACTAGGAAGCTTTAGGTGAGAAGAGTTGATCAAGATTGAATTTTGTTATTTGACCTCGGGATGAAGTTTTTATTATTCCAATAGGGACATATGGTAATTTTGGACTTAGGCATTTGCTCGAAATTGGATTCGGAGGTTTCTAGGCTGATTTGGTACTTTGGAGAAAGTTGACAATTTGAAGGTTTAGAATTTTCCTAAGTTTCCATGGTTTGACTTTATGTCTATCGGGATCGGATTTTGGTTTTGTGACTTTGTACGACTCCTTTTTTTCATTTGGAACATGTCTGCAAAATTTGGTTTCATTATGAGTTTGTTTAATTGGAATTAGATGTATGTTGTCTTTTTGCAATTGTTAAGTTTCATTGTAATTTTTGTGTGTTCTGTTGTCTGATTCATGGTTTTGGATGTTATTTTGGTATTTTGATCGCGCAAGTGAGTTTTTATGATGATTATGTGCTTGTGCAAATGGTTGGAGTGGAGCCCTAAAAGCTCAGATATGTGTTGGACGCATCCCGGGGAGTTTGAGAGAGGTTAGGATTACTGCATTTATGAGATCCTGCTCGCTTTTGTGATGAAGCGCTAGGGGAACAACTTTTGCAATTTCGGAACTAATATTGGATTTGCGATGGGTTACAGGTTCACATACGCAAACCCCTGATCGCATTTGTAATGGGGAGCTGGGACTGGAGCAGGCCACTTTTACGATTGCTTTCTCGCACTTGCGAGCCTGCTAGATGCGCATTTTCTGACCAGTTGTCGGATTTGCGATAGATTCAGGGTTGGGGTAGGCTTTGCATTTGCGATGCCTGTGTCACATTTGCGAACCTCTTGTCGCAAATGCGACATCTGCAGCTGATTATATGTAGTGTATTTTGGGACTTAGCTTCATTCATCACATTTTTGAGACCTAAACTCGGTGGAAGGCGATTTTGCAGAGTCATTTTCATACAAACTATTGGGTAAGTGATTTTGATCCTTTTTTATTACATAACATGATTGTTTAGGAGATTTAACATCTAATCCATGCAATTTGAAGAGAAGTTTTGGGAACTTTTATCAACAACAACAACCCAGCAAAATCCCACAGATGGGGTCTAGGAGGTTAGAATATACTTAGACCTTACCTCTACCACAAAGGGGTAGAGAGGCTATTTCTAGGAGACCCTCAACTCGAGGAGACAAAAATAGACAACAGAGTCTGTGACAGCAAAAAAATCAGAAAAGTAATATAAGCATCATAGGAAAAGGAAAATAGATGGAAAAGTAATAACAACAACCAGTAATAACGCCACAGCACAGTGAAAAAATGGGAAAATAGTGCGGAGTTAGCATACACCACTAATAGTTCAAAACAATACCCTAAGAGACTAATCACCCCTTCGGAACGAAGGAGAAAAATGTTCCACTCCTTCCTAACCTTCAACCCTAATGCTCGACCTCTACACCTTCCTATAAAGATCCTGACTGCTCACTTCACCCCAATAATTCTTAGGCCCCCCTCTAGCTCTTCTCATAACTGCCAAAGCCAACCGCTCAAACCTCCTAACCGGATCATCTTGGCTTCTCATCCGCATGTGCCCGAATCATCTAACCCTTGCTTCCCGCATCTTGTCATCTATGGGAGTCATGCCCAACTTCTCCTGAATATCTTCATTCCTAATCTTATCCAACCTAGTATGCCCACACATCCATCTGAACAACCTCATCTCTGCTACTTTCATCTTCTGGATGTGGGAATTATTGGCGGGCCAACAATCTACCCCATAATATATGGCCAGTCTAGCCACCTCTCTATAGAACATGCCTTTTAGTTTCAGTGGCACATTCTTGTCACACAGTACTGCAGACGATAACCCTCATTTCATCCACCGCACCCCCATACGATGAGTGACATCATCATCTATCTCTCCACCCCCTAAGTAATTGACCCAAGGTATTTGAACCTACCTCTCTTGGAGATTACTTGTGAATCAAGCCTCACGTCCAAGTCTACTTATCACGTCGCGTCGCTGAACTTGCACTCCAGATATTCAGTGCTAGACCTACTCAACTTCAAACCTTTAGACTCGAGGGTCTATCTGCAAACCTCCAACCTCTCGTTAACGCCGCCTATCATCTCATCAATCAGAAGTATATCATCAGCAAATAACATACACCAAGGCACCTCCCCTTCAGTATATAATGTAATAAGCTCGCAGCTTTACTAGACTCAGAGGGTCTCCCCTAAGTGCTACAAGGAAATACTATCTAAGAAAATAAGGAAGAAAGCTTCAACCTAAGCATAGTAATTTGAAGAAGAAATGGTCTTGTAACAATAGTCTCGCAACAACATTGGATGCACTCCTTAAGAAAGTGGCACCTATCGTGACTAATGAACGTAAGTTAAAGGTGATATATGAAATCATATGCATTACAGGGAATTTCTGTATTAGATGGCACTAAGATAAGCTAAGTATCCATGCAGCAAGTGGCAGAACGACTAGGAAAAGTAATTGCTTACATTTAAAGACAACTGAGAATGCACGGAAGGAAGTATATTGTGCTAGCAAGTGAAAGGAAGGTTGCGAGTAGTATGAATAGATATGCGTAGGTCACAAGCTAAATTATGGTAGAGCAATAATGTTTTAGCTAGATAGGAGTATTAGAACGTGACAAGAATGGGTAAGGCCTCCGGATTAAGCCCATAAAAACAAGAGAGCTTATAGTTTCCTTAAGTTATAAAAAGCTTAGTGTAGCCTGAATGAACTCAGAGGAGTCTAAGACTATAAGCAATTAAAAAGATGACAGTTGCCCTGATAGTAGAATAAGGGTGTAATTGTGATAGATTAAAGGATGACATTTATGCCTTTGATTGAGTAATGATTTAAAGAAAGGGATTTCATGAATTGCAAAGATTAGAATACCCCCCCCCCTGTAAGATGAATCACATTGGCATGCTATGAACTAAGGTTATTGAAGTATAGTATCGTCCCGAGTTGGATCAGGCAAATCACTTCAAATGTTCCCCAATGCTACTTGTACCCTAGTGGCAATGTATTACATAAGAGGTTTCCAGTTATCAGTGGTTAATTATGGATCAACATTAAGATGAATCAACAATGAATGGATAAAAGTTACAAAGTATGAGATGCGATTAGGATATAAGATGAATTTGGGCCATCATTCTTAAGATGAATAGTGATGAGGAAGCATTAGAGGACTTAGATTTATACATATAGAATAAGCTGAGAGAGAGAGGGATTAATCTGGAGTTGGTAGTAGATCTCGGTAATAATAAATTGAAGTAAGTGTTATGGTATAGTATAACCTACCTAGATTTAGTAAAGCCACAAGCATATATAACCGAGGGTATGAAACAAGATATAGAAATAGTCGTAAGTTCGACAAAGTACCAAGCAAAGGACTTGAGTACACCTATAGATGCCTAGAAGGATAGCTTGTCATAGTTCTATACATGTTCACAAAGTGCGGCCTAGATATTGTCTAAAGGATGGAGGAAAAAGAAGAGAAGGGTCACATATTCGCACATACAAGGACAAAGTCGTACAAGCTGCAGGATAGAAGGAAACAATAGTTACGAGATTGGATGAATTTCGACCACATGTCGTGGTGTGAGAAAGAGGCCTAAAGGGGGGAATGCCCTGGCCTTCAGATGTTTTCGCAGAACAGTTGAATAGATGGCAAGGATAGTATTAAAGTGTTCGTAAGAGATATAGGTTATGAGACTGATAAGCGCATAAGTCAACATTCGAAGATGAATGTTCCAAAGGGGGGAATGATGTTACACCCTATGTTTTCATACGTGAGAGTACATCGTAAGTCAATTGATATAAGCTAAGAAATGAGATTATATTTGAATGTACATAAAGTAAGCTAATCATGTTACCTTGGAGGTTACAAATATTTAAGATCATGAATAACAAGTACCAAGAGGGTTGGAATGCTTAGAAGCTAAACCAATAGAAGAAAATAAGTTTCGTCCAAAGTCGACAAATTGGGAATGTTATAACATGTACTTTTGGGGTGAAACTAAGGTTATTAACATGATAAGGAGGTTATGTTATTATTTATTGTTGTCATATGATAGTCTTGTGTTATGTTTTGAAGCTAAGAGAGTTGTGGAACAAAAGTTGGCAAAGGTTATCACAAGTTACATTCATAAATGTACTGAACATTAGGTCAAATGTAGCGGAGCTCTTCTCCCAATATACAAGGTATTACAGGATTATCCACCTACAAAATTGAATATTTATGAGTCTAGTGTGTAACACATTAAACCGTTTGTCGATACGACATCAGAGTATAGAGATATTCGCATTTTTGCGAAACTGCACTAGTAGCTCCCAATGGGATCCACTTAGGTGGTGGACGACCCTAGAACATTTTAACGTGGCTGGACGCCTCATTTTTGGCTATTTTTGGCCAAGGAAATTTCCCAAACTCTATCAACACCTCTCAAAGGTTACAAGTCTAATCCACGGTGATTTTACCTAGACCTATCCGCAAAAGTTAGCCTAAGTGAAGAAAAGTGTCTCTATGGTGTTGTGATGCCATTAAGGGTGCTTGTAAGCTAAGGGAAGCTTTGGTTTGAGTTGTTTCGGATTATTTAAGGTATTTATAACACTCTATTTCTCAGGCATAAGCTTATATATGCGTTGGTCAAATTATTTCGATGAAGAATTACAAGATAGAACTTGAAGTTGTATAAGACGTTGTTGTCTCTTATTGGACTATTTTGGAGTTGTGTATATGACTTCATATCGCTGGAAACCATGGGGAATGGCTTGGTTAAAATGTTCGTATTGTTGTTATGCTGGAAAATATTTTTATTATGTTGATGATGTTTTAAATAGGAGAATAAGCAACCTCACAATACCTAGAAGTTGTCCATATTATTGTACTATCTTGTTGGGTTGTTTGATGTTACTTTTATGATAGATATAAGGTTGGAATGTCATGCCAATATATGTTTTTATATTCTGGACTGTTTGAAGGTGTTTTAAGAATATGGGAGTTGGTAAAACGAGTTGGGGTTTGGTTCAAATCCAAGCTTACCACTCGTCGTGTTAAGTAGTAGTTCTGTTGTTGACATTTATGCACTTCTTGTTGTGTAGGGTGAATTATGTTGTTGGACTGTTCGGTGTGTTGTGGTGCTGAAAGTATATAGTTGAAGGTCGTATGTGATCTTGTTCTTTTTATGGACTTGGGGAAAGAACAGAAAACAAGGGAGATGCTGCCCGTTTTAATAATAAATAAGCTTGTCGTTCGTTGTACGATAGTGGCATCTATCGTAGCTTAATGATAGAATTATTATCGTTGTTGTAGATAAAAGTGCGATGAGACAATTTCAACGTGGTCATTGGATATACTGTGATAAGACATGTTAAGGCTATCTCTTCTTTCCTTTTGCATGATCCATATGATAAAAACGAAACGGGCAAACATGCAACTTTCACAAATGACTTTATTCTTATAACTAATAGGAATGCCTATATTATTCATTCCCCATGTGTCCTATTATTATATCGTCTGTTCATGGGTCTCAGAAAATAAAGAAGTTGATAAATTTTATTTCACGATATTAAACGAAGACATAGTTTTCCTATGACATTCCGAAAAATCTTATTGACTTACTTCATTATTCATTGCATTCATATATACATGTACATTGACCCATAACCAGATGGCATTATATATGCATATATTATATGTATATGTGGTATGGGGAAATGTTACTTTGTTATATATGCACCAGTCACCTGATCAACTGGCATATGTTAATGATTTCATCCACTGAGGCCGAGATTATACAATTAGATGCCCTCTGAGGCTTGATGATGTTATGCATGCATATACCTATGCATAATATGACATTTATACCCATATACATGACACTATGAAGATTTCATGATTACTATGCTATTCAGACTTACAAATTGAGTCCTTTACTCCATGTTACTTTCACGTCTTTTATATACTTCTTTTCATGCCTTACATACTCAGTACTTTATTAGTACTGAAGTCCTTTTTTCCTGGGGATGTTGCGTTTCATGCCTGTAAGTCCCGATAGCCAGGTCGATAGTCATCCGAGTAGGCTATAAGCTCAGTGGAAGGTGTTGGTGCACTCCACTTGCTCATGAGTTGCCTATTTGGTCAGTATGCTTTGGGCATGTATTGATTGGTATGGCGGGACCTTGTCCCTGCCATTATGATTTTTATGTACTCTTAGAGGCTTGTAGACAAATGTCATGTATATGGGCATTTATATGGCCTTGTCAGCCTATGGTTTGAGTGTACAAATGATCATGTTGGCCTTATAGGCCCTTATGTCACATGTATAAGTTTCTATATAATGCTGGATCTTCTTATATCTACTATTCCTTTGCATTGTATTCTGGTTATCTCATGACGACCCTTCTATCCTATTTACCCATGATGGTGTGATAAGAAAGATACGTTACACTGGTACTCGGTTGAGTAAGGCACAAAGTGCCCTTCGCGGCCCTCCGATTTGGGTTGTGATAATAAGACCTTCTAAATCCATAACACAGGCACATAGCATATCCTCCAAAATCAGAATGGTGCGCTCGGACTGCCCGTATGTCTGGAGTTTGAAATGTTCTACTCAACTCAACTTGTGTGCCTAACTCGCATTGCACAACTCTCCAAAAATACAATGTGAAGAGTATGCCTAAATTGGAGATAATGTACACCGGCACACCATGGAGATGAGCAATTTCACGGATATAGTTCTGAGCCAGCTACTCTGAAGAATATATAGTCACAACCGGAATAAAATGTGCAGACTTGGTCAGTCTATCCATAATAACCCACACTGTGTCAAATTTCTTCAAAGTCTATGGGAGACGAACAATGAAATCCATGGTAATACGATCCCACTTCCACTCTAAAATCTCAAGTCTCTGAAGACAATCGCCTAACCTCTGATGCTCTTACTTCACCTGCTGACAGCTTAAACACCGAGCCACGTACTCTACTATAACTTTCTTAATTCTTGTCCGCCAATAGTGTTGACTCAAATACTGATACATCTTGGTAACACCTGGATTAATGGAATACCGCGAAGTGTGAGCCTCCTCAAGGATAGACTCATGAAATCCATCCACATTGGGCATACATATCCGACCCTACATCCGCAACACCTCATCATCTCTAATAGAAACCTCCTTGGCATCGCCGTTCTAAATTGTGTTCTTAAAGGCGAGCAAATAGGGGTCTTCCTACTGACGCACTCTAATACGCTCATACAGAGAAGACCGAGAAACCACGCAAGCAGGTGTCACACCCCAAACTAAGGATGCGCGATCGGCGCTCAACAGAGATAACCCGACCGAGCAAGCCTATAAATTACCTTCTACCCAAACTTATTCAAGAATAACAATAAAATCCAATTCATTAATTAAGTAGTGTGGAGGATCAAGTAAACAACAACTCAAACTCGTTATCAGTAGTTACATCATTTATAAGTTTCAAAATACATACTCTTTCATAGTTTGAAGTTGAACGTGTGATACAATTACAACATAACTAATTTGACTTTCCCCATACCAACATACCACCCACGCTATGTATACGGAGCCTCTATTAGATACAAAAGAGTACAATGATAGTGCTAGCAACAAGACTCCAGCTATACCTCAAAACATGGTGATAAAATGATCAAAAGATACATGACCCCGAGTGAAGTGGGGCTCACCAAATCAGCTGGGAAAAGAGTGTAGTGCTACCG
>AWOL01S0000972.1:204698-216133 GCA_000715115.1 Nicotiana otophora
CCCCCATATCTAACCAAACCTCATCCCAAAACCTTTGTACCCTGTTGATAATAAAAGAAGCACGCGAAATTTCATGACCACTTACCAGTTCAACAAGTCACGGAGCCCTCTTGACTCAACCAGAACCATAAATCGCTTCTTGAGCCGACTTTCAATATTATACTCCCGAATATATCGAAATCGAACCCGATAGTACCCATTCTAGTTCCAATTAACTTATATTACTAAACACAACTATTCCACAGACATGCCGCATGAATATAACTCAGAGCCACAACCCGTGCCATCCGCGCACCAATACGGAACAATTTAAATGCACTCATTCATGGAAATGACTCAATTAAGAGAACTGCCTCGCCAGACTAATGAGTACCACCATAAAGAAATGTTAAAAATCCAGCACACACCGAAGAACTATCACACGATACTAACACAAGGTCCATACCTTAACATAACTCCATTGCAATGCGTGACCCCCATCCAAACACTGATCCACATGAATTACCTCAGCCACCATGCTCAAAATTAATAATGACGGAGAGGCAAATGACAAAAATGCCACACGAAACCTGAAAGGACATAACCATTATGCTATCGATCATGCAATACCCAAATACTCATCTCGCTTGAATTACGCTATAAAGCTCAAATAGAACTGCACCGTCTGTGCACATAACCAATGAATCACAACTCCTCGTAGCATAAATGAGTAACTCACAGATCATTTNTAAGGCAACACCCGGTCACTATTTTAGCTTAAGCTTTAAACCTCGAAACTAAGTGTTCCAATTCATTCCAAAACCTCACCGGACCAGAACCAATTACCCAGACAATTCGCACAACAACTGTAAAGTACAATTTGAGCAGTAAATGGGGAAACGGGGTTGTAATACTCAAAATGACCGGCCAGGTCGTTACATTCTCCCCCACTTAAATATATGTTCGTCCTCAAACGTGCCAAGAGTTGTTTCCAAGCCATCCAATCACTATTCCATCTTACGACATAGGTACCCGGGGGTGAACCCACGTCACCCTATTCCACATAGGCTTGACAATACAATACAACTGAAATCATTGATTTAACTTTAGCTCATAAACCTTGAAATTTAATTTCTAACCTTTAGAATTTCTTTCAAGGCACGAATCTTACATTTATACACTGTATAAGTTTGAACAAGCTGTATCAAGCCATAACCATAACCACGAATATAATCAACTAACATATTACAGAACTCAGATGCTCGTGATACCATTCCTGATCATAGTAGCTGCTCTAAAACCAACCAACTACTAGTATTAAACCCCCCATATCTAACCAAACCTCATCCCAAAACCTTTGTACCCTGTTGATAATAAAAGAAGCACGCGAAATTTCATGACCACTTACCAGTTCAACAAGTCACGGAGCCCTCTTGACTCAACCAGAACCATAAATCGCTTCTTGAGCCGACTTTCAATATTATACTCCCGAATATATCGAAATCGAACCCGATAGTACCCATTCTAGTTCCAATTAACTTATATTACTAAACACAACTATTCCACAGACATGCCGCATGAATATAACTCAGAGCCACAACCCGTGCCATCCGCGCACCAATACGGAACAATTTAAATGCACTCATTCATGGAAATGACTCAATTAAGAGAACTGCCTCGCCAGACTAATGAGTACCACCATAAAGAAATGTTAAAAATCCAGCACACACCGAAGAACTATCACACGATACTAACACAAGGTCCATACCTTAACATAACTCCATTGCAATGCGTGACCCCCATCCAAACACTGATCCACATGAATTACCTCAGCCACCATGCTCAAAATTAATAATGACGGAGAGGCAAATGACAAAAATGCCACACGAAACCTGAAAGGACATAACCATTATGCTATCGATCATGCAATACCCAAATACTCATCTCGCTTGAATTACGCTATAAAGCTCAAATAGAACTGCACCGTCTGTGCACATAACCAATGAATCACAACTCCTCGTAGCATAAATGAGTAACTCACAGATCATTTCAGAACATGAATAAGTTCAACATCAACAGAATACAAATCTCAGGTTTTATCCATAAAAAAGTCCGGAGAAATTCTCAATTGCTATATATAATTCTCGAACCCACTAGAATTTTCTCAAAAGTTACCCATTTTTCTCAAACATAAATTGCACCGCCCTAATGGGCCAAAAGACACGTGCCCCATTAGCACAACAACACTAAAAGAAGTAACTCTACTTTAACACTACCTATCAAATTAATACTCCGTGCGCACTACATCATTCACCAATAACAACTCACTCATCCCATGATTTCATATACTCATACGTGCAATATAACTCGTAACTAGGAATTTCCTTACATGAGTCTTCCTCGATCTCAACTTCTGCAAGTCATAACTAACCCAAAACTAAACCTTTACATATAACCATGAAGTTAAATTATCAATAGCAGGCTCCCCCACTTGGCTCAAAGCCATAGATTAAAACATTCCATAACTCACAATACCCATACTCTATTCCCGCAATAATGCCACAGTCAGTTCAACGAAACTTCTTTTCCAACTCATGCAACACCAACCATAAAAACACCCCAATCATCCGCTAAGCTTGCATTTATTATCTTGACAATCAAGTCAAACTTCTCAGCAAGATTCAAATTAAAATCTCCACACATACGCCCCATCGGCAGAAAAGAAACTCTCTACTCATGCCATAAGGAATACACATATGTAGATTACTCCGCAGGGAATAACCCACCTGCTTAACTATCACGACCCAAACCGATGGGTAGCGAGGGGCATCCCATACCTTTCTCAATCAAGTACCAAGGTAACGTATCTTTCTTATTACTTTATCGTATACAGGTGACATACGGGCCTAATAGGCCAACATGATCATTTATAATTTAGAAACATAGGCTGACAAGGCCATACAATCTTTCACGTACACGACATATGTCTACAAGTCTCTAAGAGTACATAATTATCATAAAGGTTGGGACAGAGCCCCGCCATACCAAACCATACACATCTAAATCATACTGGCCAACAAGCTACTCTGGAGCAAATGGAGTGCACCAATATCTTCTTCTGCGTTGATCGCCTACTTGGAGGACTCTCGACCTATCTATCGAGACCTGCGGGCATGAAACGCAGTGTCCCCTGGAAAAAGGGACGTCAGTTCGAAATAATGCACTGATTATGTAAGGCACTATACTGAAAGCTAAAACTGAACTGATAATATAATAAGTGAAAGCAACTGGAAGTCAATGATAATCTGAAGATATGCTTACCTGCTGATACTGACTCAACTCTCTCAATATAGTAAGTAAAGTAGTTGTCCGTCCTTATAAGGCTCGGTATATATATAACTGATCTGCCGTAGTAGGCTCGCTCATAAGCCCTCGGCCATACTAGGATCTGTATCTCGACCAACTGGGCTCGCTCACTCGGTATATAACATACCATCTGATCAGAGGTTGCTCAATAGGGGCCTGCCCATCGATTATAGCTCGATGGTAAAGAAAATACTGTAATACTGTATATATAGACTTTCTACTCTCTTGAATGGAAAAAGGAAATACTCATTTGAATATAAAGTCCCGATAAGGAGAATATTGTAACTTACAAGACTAGGAAAATATACGTAAATTCAGGGACATGATTTTTTTTCTTTATACCTCATTATAAAACTTGTGTAATTACGAGATCATGCAAAATAAAGGAATAGCTTAGCGTTAACATACCTGGAGTAGGGAAAAAAATCCGTATGATATTCCTAGAAAAGGTTGCACCGTACTCCTTTAGAACTGCAAAATTTCACGTTGCTAATGTGCTAAGAAGTCTTGTTGGTTGAACAAATCACGTTGTATCTATGTAGAAACTTGTAAGAAATTATATTGCTAATGTGCTAATTTCATATTTTTGATTGTGCAAGAAGCAATAATATTGGTGGTAATGTAGACGGGATTCTTGGGTTTGGATGGAGCTATATTTCAATTGTTCATCAAATTGGTAAATTGGTATCACTACTGACCAAACATTGATTGTTTGAATTTGATTGCAAGAAGTTGTTTTGTTGAAAACTTGAAGAATGGCTTAGCGTTTCTGAATGTATTGCTTGTATACAAAATATAGGGAATGAAGTGAATGTGTAACTAACACATTATGCCACCTAATAAGAAATGACTAAGAGTCATTTCTTTAGGATGTGGCTTGCTGCCATGTAATCCCCTTGTTGGGGAACTTTAAACTTTATCCAATAATCAATTAGGTAGTATCTCGTTACCCAGTAATTAACCAATTACCCGCATAATTAAGAATTTTCTCAAATTATTTAAAATACTACTCACTTTTAACACACCTTATACACCATACTATCATAGCCATGTGGTACCTTGTATGGTACTAGTCCATAAATACCAGGTATTTTTGCTCGGGCCGTAGTTTATCCCAAAATGCCAAACTTTGACGAAATTCATTTTCTTCGATTCGTTTACCCTTTATCCTCCACAACACTTACTTATCGCTCGTTATAAATAGCATAAATGCGTGTAACCTCAAGATAATCTCATTCCCGAGCTTCCATTAATTTATTTATGACGTACTTTCACGTACGAAAATATGCGGTGTAACATTAACCTTAAATTAGTATCTTGTTATACCCTTTAGCAGTCACAATTTCTACGCAATCGCTTAATCTTTCCATGTCCAAACTTATTAACAAGACATGAGAATTTAGTCTGTCCCAAAATTTAACAATGTGAAAGATCCTTCAAAACATTCATACTCGAGATTGTACGTCACATCAAAACAAAAATCAAGCACCCAATGGCCTTTCCTTTACATTTCAAGGAAACACTTCTCGTCATATTCAAATTGTCTTAACGCATCCCACATTTACATCATACTCATCACAAAGCCATTCCACCGCTCATCGAGCCACAATTTCAATTGTAGGGTCATTACCGGACATATGAGTCCAAATGTACAAGTTACCACTGAAGCTACCGAGCTTAAGCTGTGGTCTAACCATGGCTTCAAGTCCTCCAGACTAGCCCATCACCAAAACACATAATACCCATCTCGAACCTCATTCATAAAATCATAAGCCGGTGATACATAGTTGATACCGAGTGGTCATGTGCCCATACGAATACGTGGAAGGAATTCAAAGAGTTATGTCTCAAGATCATTCAATCTCGCACGATAAGGAAAGAAAGATGGGAAGTATATATCCTAAATGCCCTGTAGCCTCTCAAAGATAAGTATGGATGTCATCATACCGATCCGCAAGACTCTACTAGACACTTGCTCATGACTTGTAGTACCTATGAACCTAGAGCTCTGATACCACCTTGTCAGGACCCAAAATCCAACTAGTCGTGATGGCACCTAACCCAACCCGTTAGGTAAGCCAATTACCAACTATCCAATTCCAATAATAATTATTAAAGCAATTTAAGTGAATAAAGGTCTTAATTTTATAAAATCCCCAAGAACTCGTAGTACAAATCATGAGCTTCTAAGAATAGAGTTTACAAAGCGGAAATGAAATAAATACATAGTCTGTTTGAATAGTACATAAACAGAGCTTTTATAAATCTAAGGCTACCATGAACAAGAGGAAGCTACAACCAGAATGCAGGTACATCTTCAGATCCAGCTCCCAACGAATACAGCAACAACAACAGTCAACATCTGCACGCAAGGTGCAGAAGTGTCGTATCAGTACAACCGACCCCATGTACTGAGTAAGTAACAAACCTAGCCTTAGATTGAATGTTGCCAAAAATATGAATATGTTTGAAAACAATAATGTTTCCAAATATCCTTTCCAAAATAAATAAGATGTTTCATTTCCTTTGCAGATAGAAAGTGTGAAATACCTCTCTATGCCCACATATCAATGTGTGTGAAAAATCATGAATGACGTGATACCGTACATCATGAGGAAAAATGCATATCTATGCCTGTATGTCATGTGTGCATGTCAATACCATGTATCGCAGAGATGAATCATGTACTCAAACTCTCAGAGTACTCAATCTCGGTGTCTTACACTTTCCTCTCATCACGCTCAACCACTCGGTACTGTATATGGCCCATACGGCCCATGGAAGATCCATCCCAGAATATATATATATCACTGACCATTAGTCACTCAATACCGAGGAAGGCCAATCCGGCCCGTGGAGAAGATCCATATCCAAGTATACTATACATCGGACAAGATCCTTGTCCAGGGAATATCCATCCCTCAATAATATTAACCACGCTCACTGGGGGTGTGCAGACTCCGGAAGGGCTCCTTCAGCCCAAGCGCTAATAACCGCACGGACAACTCACATGCCATAATATCAATATCAGAATCAATCAGGCCCTCGGCCTTACTCAGTCATCAATCTCTCCAGTCTCTCTCTCATGGGCTCACAATGTCATGAAAACAGTCCGAAAATAATCATATAGTGTATCAATAAATAACAACAGAAACTGAGATATGATATGCATATGAATGCGAATGACTGAGTATGTAATGCGATGAAAACAGATAACTAAATAGCATAAATGACCTCGGTGGGTCCCAACAGGATAGACATGTAGTCTAAACGTAGTTTATAGCATGAATCACCTTTTGATAACTCTACTACGTAGAGATTTCATTATTTCACACAAGTTCAAATAACTACACAGTTCACACGGTGCACGCCCACACGCCAGTCACCTAGCATGTGTGTCACCTCCCAACAATTCACATAATATATATATTCGGGGTTCATACCCTCAGCTCCAAGATTAGAAGAGTTACTTACCTCGAACAAGCCAAATCCAATGTCGAGCAAGCTAGGTAATGCTGCAGAAGTTCCATTCTGCGCGTATCAATTCCGAACGGCTCAAATCTAGGCATCATTAATTTGATTCAGCCCACAAAAATTATATGAATTAATTACATATCAAAATACTAATATTTCCACAAAATCCGAAATTATGCCCCAAAAATCACCCGTGGGGAAATCCAATTACAAGTTCAACCATACTAATTTCACTCAATTCCGACTCTGAATCAGTATTAAAACTCGAAAAATTTGTTTTGTGACATTATAGAAATTTCCTTCTATTTATCTTGAAGATTCAATAATCTTACACCCAAAATGAAGATTAATATATGATATATAATCCCAAGGGAGATAAAAACACTTATCCCAAGTTGTGTTGAAAAATATCTCTTTAAAATCGCCCAAACCGTGCTCCAAAATGTCCAAAATGAGAAATTCTCTGAACCCTCATTTTTAACACTGCCCAGGCATTTCCGCACTTGCGATGTCTGGGCTTGCACCTGCACATCCGCTTTTGTGGACAAAAATGCATGCCTGCGTAAACAGCCGGCCCTCTAAAATCTCGCATCTGCGGCACCCTTCTCGCATCTGCCGGCGCGCAGATGCGCAGTACCCTTCGCAGATGCGGCCTCGCAGATGCGGGCAAATTATCGCACTTGTGAGCACTTCCCAGTTCCACTCTTGGTTGCTTCTGCAACTGATCTCGTGCACGTGCGGCTTCGTACATGCGATCAAAACCTTCGCAGGTGCGATCACACTAGTAGGCAGTAGTTCTAGCTTTTTCTTAAGTCCAAATTTAGTCTGTTAACTATCTGAAACTCACCCGAGCCCCTCGGGACTCCGTCCGAACATTCCAACAAGTCCAATAACATAACACGGACCTACTCGAGGCCTCAAAACAAACATAAAAACATCAAAATGATGAATCACACCTCAATTCGAAATCATTGAACTTTGAAACTTCAAAGTCTATATCTTGTGGCGAAACGCATCAAATCACGTCCGATTGACCTCAAATTTTGCACACAAGTCACATTTCGCATTACGGACCTATTCCAATTTCCAGAATCGGATTTCGACCCCGATATCAAAAAGTCAACCCCCCGGTCAAACTTCCCAACAATTCAACTTTCGGCATTCTAAGCCTAAATTCACTGCATACCTCCAAATAATTTTCCGGACACGCTCCTAAGTCCAAAATCACCATACAGAGCTATTGGTATCATCAAAACTCCATTCCGAGGTCGTTTACACCTGAGTCGACACTCATTCACTATCCTAACTTAAGCTTTAAACCTCGGAACTAAGTATTCCAATTCATTCCAAAAACTCACCGGACCCGAACTAATTACCCCGGCAATTAACACAACAATTGTAAAGTACAATTTGTGTAGTAAATGGGGAACCGGAGTTGTAATACTCAAAACGATCGACCGGGTCATTACACCTATGTTCTTGATTCCCCATGTGTCTGGTTATTATATCATCTGTTCACGAGTTGTGGAAATACCTTCATTTTGAGTTACTGAAGTTGATGTTATGAAAGATATTATCACATTTATGTTGAAGTCATTGAATAATGAGATATCTTCCCTTATACAGTAATTCTTATTCTTTTTTTATTATTGAGATTCTTGTTCACATTGTGGTTGAGCCGTGGTCTATATGTGGTGGAAATATTTTGGTATTGTTGATTTTTGCAAGTTGTGGAATATGGTCACTTTTGGTGCGAGTTGTTGTTGTGTTGTGATATTGATAAGCATGTGGCAGTATAAGGATAGGGGTTTATGTGCATGTGGCCATATAAGGTAGGATTTAGGTGCGTGTTGCTAGTAGGGGAATTCTTTGAAGCCACGCGGTGACATAAGGGGGCTAAAGTGCGGTATAAGGAAAGATTGTGATTGTTGTTTAGAAATGAGGTTACGAGTTGTGGTACCTCGATTGTGATTCTTGTTGTACATTCTATGTTAAAAAGGCTTTTGATTGACAAGTTCTTGATGCTTCCTTCTTGTCTTACATGTGTTTGTCTGTATTTGATTACTTGTTGTTCTCAGCATTTGTTCATTTCTTGTTGTATTTATTTCCTTAATTTTTGTTTTTAGCTCACCTTATAGTATTGCTTTATTGTCATTATTTCCTCGTTTTCATTGTTAGTTTGTTCAGTTTTGTTTTCTTATCCTAGTAGGTGTCTTGACCTGGACTCGTCACTACTCTACTGAGGTTAGCCTTGATATTTACTGGGTACCATTGTGGTGTACTCATACTACACTTCTGCACATTTCTGTGCAGATAAAGGTACATTTACTCGTTTCGGATGCCAGTGATCGCTCAGTTATCTTTCCAGAGACTTCAAGGTCTCTGCTTCGACACTATCACGCCCTGAACTTGGGGAGTGTGACCGGCACTAAATCGAGTGAACCCAGTCAAGCAAGCCTACGTTACATTAACCTCTCATCTTAACTCATGCATGATTTATCAAAACATAATTAGATCTCGACTTTCATATTGAATACATTGAGCTCAATGGCCCATATATAGTTTTTCTCATGATGGTTACACATGACGAAACTCAAAAATTAAGTACTGACACATGACGAAACTCAAAAATTAAGTACATGACCCACAGTGTACATGAAGCTTCTATGACAATAGATACCTAAGTACATAAAACCACTAGACTCGAATTCCCACTGGAATTGTAGCGGGCTCACCATAATCTGCTGCGGAGAAGATCCCTATTTAAGATATATATCATCCTTTAGAAGTATAGCTGCACCCATTAAAAGACGCAGCACCCCCACCAAAAGGAGCATGAGTACATATGGAATAGTACTCGCATGTAAGGCAAACAAAAAAACATATGAAATCATGGTAATTCAATAAGAGGCATAAGAAGTACATCAAAAACTATGAAACATCCAATAGATTAACATTTTCAAGTCTCGTTATGTTTACATCATTTTAAACTTCTTTTAGGATTAACTTATCCATATGAACTATGCGTGGAATACATAATATAAAGTAATTGAAGCAACCTGTCAAAACAAGGCCAATGAAAATGGCACATAATGTCTATGTTAACAATGCGTCTTACTAGACCATCCATATCCCTCTCTTATCTTACCCCTATGCATTTCATAGACCGTCCTTAGTGTTGACATATCATATTATACATAGACCGTTCATAGGATTCCACACACAATACACCTATGCGTTTCATAGACTGTTCATAGGATTTCATACAGAATACACCTATGCATTTCATAGACCGTTCATAGGATTTACTTACACAATACACCTGTGCGTTTCATAGACCGTTCGTAGGATTCACATATATCATACAATATATATACTGAATCGAGAGTGACTGCGCTCAACCGAGTGAACCTAGCCAAGCAAGCCTGTTAGATTTTCTTCTACCCAAACTCATCCATGAATAAAGAGGAGATGCACTACATAAATCAAACACTAAAAAGTTTTCATTAACAACTCCCATTTCATTTCCATTAGCAGCTTCATTTATAATTTCCTAAATATTACAAGTTTATAGATATAATGAAAAACATGTTTGCGAAGTACCAACATTTTTATTTTAGTTCCCACATCAAACACCACCTACAACCTGTCTATGGATCCTCTAAGTACAACAAAAGAGTAATATGGAAATGTCGGCAGCGAGGCACCAGCTATACCTTAAAACACTATATACAATTCAAATGACATCGGGCCAGGAATAGAGTAGGGCTTACCAAAATCTACTGAATACAGAGTGACTGCTAATGAGGACCAAAGTTGCCTGCTGATGAACCACCTGCATCCATTAAAGATGCAGTTCCCCCGTCAAAAGGGACGTTAGTACATATGGAATAGTACTAGTATGTAGAGCGAACTGTCCTCTTTCAAATTAGAATGTCAATGTTGGATAGGGAAAACCATGGAAACAACAATCAACAACCAATGATACTCAAATGCCAAGTTAAAACATAATACTTCCCCAAATATGAAGATAACACTGTGAAGTGATAATCAAAATATGATGATAAAATTATTTTTGGTTGGGAGATCTTTAGCACTGATATACCAATGTTCACAATACCAATGGTCACAATACCAATATTCACAATACCAATGATCACAATACCAATATTCACAATACCAATACCATCGTACTATTTGCGACCCGATCGGCTAGGCCATCTCATTAGAGACATCAACCACAATCATAATTTCAGCTACAATTTCCAGCACAATCACCACCATGTGTGTGGCATGGTGTCCGATCACGACCCGAGCGGCTAGGCCATCTCACCACAATGTCGTGTGGATCAACATCATCCTTTTCTATCAATCATCTCATCAAAATTAAGGGGATAATTGTATCACATCAATATCATCCCAAATATGGGGAATAATCACTATACATTCCTACACCGGCATGTGTAGTTTCGGGGTTAGGTTATTTCAACCTACCCTTCCTTGGTGACTATCGACACTCCTAAAAATATTATTATTGTTTTTGCACACAAAGGTAACATAGGTACAAAAGAATTTACCTCACTATCTTTCACATTGTATGAATCTCCACTAGTATT
>AWOL01S0000974.1:3837-21991 GCA_000715115.1 Nicotiana otophora
AAAGGACAAAAAGGGGGGAAGGGAGTAACGGGGAAGAAGAAGAAAGCAGTAGAGAGAGGAAAAGAAGACAGGAGTGGGGTAGGTGGCTCATAAAAACTCTTTCACAGGACAACACAACTAGAAATGCTAGATCAAAAAACTAATTGTAACAAAAATTGAATAAAGAAACGGGTAAAGAAGGATTGTATCCAGTTTAAAAGAGATATACCTGATGAAAGAGGGTTTTTGGGGTTTAAGGAGAGAGAAACAAATGAGGAGATGTCTTACCCCAAACTGAAGAGCCGGAAAGGATTGCAAGGAAGTCTCAAATTAAGATACGATATGTAAATAAATGAGTATGACTGAGTATGTAACTGCAATTTAAGCAAATAACTCCACAACAGATATGATCCCAGTGGGTCCTAACAGAATAAGCATATAGCCTAAACATTATTTCTAACATGGATCACAACTCAATTACTCTTACACGTAGAAATCTCATGGATAAAAACAAGATTAGGTAACTATACAATACCACAGAAATAACCGAGTCATAATTCACACGGTGCACGCCCACGTGCCTGTCACCTAGCATATGCACCACCTCAACACTAAACACATATCACGTATATGCAGGGGTTCATACCCTCATCACCAAGTTTAGAAGTGTTACTTATCTCGAACAAGTCAAATCCAATACCGAGCAAGCCAAACAATACTCTAGAAATGCAATCCCGCGTGTACCGACCTCCGAAAAGCTCAAACCTAGTCAAAAGCAACTCAAGAACATCAAATAAAGCCGAAGGAAACAAACCCAATCGATAAAGGTCGAATCTTTAATCAAAAGCCTAAAGCCAACCAAAACGTCATACCTGGGTCTGTACCTCTGAACCCGACAAAACTTATAAAATTCGATAACCCATTCAATTACGAGTCCAACCATACTATTTTCATTCAAATCCGACTCCAAATCGATGTTCAAAACTCAAAATTCCACTTTATGATATTTTAGACAAAACCCCCCAAATTTCACTTTTGAAATCATCAACCAATTGCCAAAAACGAAGATAAGTTCATGAAATATGATAAACAATGAGTAGAGAACACTTACCCCATTCAATGTGGTGAAAATCACTTCAAAAATCGTCCAAATCCGAGCTTCCCAACTCAAAATATAACCAAATGAACAAACCCTTGATTTATATGCTTTCGTCCAGCTGTTCTGCCTCGTTTCTCATGCCAACGATCCCGAAACTCACATTTGATTCCTCCAATGGATTCCTTGTGAAATTCAAGCCAAGTTAGGCTTTTGAATCACTCCATTTGACCTTATAATAGATGAGATATATTGGTTTCAATATTTGCGAATAATGCAGAATTTTAAAATACGAATTTAGTGGTAATTTCGTAATTAATCTGAAAAAAATCTGGCAACCCAATTCTTAGTAAATGACCATAAATTCCTCATATGATGTCGAAACTTAATGATTCCAGTTGCTATGGTTCCACCATTATGATACGAATTTAATGCTTCAATCAAAAGAAAAATTGGAGCTCATTTTCTTAATGTGGCACCATTTATGCTTGAAGAAACCATGTCGAAACATAAAAAAACGAGCACAACACAACCCAAACCTATCCGAAACTCACCCTAGCCCCTCGAGACCTGTCCGAACATACCAACAAGTCCCATAATATAAAATGGACTTACTCGAGGCCTTAAATCACGCATAACAATATCAAAATCACGAATCGCACCCCAATTCAAACTTAAATGAACTTTGAACTTTCAACTTCCAAAACTCGTGCCAAAACATATCAAATCAACCCGGAATGAACTAAAATTTTGCACACAAGTTTCAAATGACACAACAAAGCTATATCAAATTCCTGGAACTACAATCCGAATCCGATATCCTCAAAGTCAACTCTCGACCAAACTTATGAACTTTCCAGACCTTCAAATTTTTAACTTTCGCCAATTTGCGCCGAAACCTTCTAGAAACATCCAAATGCAAATCCGGGCATACGACCGAGTCCAAAATAACCATCCGGACCTAATGGAACCATCAAAACTCCAATCCGAGGTCATACTAAAAAGTCAAACTCTTCTAACTTAAAGCTTCAATCATAAAATTCATTCTTCCAAATCGATTCCGAATAATCTGAAAACTGAAACCGACGATTCGCACAAGTCATAATACATCAGACGGAGCTACTCATTCCCTCAAACTACTGAGAAAAGTGCAAATTGCTCAAAACAACCGATCGGGTCATTACATTCTCCCACACTTAAACATATGTTCGTCCTCGAATGTGCCTGGGGTCATCCTAAAGCCATCAAACCCCCGTGTAGCCTTACCATGCACATACTCGGGGGGTGATTCCACGTCACCCTAATCAAAATAAGCCTTACAACACAACACAACTGAATATAACTACTTTAATCTTAGTATGTAAGCCGCGGAAGCAAAGTTTCAACATCTAGAATTCCTTACAAGACCCGAATCTTGCATCTACACACTATATAAGTCTGAAGAAGCTGTATCAAGCCATAACCATAAACCAAGATGTAATCACATGATATACTACATAACTCGCATACTCATAGCAATAGTTTCCGATCACAATAGTTGTTCAAAACAAACCCAATACCGGTAATAAACCTCATTTCAAGTAAAACCTCGTTCAAAACCTTCATACACTGTCGATGATGAAAGAAACAAGCCAAAACTCATAACCACTTATCATATCAACAAGCCATGGATCTCTCCCTCCTTCAACTAGAACTGTAGCCAATTTCTAAGCCGATCAGTGACATTATCCTTTCAAATATACCGCAATCAAATCCGATAGCACCCATTCTAGATCCGACGACCCCATCTTATCAAATAGAGCTGTCCTACTGACATGCCACACGAATTCAACCTAGAGCCACAAACCGTGCAATCCGTGTACCAATATGCACCAATTTATATACACCCAAAAATAGGAAATGACTCAAATGAGAGGACTGTCCCGCAAACTCAACAAGTACCCCCACAACCGCAATGTTATGAACCCATCATACATAGTAGAACCAAGACACACTAATCTAACATAAAAGATCATATCTCAACATAATTCCGCTGCAATGCATGACCCCATCCAAACACTGGTCCATATGAAATACCTCAGGCCACAATGCTCCAAACCAACAACTACACGCAATTTGACATCAAGTACACAAAGTGCATGGCCATAACTAAGAAGAAGCAAACAATACAGTATACCACAACCGGAATAGACCATAAACAAGGCGCAATCAACCAATCACCATCTCGCTAGAATCCCGGTATAAGGCCCAAACAGAATCGCATCAGGTGTGCATATAACCAACAAATCACAACCCCTCATAGCATAGAGGAGTAACACATAGATCATATCAGAACACGGATAAGCTCAACTCTAACTGAATGGCACATCCCTCAACAATAGCAGTACGGAGTCAACCAATTTGACCCGGTGTAGAATGCACATCCTTATTGGGCCTACCAATGTGCCCCTAATTAACTCTAGTCATCCACAAATAGATAAATAACCCTCCGAAAGTCCACAATGACCTAACCATAATGCGTACCATCATCTGGCTAGCTTTGGCCACATTTTCACTGTCCTCAACCACAAAACAGTATGCTTCTAAGAACTCCCAGTCTCCAAATCCATAAAATACACGATCACCATATCTGATCCCATCTCCACTGCCCGAATGTCTAACACATCTCTCATCATGATCATCCCGTGGGGAATACTTCTATAATTCTTTCGTGCCACAAATAAAAATTTGAATATCAACAGTCGATCAACCAGGTGAGTATCGCAATACCAATGAAGCATCTGTAAGTCAAAACGCAGTGCGCCTTCTCATTGTACACTCTACTCAAGTAATACCAATTAGTGCCAGTATGTGAAATCGTTGTGTTGCATAAGCTCATAATCTTCCACTTGGAACTGAATCGTATACTTGCACATGCAAATCTCCATCTCAAACTACACCTCATCTATCATGTCATTATATGCAAAGTACGAGAATCTCATAATCAACTCTAATTCATAAGCATAATACACACCCGATCAGCCGGAAACCCTTCATTTGATATCATCCAGGAGAAAATCACAATACACAACATGCTCCTCACGCCGGTAGGAAATATCCATCTCAAATCATGGTAGAAACCATCGAAAACTCTTCGAAACACATTTGCACATAACCAAGCCATCAGAACTGAATCTCTCTAGCTTAACCAAGCCAGGTGAGTCACAAACCCGAGAGTATTGCCACAAAACACCTGTAGAAATTTATCACATCATAAGTAGCCAAAGAATCGATCATATCCATTATCATGCTGATCCAACCTACAACTAAGCGGTCCTATTTCTCCGAGTTCCTTCCGAATTACCCTCAAGTTGACACTTCTCTTTGCCAGAATACCACGATCCTTACTCAAAGCTCACCACCAGAGATCCTAGCATAAAACCACACCACCCTAAGGCCCATAAGCCGTTGTATTCCTTCTTAAGAACCCCAAAAGTACCACAACCGAGACACCTAATCTGAAGATACCTTTTGTGAATATAAAGCTGTTTACTTCACCTTTCTAATACTGAAATGTAGAATCCATAATGATATAGAAATACCGCGAGTCTCGACACCATCCAATGTAAATCTTAGATTCTAACCGTATACAAATCCGAAAAATTCTCAATTGTGACATATAAATCTTGAATCATTTAGAACCTTCTCTAGAGTCATCCACTCTACTCAAATATTAATTGCACCGCCCAAACGAGCCGAACGACCTGTGCGTCATTAGCACGACAACACCCATAGAAGTAATCCCACCTTAACGTAACCGAGCAAATTCTACTCCATGCGCACTGCATCCTTAAAGAATAACACCTCAATCATTCCATGATTCCTATATACCCATAAAGTGTAATACACCATGCAACCTGAAATTTCCTTGCTTAAGTCATCCTCAAAACCAGCCTCTGCAAGTCATAACTGATCCACAAATATGCCTCGGACAGAAACCAATACAACATGTAACCATGCAATCAAATCGTCGATAGTAGACTCCCCCACTTGGCTCAAAGCCATAGATCAAACCACTCGATAAGTCCCAATGCCCATACTCTATTACTGCCATAATACCGCAATACGATTCAACTAAATCCTTCATAACCTCATGCAACACAAACCATATAATACCTCAAATTTTCTGTAAGCTCGCGTTCATCCTCGTGACAGTCATGCCAACCTCCTTAAGCGATCCAAACTCAAGTTGCTACTCATATAATCCACCGCTAAGAGAAAACTCTCCAAAGAAACAACATAGGGATCACACAATCTCAGGATACCCCGCAGGTGATAACCCACCTACTTAGTCTTAAACTGACATCTCTTTACGCCCTTTCACAGCCACAACTCCTACGCAATCACTTATTCTTCCTGAGTCTAAACTCATCAACAAGACATGAGAATCTAATTCGTTCCACAATTAAATAACATGAAAGATCCTTCAACACACTCATAATTCAAGACTATACGTCACATTAAGACAGAAATCAAGCACCTAATAGTTCTTTTACATCTTAAGCAGTTTCTCCTCGTCACATTCAAACCATCTAAACACATTCCACAATCACATCATACTCGCCATATAGCCATCTTTCCACTCATCGAGCCACCAATTGCACTCATAGGTACACTATCAGACATATAAGTCCAAAAGTACATGCTCACGCTACCAAAATCACTGTGCTCAAGCTACAGTCAAAACCCAACCACAAGTCCTCTAGACTGGCCCAACTACAAACATAGAAGAACACATCTCGCACCTCATCCATGGAATCACAAGCCATCGATTCACAACTGATACCGAGCGCTTACGTACGGATATGAGTGAGTGGAAGGAATTCAAAGTGATACGCTTCAAGCTGAATCAATGTCTCACGATAAAGAAAGAAAGATGAGAAGTTTATCCTATATGTCTTGTAGCCTCTCGAAGATAGGTATGGACGTCATCATACCGATCTGCAAGACTCTACTAGACACTTGCTTATGACTTGTAGAACCTATGAACCTAGAGCTCTGATACCAACTTGTCATGACCCAAAATCCAACTAATCGTGATGGCACCTAACCCAACCCGCTAGGCAAGCCAATTTAACAAAAATCCAATACTAATGAGATTTACAAACAGAAATAAAGTTAATATAAACGAACTTTTTTACATAGAATTCTCAAGGACTGGTAGTACAAATCATGAGCTTCTAAGATTTAGAGTTTACAAAGATAGTATGAAATAAATACATCATCTATTTGAAATATACATGAACAAATTAAGAATTCTAAAGCTACCAAGAACAAAAGGCAGTTATGACTGGAATGTAGTTACATCTTCAGTGCTAGCTCCCGCCACACACAGCAACATCAGCATCCAAAATCTGCACACGAGGTGCAGAAGTGTAGTATGAGTACAACCGACCCCATGTACTCAATAAGTAATAAACCTAACCATAGATTGAAAGTAATGATGTGTTGGGACACAGGCCAGAGTCCAACATCAATAGCCAACAACAGCGCATAATAATATAATAAAAGTGGTACAAGAAATAACTCAGAGATATAGTGCTCGGCTCGTTCACAGTTTCGGAAAATAGGCATGCTTTTCAAGTATATCAGTGAGAACCCAAATCTTTTACTGAAAATCACCAAAATATGAGTAAATAAAAAAAACTATAATTTTTCCCAAAAACTTTCAACAACAGGTAAGATATTTCATTATCAAATGGCATGAGGAAAGTATATCTTTATGCCTACATGTCAATGTGTATGTGAATTCATGAATGACGCAATACCGTGCAGCATGAGAAAAATGAATCTCTATTCATGTATATCAAGTGTACATGTCTAATGCAATGCAACATATTGATAAAACCATATGCATACTCTCAGGGTATCAATTCACTCAGTCTTCCCAGTCACACAGTAGTCACTCAGTCCTCCCAATCACTCGACACTCGCACTCGGCACTCGCACTCAGCACCTGCACTCAATAGGTACCTGCGCTCACTATGGGTGTGCAGATTCCAGAGCAGCAGATCCAGCCCAAGCGCTTTAATAAACCAATCATGGCATGAATCAATAAAGCTTGCTGCGGCGTGCAGCCCGATCCCGTAAGTATCACTCAAGGGTTCATACCCTCAGCACCAATTTTAGAAGAGTTATTTACCTCGAACAAGTCGAATCCAATATCGAGCAAGCCAAACAATACTCTAAAAATTCCATCCTGCGTGTACCGACCTCTGAATAGCTCACAACTAGTCAAAAGCAACTGAAAAACATCAAATAATGCCAAAGGAAACAAACTCCATCGATAAAGGTCGAATCTTTAATCAAAAGTTCAAAGTCAATCAAAAGGTCAAACCCGGGCCCGCACCTCAGAACCCGACAAAACTTACAAAATCCGACAACTCATTCAATTACGAGTCCAACCATACTATTTTCACTCAAATCCAACTCCAAATCAATGTTCAAAACTCAAAAATTCTCTTTATGAAATTTTAGACAAAACAACCCCCAAATTTCACTTTTGAAATCATCAACCAATTACTAAAAACGAAGATTGATTCATGAAATATAATAAAAAAATGAGTATAGAACACTTACCTCAATCCATGTGGTGAACATCACTTCAAAAATCGTCTGAATCCGAGCTTCCCAACTTAAAATATGACCAAATGAATAAACCCTTGATTTATATGCTTCTGCCCAGCTATTTTGCCTCGTTTGTCATGCCAAATGATTCTGAAACTCACTTTTGATTCCTCCAATAGATTCCTTGTGAAATTTCAGTCAATTAGGCTTTTAAATCACTCCATTTGATATTATAATAAAGGAGATATGTTGGTTTCAATATTTGCAAATAGTGTAGATTTTTTAAATACGAATTCAGTGGCAATTACGTAATTAATCTGAAAATAAATCTGGCAACCCAATTCTTAGTAAAATGACCATACATTCCTCATACAATATCGAAACTTGATGATTCCAGTTGCAATGGTTCTACCATTACAATACGGATCTAATGCTTCAATCAAAAGAAAATTAGAGCTTATTTTCTTAATGTGGTACCATTTATGCTTGAACAAACGACGTCGAAACATAAACAAACGAGTGCAACACAACCCAAACCTATCTGAAACTCACCCGAGCCCCTCGAGACCCCGTCCGAACATACAAACAAGTCCCATAATATAAAGCAGACTTATTCGAGGCCTCAAATCACGCATTACAACATCAAAGACACGAATCACAATTATATTTAAATTTAATTGAATTTTGAATTTTTAAGTTTAATAAAATGGGGGAAAATATATCAAATCAACCCGGAATGAACTAAAATTTTGCACACAAGTTCCAAATGACATAACGAAACTATTTCAAATTCCCGGAACCACAATCCGAATCCGATATCCTCAAAGTCAACTCTCAGTTTATGAACTTTCCAAACCTTCAAATTTTCAACTTTCGCCAATTTGCGCTGAAACCTTCTGGAAACATCCAAATGCAAATCCAGGCATACGTCCGAGTCCAAAAATCAGCATCCGAACCTAACGGAACCATCAAAACTCCAATCCGAGGTCAAATACTAAAAAGTCAAACTTGGTCAACTTGGTCAACTTTGCTAACTTAAAGCTTCAATCATGAAATTCATTCTTTCAAATCGATTTTGAATGACCTGAAAACCAAAACCTACGATTCGCTCAAGTCATAATACATCATACGGAGCTACTCATGCCCTCAAACTACCGAGCGAAGTACAAATTGCTCAAAATGACCGGTCGGGTCGTTACATTCTCCCATACTTAAACATACGTTCGTCGTCGAACGTGCCTAGAGTCATCCTAAAGCTATCAAACAGCCGTGTAACCTTACCATGCACATACTCGGGGGTGATCCCACGTCACCCTAATCAAAGTAAGCCTCACAACATAACACAACTGAAGATAACTACTTTAATCTTAGTACGTAAGCCTCGGAAGCCAATTTCCAACATCCAGAATTTCTTACAAGACCCGAATCTCCCATTTACACACTATATAAGTCTGAACAAGTTGTATCAAGCCATAACCATAAACTAATATGTAATCACATGATATACCACATAACTCGCATACTCATAGCAATAATTTCCGATCACAGTAGTTGTTCAAAATAAATCCAATATTGGTAATAAACCTCATTTCAAGTAAAACCTCGTTCAAAACCTTCATACACTGTCGATGATGAAAGAAACAAGCAAAACTCATAACCACTCATCATATCAACAAGCCATGGAGCTCTCCTTCCTTCGACAAGAACTATAGCCAATTTCTAAGCCGATTAGTGACATTATCGTTCCAAGTATACTACAATCAAATCCGATGGCACCCATTCTAGGTCCGACGACCTCATCATATCAAATAGAGCTGTCCTACTGACATGCCACACGAATTCAACCTAGATCCACAAACCGTGCAATCCGTTTACCAATACGCAACAGTTCAAATGCACCCAAAAATAGGAAATGACTCAAATGAGAGGACTGTCCCGCAAACTCAACAAGTACCCCCACAACCACAATGTTATGAACCCATCAAACATAGTAGAACCAAGATACACAAATCAAACATAAAGGATCATATCTCAACATAATTCCACTGCAATGTGTGACCCCATCCAAACACTGGTCCACATAAAATACCTCTGGCCACAATGCTCCAAATCAACAACCACATGAAATTTTACATCAAGTACACAAAGTGCATGGCCATAACCATGAAGAAGCAAATAATACAGTATACCACAACTGGAATAGACTATAACCAAGGCGCAATCAGCCAATCACTATCTCGCTCGAATCCCGCTATAAGGCCCAAACAGAATCGCATCAGGTGTGCATATAACTAATAAATCACAACCCCTCATAGCATAGAGGAGTAACACATAGATAATATCAGAACACGAATAAGCTCAACTCTAACTGAATGGCACATCCCTCAACACTAGCAGTACAGAGTCAACCAATTCGACCAGGTGTGGAATACATATCCTTATTGGGCATACCAATAGGCCCCAAATTAACTCTGGTAATCCACAATTAGATAATAACCCTCCGAAAGTCCACAATGACCTAACCATAACGCGTCCCATCACCTGGCTAGCTTTGTCCACATTTTCACTGTCCACAACCACGAAACAGTCTGCTTCTAAGAACTCCAGTCTCCAAATCCATAGAATACACGAGTCAGCATATCTGATCCGATCTTCACCGCCCGAATGTCTAACACATCTCTCATACACGATCATCCCGTGAAGAATACTTCTATAATTCTTCCGTGCCACAAAGCAAAATTTGAATATCAGCAGTCGATCTACCAGGTGAGTATCGCAATACCAATGAAGCATCCGTAAGTCAAAACGCAGTGCGCCTTCTCAATGTACACTCTACTCAAGTAATACCAATTAGTGCCAATATCTGAAATCGTTGTGTTGCATAAACTCATGATCTTACTCTTGGAACTAAATAGTATACTTGCACTTGCAAATATCCATGTCAAACCATACCTCATCTATCATGCCATTCTATGCAAAGTACGAGAATCACATAATCAACTCTAAGTCACAAGTAGAATACACACCTGGTTAGCCAGAAACCCTCAATTTGATATCATCCAGGAGAAAATCACACTACATAACATGCTCCTCATGTAGGTAGGAAATATCTATCTCAAATCATGGTAGAAACCATCAAAAACTCTTCGAAACCCATTTGCACATAACCAAGCCGTCAGAACTTAATCTCTCTAGCTCAACCAAGCCACGTGAGTCGCCAAACCAGAGAGTATTGCCACAAAACACCTGTAAAAATTCACCACATCATAAATAACAAAAGAACCAATCATATCCATTATCATGCTGATCCAACCTACTACCAAGCTGTCCTATTTCTCCGAGTTCCTTCCGAATTACCCTCAAGTTGACACTTCTCCTTGCCAGAACACCACGATTTTTACTCAAAGCTCACCACTAGAGATCTTAGCATAAAATCACACCTCCCTAAAGCCCATAAGCAGATGTATTCCCTATTAAGCACCCTAAAAGTACCACAACCAGACACCCAATCTGAAGATACCTTCTGCGATTATAAAGTCGTTTCCTCCACCTTTTTAATACTAAAATGTAGAATCCATAATGATATATAAATACAACGAGTCTCGAGACCATCCAATGTAAATCTCATATTCTAGCCATATACAAATCCGAAAAATTCTAAATTGCCACATATAAATCTTGAATCCATTAGAACCTTCTCGAGAGTCATCCACTCTGCTCAAATCTCAATTGCACCGCCCCAAACGGGCCGAACGACTTGTGCCCCATTAGCACGACAACACCCATAGAAGTTACCCAGCCTTAACGCAACCGAGCAAATTCTACTCCATGCGCATTACATCCTTCGTGAATAACACCTCAATCATTCCATGATTCCTATATACCCATAAAAGGTAATACGCCATGCATCCAGAAATTTTCTTGCTTAAGTCATCCTCAAAACCAGCCTCTACAAGTCATTAACGATCCACAATTATGCCTCAGACTGAAACCAATACAATATGTAACCATGAAATCAAATCGTCGATAACAGACTCCCCCACTTGGCTCAAAGCCATAGATCAAAACACTCGATAACTCTCAATGCCCATACTCTATTACTACCATAATACCGTAATACGATTCAACTAAATCCTTCATAAGCTCATGTAACACAAACCATATAATATATTAAATCATCTGCTAAGCTTGCGTTTGTCCTCTTGACAGTCAAGCCAACCTTCTCAAGCAATCAAAACTCAAGTTGCTACTCATATAACCCATCGGTAAGAGAAAACTCTCCACAGAAACAACATAGGGATCACACAACCTCAGGACACCCCGCAGATGATAACCCATCTACTTAGAGTCAAACTGACATCTTTTTATGCCCTTACACATCCACAACTCCTACGCAATCACTTATTCTTCCTGAGTCTGAACTCATCAATAAGACATGGGAATCTAATTCGTTCCACAATTAAAAAACATGAAAGATCCTTCAACACACTCATAAATCGAGACTATACATCACATTAAGACTAAATCAAACACCTAATAGTCCTTTTACATCTCAAGCAAACTCTTATCGTCATATTTAAACCATCTGAACACATCTCGCAGTCACATCATACTCACCATATAGTCATCTAACCACTCATAGAGCCACCAATTCCACTCATAGGGATACTACCGGACATATAAGTCCAAAAGCACATGCTCATGCCATTGAAATCACCATGCTCAAGCTACAGTCAAAACCTGGCCTCAAATCCTCCATACTGGTCCAACTCCAAACACAGAAGAACGTATATCGCACCTCATCCATGGAGTCACAAGCCGTCGATGCACAGCTGATACCGAGCACTCACGTATGCATACGAGTGAGTGAAAGGAATTCAAATCGATATGCTTCAAGATGAATCAATGTCGCACGATAAAGAAAGACAGATGAGAAGTTTATCCTAAATGTCCTGTAGCCTCTCAAAGATAGGTATGGACGTCATCATACCAATCCGTAAGACTCTACTAGACACTTGCTCATTGTAGAACCTATGAACTAGAGCTCTGATACCAACTTGTCACGACCCAAAATTCAACTAGTTGTGATGGCACCTAACCCAACCCGCTAGGTAAGCCAATTTAACAAAAATCCAATACTAATGAGATTTACTGAGAGAAATAAAGTTAATATAACCGAACTTCTATACAAAGAATTTCCAAGGACTGGTAGTACAAATCATGAGCTTCTAAAATTTAGAGTTTACAAAGCTGGTACGAAATAAATACATCATCTGTTTGAAATATACATGAACAAATTAAGAATTCTAAAGCTACCAAGAATAAAAGGCAGCTACGACCAGAATGCAGTTACATCTTTAGTGCCAGCTCCCACCACAAACAGCAACATCAGCATCCAAAATTTACACATGAGGTGCAGAAGTGTAGTATGAGTACAATCGACCGCATGTACTCAATAAGTAACAAATCTAACCTTAGCTTGAAAGTAGTGATGTGTTGGGACACAGGCCAGAGTCCAACACCTATAGCCAACAACAACGTATTACAATATAATAAAAGTGGTACAAGTAATAACTCAGAGGTATAATGCTCAGCTCATTCACAGTTCCGAAAAATAGGCATCCTTATCAAGTATATCAGTGAGAACCCAAATCTTTTATTGAAATCACCAAAATATGAGTAAATAAAAAAAAACAAACTTTGATTTTTCCCAAATACTTTCAACAACAGGTAAGATGTTTCATTATCAAATGGCATGAGGAAAGTACATCTATATGCCTACATGTCAATGTGTATGTGAAGTCATGAATGATGCAATACCGTACAACATGAGGAAAATGCATCTCTATTCATATATGTCAAGCGTGCATGTCTAATGTAATGCAACACAGTGATAAAACCATATGCATATTCTCAGAGTATCAATTCACTCAGTCCTCACAATCACTCGGCACTTACTCTCGGCACTCGCACTCGCACTCAGTAGGTACCTGTGCTCACTGTGGGTGTGCAGACTCCGGAGGGGCAGATCCAGCCTAAGCGCTATAATAAGCCAATCATGGTATGAATAAATAAAGCCTGCTGCGGCGTACAACCCGATCCCGTAAATATCACTCACAAATAGGCCCTCGGCCTCACTCAGTCATCAATCTCTCCAGTCTCTCGGGATCACAATGTCATGAAAATCATCCCAAAAATGATAATATGAGTTATCAATAAATAACAACAGAGACTAAGATATGATATGCAAATGAATGAGTATGACTGAGTATGTAACTGCAATTTAAGCAAATAACTCCACGGCAGATATGACCTCAGTGGGTCCCAATAGAATAAACATATAGCCTAAACATGGTTTCTAACATGGATCACAGCTCAATTACTCTAACACGTAGAAATCTCATGGATAAAAACAAGATTACGTAACTATACAGTATCATAGAAACGACCGAGTCATAATTCACACGGTGCACTCCCACACGCCCGTCGCCTAGCATGTGCGTCACCTCAACACCAAACACATATCACGTATATTCAGGGGTTCATACCCTCAGCATCAAGTTTAGAAGTGTTACTTACCTCGAACAAGCCGAATCCAATACTGAGTAAGCCAAAAAATACTCTAAAAATGCCATCCCGCATGTACTGACCTTAGAAAAGCTCAAAACTAGTCAAAAGTAACTCAAGAACATCAAATAATGCCAAAGGAAACAAACTCAATGGATAAAGGACGAATCTTTAATTAAAAGCTCAAAGTCAACCAAAGAGTCAAACCTATGCCCGTACCTCGGAACCCGACAAAACTTACAAAATCCGACAACCTATTCAATTATGAGTCCAACCATACTATTTTCACTCAAATTCGACTCCAAATCGATGTTCAAAACTCAAACATTCACTTTATGAAATTTTAGACAAAACCCCCAAATTTCACTTTTGAAATCATCAACCAATTACCAAAAACAAAGATAGTTTTATGAAATATAATATAAAATGAGTATAGAATAATTACCCCAATCCAAGTGGTAAATCACTTCAAAATCGTCCAAATCTGAGCTCTCTAACTCAAAATATGTCCAAATGAACAAACACTTGATTTATATGCTTCCGCCCAGCTGTTTTGACTCATTTGTCATGCCAAATGATCCCAAAACTCATTGTTGATGCCTCCAATGGATTCTTTGTGAAATGCCCGTCAATTTAGGCTTTTGAATCACTCCATTTGATCTTATAATGAAGGAGATATGTTGGTTTCAATATTTGCAAATAGTGCAGATCTTTTAAATACGAATTCAGTAACAATTGCGTAATTAATCTGGAAAAAGATTTGGCAACCCAATTCTTAGTAAAATGACCATAAATTCCTCATACGATGTCGAAACTTGATGATTCCAGTTTCAATGGTCCCACAATTACGATACGGATCTAATGCTTCAATCAAAACAAAAATTTAAGCTCATTTTCTTAATGTGGTACCATTTATGCTTGAAGAAACGACGTCGAAACATAAAAAAATGAGCGCAACACAACCCAAACCTATCTGAAACTCACCCGAGCCCCTCTATCCTCAAAGGCAACTCTGGGCCAAACTTATAAACTTTCTAAACCTCCAAATTTTTAACTTTCGCCAATTTACGCCGAAACCTTCTAGAAACATCATATGCAAATCAGGGCATACGCCCGAGTCCAAAAATGACCATCCTAACCTAATGGAGCCATCAAAACTCCAATCTGAGGTTAAATACTAAAAAGTGAAACTTGGTCAACTCTGCTAACTTAAAGCTTCAATCATGAAATTCATTCTTCCAAATCGATTTCGAATAACATAAAAACAAAAACCAATGATTCGCGCAAGTCAAAATACATCATACGGAGCTACTCATGCCCTCAAAATACCGAGTGAAGTGCAAATTGCTTAAAATGATCGGTCGGGTCGTTACAGCTATAATTGTACTATTTGAGTCATCTTTGCTCGTTTAATTCCTTTATTTCGCGTTACGACTTGAGACTAGACTTGCATAGGGTGATAGACTCGCTATTGTGGAGATGTGACGAGCTACTTGATAATTCGCGAAATAATTTATGCTTCACAGATGAATTTCTCCCGCGTTGTGCGTACTCATTGCAAAGTTTTCCTTAAATCTCATAACTCACATGTATATTCGTGAGTGGAGTCAAGGACCCGTTAAAACTTCTTATTCAAATGGGATCAGGCCGTTCGCCTTGGCAGTATTTTGCACCGCACTCTTATGGGAGCAGGTCGTTCGCCTCGGTGGTATAATAAATGCATCTATGGTTCGTGCTGCTCGACCCTCGGCGGTGTACACATTATGATGGGATCGGGTCGTTCGCCTTGGCAGTATCATATTCCTTATGAGATCGGGCCATACGACCTCGGCATAATCATGCGTTATATCGTTAGCAGTCCGAATATTCACAAGATTTTCCTTCCACTGATGACTTGCATTTTATATGGTATTTCTTATTCATTTGATATTGGCAGTTGATATTTCCTGAGCTATTGAGATATGGTATGCGATTGAGAAATCTATATCGCTAAAAGAAATTTTGAAAGATTATGATGGTTACTGTTTCATCCTACTATTACTGTTGTGCTTCATATCTATTTAGGATTTAGCATACTGCTTTATTGGACCTCTAGTAAGTGTCGGCGTCGACTCCTTATCACTACTTCTCCGGGGTTAGGCTAGATACTTACTGGGTATGCGTTGATTTACGTACTCATGCTACATTTGATGCACTTATTGTGTGTGTATATATATATATATGGTGGTATTTTGGACACAAAGGGCGCGGCTGTTGCGGGGACTTTACGGTGAGCTGCATTCCATGTCACAATCTGCAGCTTACAAAGTCTCCATCATAGTTATTTATATTCTCCTGTCTAATTTGTATTCCAGACAGACGTTGTATTATTATTGCACTCCTTAGTAGATGCTCATGCACTCATGACACCATGTTTTAGGGGTTTATACTGGATGTTCATTATTGTAGTCCACGTAATCATTATCATTTCACCTTGTAATTTATATTTTATAGTGAAATTAGAAAATTAAATCACGGGTTTTCTACGAGTGCCAGATTTTACTCTACTTATTTAATGGGATTCATGATTTCGAAATAATAAAATGAGTAACTAAGTTGATTAATCACCGTTGGCTTGCAGGACGGCGGAGTTAGGCGCCATCACGACCTATAGTGGATTTTGGGTCGTGACACAATGTCGTACGATAAGGAAAGAAAGATGGGAAGTTTATCCTAAATGCATGTAGCCTCTCGAAGATAGATATGGACATCATAATACCGATCCGTAACACTCTACTGGACACTTGCTCATGACTCGTAGAACTAATGATAATATAACTAAATATTTATACAAAGAATCCCTAAGGACTGGTAGTACAAATCATGAGCTTCTAAGACTTAGAGTTTACAAAGCTGGTATAAAATAAATACATCATCTGTTCGAAACGTACATAAATAAATTTATAAATCTAAAGCTACCAAGAACAAGAGGTAGCTATAACCGGAATACAGGTACGTCTTCAATGCCAACTTTCGCCATACACAACAACATCAACATCCAACATTTGCACGCAAGGTACAGAAGTATAGTATGGGTACAACCGACTCCATGTACTCAATAAGTAACAAACCTAACCTTAGGTTGAAAGTAGTGATGAGCTTGGACAATGTTCAGAGTCCAACAAAAATAGACAACAACAACTCATAAGAAGATAATAAAAGTAGTACAAGAAACAACTCAAGATATGATGCTCAACTCATTCACAGTTACGAAAAAATAGCCATGCTTTACAAGTATAACAATAAAACCCAAATCTTTCACCAAAACTACCAAAATATGAGTAAGCCAGAAATCTGTGATTTTCCCAAAACTTTCAATAACAGATAAGATGTTTCAATCTCAGATAGCACGATGAAAGTACATCTTTATGCCTACATGTCAATGTGTATGTGAGTCATGAATGTCATAATACTACGTAGCATAAGGAAATGCATCCCTAGACATGTATCTCAAATATAAATGTCAATGCAATGCATCACAGTGATGAACTCATGTACTCATACTCTTAGAGTACTCAATCTCATTGTCTCGCACTCCCACTCATGATGCTCAATCCCTCAGCACACTCAGTCACTCAGCACTGTACAATACCTGCTGCGACGTGCAGCCCGATCCCATCATGAATCAATAAAACCTGTGCTCACTGCTGGTATGTTAGACTCCAGAGGGGCGGATCCTACCCAAGTGCTAACATAAGCCATCATGGCCTGCTGCGACGTGCAGTCCGATCCCATTAATAATATATATATATAGCCCATAGGGCCTGCTGCGGTGTGCAGTCCGATCCATATAATAATAATAATAATAATAATAATAATAATAATAATAATAATAATAATAATAATAATAATAATAATAATACATAT